>VYXC01013306.1:158756-316941 GCA_013397175.1 Platysteira castanea
TTTTTTTTTTTTTTTTCAGTTCATTTGTCCAGATAAAGTAAATCCAGACATAGAGACATTCTATCTGTGCATAGAATCACAGATTCATAGAATAACAGGTTCTTTAGGGAACCTCAAGAATCATCTGGTCCAACCTTTCTTGGCAAAAGAATGTTCTAGACAAAATGGCACAACATGTTCAGCTGAATCTTAAACGTGTGCAATATTGGGGAATCCGCCACTTCCCTGAGGAGATTATTCCAATGGCTGATTGTTTTCATTGGGAATGTCCAGCCAGAATTTCCTCAAGAGTAACTTGTACCCATTACACCCCATATTTCCCATGTGATTCCTCGTAAAAAAGAGAGTTTTCATCTTCTTTCTAGCCACCCTTTAAACACTGGAATATGGTTAAATTCTGGAATATGGTGATAAAGTTTCCCTTCTAAAATCTAAAACCTTTGTCTTACTAGTCACCTTCAGCATGCTCAGCTCCCAAACTCCACAATACTCGGATCCCAACTCCACAATACTGTGATCACTGCAGCCAAGGCCATCACTAACCGAGATATAAATGAAAGCAGATTTTCTTGGTTTTCTTGTAGCAAATCCAGCAGTGATTTCTCTTTCCTGGCTGGCACATGTATATGTATATATGTACAAGGAAGCAGCTCTCCACGCATTTCCGAAACTTGACAGATGATATGTTAGCTATTGTTTGTTCTTCCAATAGATGTTTGGGTGGTTGAAGTCATCCATAAGAACAGGGTTCTTGGTGATTTGATGAGTGCTTAGGTGACCCAAATATTGTCTCGTTGGCCTTACTGTCTTGGTTTGGAGGTCAGTAGCAGATGCCTCCTGTAAGATCCTCCTTGGAGATGACCCCTGTGATCTTGACCCAGGGACATTAGATAAGGCTTCCATAATCACTCTACTCGACTTCTGTACATTGAAGGTTGTCTTTAACTTGAGTGTGACTCCTCCTCCTCTTCTTCCCTGCCTGTCTTTACAAAAGAGCCTTTAACTATCTATCACAATGCTCCACTCAGGCCAGTTGTCCCACTAGGTTTAAGTTATTCCTATGATATCATAACTTTCTGACTAGGCATGGAGCTCCAGTTCCTCCTGTTTCCCAGGCTGTGCGCACTGATATGTGTACATTTGAGGTAGTTGGTGTTCTAGTTCTCATCTTGGGAAGCAGCTAAGGAACATTTCCACATGTGCTATTTCTATCCAGAACACAGGCCAGAGCACTGAAACCTTGATAAAAATCCCATCACAAGGTCAAAAATAATCCTGCTCATTTGAGAGCATTGCTGAGTCAATGCAAAGTGCAGGGAAGGAGCGCAAGGGGAACATCACTGTCAGCCAGCTGCCACTCTCCCTTACTCCGGGGTGATGACTCCATTTAGGTCAAATGAACAGAAGTCATTCTCGAGTTTCTAAAGCAGGTAAAAGAGAAACCAAATCCACAGAGAATGCCTATTTCTTGAATAAGCTGCTTTTCTTTTTTTTTTTAAAAAAACTCCTCAAGAGTGGAGCTGCCCTTTGAAGTGAGATGTTACATGAGTTCCTTTCATCTTTTCAATTCATTTATTTTCATCTAATTAAAAAGTACAACAATACAGAGAGGTTCTTGCTATGCATTTGAAAGTAGTTCATTCAGATCCTATTTTTCAGCTCTTAGAGATACTCCATATCACCACCACATGAAACATCTGTCCTGGCAAATTCAATTTTTACATTTTTTACATTTTATTTATTCTAAAGTGACATTTTCTGGAATTACGATAGCACCAAGGGTATACAGTATCAAGCTCACGGCTGTAGGAACAGACTGTTCTCAATCATATTCATGTTCTTAGGTTAGTAATTACCATCTCTGATATTAGCAGGGGAACAGATTTTAATTGGTCTCACTGCTTTCCAACGTCAAAACCCAACATTTGCAGAAGGAGCTTTATTTGTTTTGCTTTAACTCAAAATATATCACTACTAGGCTACAAAACCTTTAGGGCCCTGCTCTCCTCTTCAGAACTTTTATCAACTCCTCCTGAGACAAAGTTCTCAGGTACTTTTCCAGAGTGTTTGTGTTTCTCTGGAGGACATGATTCCCTTTGTCTGGCTTTGTCTCCCACAGGTGATACTCTTCATTTTTAGCAATTGGCTAGTTGACTGTATTAGTCACTTTCTTAACTGGAGGAAATCCTGGTCACATTAACACCAACAGCTGAACTTTAAGGCAGCATCTCCCAAGACCAAGCATTTCTCTGTGGGCTTTTTGATCCTTTACTAGTAAAATCTTTGGAACGTGGTATGATCCACAGATGACTAACTTCAGGTACACATTCCATCTTGACTAAATCTTTGTTTCACGCAGTGAAAGCCATTGAAGCAAGTAAATAAAATTAGGAGATAGTCTGTTGTAACAGACATATATGCTCCCATTAAACTATTATTTCATAATAATCTAACATTTGTGTAATTTGTGTAAAACTATTATTTCATAATAATCTAACAACTGTGTAATCTAACATTTGTGTAATAGGAGCATACTACAGTAAGCCAAGAATTTAAATGGCAGGAGGCCAGTAATAAATGCTAGACCTCTGAACAAGACACCTACTCTCATCACTTCAGCAACTCCTTTTTACCTCTGTTGGCACATTACACAATCATGAACAGCGATTGTTTCCCATACAATGACAGGAGATCCAGTGCCCTAGAACCAGCCACTTGTGGAGGAGAAAATTGAATTTATAAATCAATCCATTTTTATTTCTCAAATGTCTCTGTGCATCTCTTCCTTACGTACAATTTTATGAACTCCTAGCTAGTAACTTTGCACACTATATATATATCTAGAAAAATCTTCCCCATTTGGGCTGAAAAGATTAGCAATCCTTAAACCTGTTACTCAAATTGGTCTGAATGACACATTGTGATTTTGTAGATTATCAGCTCCTCAGAGCTCTGAAACAATGAATAAATTACATCTCAGGGATAACATACTCCCCCTGCCAACCCCTACAAGGACCCTCCAAAGTAAAATAATAACGAAACTACTTTTTTTTCCCCACTAGAAGTCATTGGTCACAAAACAACCAATGCATAGCATTGCATGTCACAGGCCAAAAGTTTCCTTCCAAATTCACAAAAAGGGCCAATATATTTTCAGTGTATTGCTATGGCAGAGGGGGAGAAAAAAAAAATCTTTCTCTTTTAAATTCCATCATACACAGGGATAGTTCCTTGAGGTATATTAAATTTAAGTCTTTAGGAACATGAGGCCTGCTGGTTAACTACCCTCGAAGAATAATATGTTCAACTATCAGCTAGTCAGCTTGCAATTTATACTCATTCATCTTAACTTGTAACTTATTAATGTCAACAAGAACCCCATTAAGGTGCAATTCAGTGTGAGCAAGCGTATTGCAAATGATTTCTGTATCTGTCTGAGTATTTAACATTTGATATGCATTATACTCCCATGATTATATATCAATAATCCAAATGTTCACACCTCTGCTTCCCATGGGAAGGTAATATCCAGATATAACCCCAAGTAATAGTTAAAGTGAGCAATTTGCAAAGTGTATTTGCATAAACTGTTCACTGATCAGCTATGAGTAATGAATCATTAATAAAAATTCAAAGCCCTTTCTTTGATTTTCTCCTTACGAGGAAGGAAAGGATGAAAGACATTCTGGAAGTTAATTTTTCATAGGCAAGAATCTGACCAGTTGTAATACTTTTTCTGTGTTCAGCATAAACAGATTTGTTTATTTCCTCATGAAGATTGAGATGTAATCTTTCATCCTTAAACAGGTACATTTGAGGATAAAGAATAACTTTTTAATTAACTGCTAAAGATTTAAATTGAAATATAAGTTTGAAAATTGGCAGACAAAAAAGGATCCACTTGAACATGAATTCAGTCTTAAAAACCTGCACCTAAAAATACCACTATCTAATCGTGTGTGCCAGTGATGCAGACCCAGATCAGTGACCTCAGATAAGGTTAGCAGTAACTTATCCTCAGATAATGGAGAAAAATCCCTATGAGTGCTTTCCAGTGAGTGGTCTCCTTTCCGTACAAGTGTCTGTGCCTCGAAGAAGGGATTGCTGCAATGCATAAACTTTATTTCCACTACAGATAAAAGTGAATTCAGCAAGACTTCAGAGCATTTTATTTTCTCAGTTGGGGTGTGTGTATGTGGGTGTGAGTGGGTGGGTGTGTGTATGAAAAGACTTCTCTGATGTCACCCAAAAAGCTTCTTTCTCTAGCAAACAAATTCTTTCCAGAGGTAATTTTCAGAGGCAATGTATACCCAGGATTAGCAGAATGCATTGGAAGCTGTGAATTAGTACCATCATGTTAAACCACTCTGTGTTGAGCCACCATTTGGTGAAGATGTGCTCTTCTTTCATGGCAACACAAAAACTAACTTAAAGAACTTCAGATGTTGTTACTGTCTGTAAGAAAAAGGCCCAAAGTGTGCTAATGAATGTGAGGGATCTGGACAGACCAATTGTATGAGATTTAACAGGGTGAAATGTCGAGTCCTGTGCTTGGGTCACAACAAACCCAGGCAGCACTACAGGCTGGGGGCTGAGGGGCTGGAAAGCTGCCTCACGGAAAAGGGAGTGAGCTGGGATTGTTTAGCCTGGAGAAATGGAGGTTTTGGAGGAACCTTATTGCTCTTTACAACTTATCTGAAAGGAGGTTGTGGCCAGGTAGGGGTCAGTCTCTCCTCCCAAGTTAACAAGCGATAGGACAAGAGGAAACAGCCTCAAGTTGCACCACAGGAAGTTTAGATCGGATATTAGGAAAAATCCTTTCATGGAATGGGTTGTCAAGCTTCGGCACAGGCTGCTCAGGGAAGTGGTGGAGTCACCATCCCTGGTATTTAAAAGATGTAGATGTGACAGCATGGTTTAGTGGTGGACTTGGGAGTGCTGGGTTAACTCAGATAAAATACAAGCAGAAATAATTTTCATTTTTATAAAATGGAATGAGTGTTAAGTGGATTTCAGAAGCCTTCATGCATGTGCTGAATATTTCATAGGTGTCAGCAAGAATACAATATTATCAGTGTTTTCATATTTTACTTCTGCTGTGAACATGCATGTATGTGGAACTACTGGTAGTTGGTGGCATACACCAACTACAAGTAGTAACAAGTGAGTACTAAGCAGCTAAATTCAGTTTAATGTATGATATCTGTAGAAACAACACTGTGTATCCAGAAAGGCTGGCAGCTTGACAGAACTGGCATTATTAACTTACTGCTATGAAACAACTTAGGTTCAGAGGAAGGTCTTACTAGCTAGTTTGCAGGTTGAGACCTTTGTGATAACAGTAAAATCATCAAAGAAGAATGGGACAAGACAAATACAGGAAGACTTCAGCTAATAAAACATTCTAAGGTATATGAATAGCCTTTTTATGCCTAGGAGATACAACCAACTATGACTTTCACAAGGAAAAACCCTTACTGCATCTGCACCTCTCTCATGCTTAAAAAAAAAGAAAAATTGTATAGTAGGGTCTGCTACACCAAATCAGGTGCATCTTGGTAATGACTCGATTTACTGCAATATCCACCACGCTGTTTTTCCACTTTGGGACTATAATATGCAGATTTCTTCCAATGCTTTTTTTATTTTTCAGCATTGTTGTGAGGCTAATTCTTCACACTATCCTTTGAGGTCAACAGGTAGTACCTCAGTGATGAAGACTGGGAAGTTGAAGAAGTAAGCAACTTTTCTTTCCAAGGACCAACTCTAACTGATTTTCCAAGCACGGACTGGATATTGGGAGCTACCAAATTTCCAGAAAATTGAATTCACAACAGTGATACTGATTAGCAAGTACTCCTAATTTCTTTTTGTTTTAAGTAGTTTGCACCTTAAACTGCAGAAAGCCAAGAACCCTTTCCATACAACTGCCTCTCCTCTTCAACAGGAGTGCAGTGATGGAAACCCCAGGAATTTCATGTGCTCATATAATCAAAGGTGTCCTGGACCTGCATCGATAAGGTCTGTAACTGGAGGAAGTTTTGGACGTCTTCCAGTCATCCTAATCCAGAAAAAAAGATCATCTCAACTAACAATTCTTTCTAGAAGTCAGGAAAATTCTAGCATATTACTTGGCATTGCTGATGCTTGAAGTAGGGAGCACAGGGAGATGACTCCTGTCCCTGGCTTTGACAGAAAAGAGCATGAGTCATGAAGCTGGGGAAACAACAGGGTAAAGGAACAGCAGAGGGTTAGGAGTGCATGCATCAATAGAGAAATAAAAAACTTAAAATTCATAGAAGCATTCGTTATGTAAGCAATATCATCCCAGCTATCACCCAAATAGAAAACAGGATAATGAGTGGGTGAAAAAAGCAGAGATGTTTATATGCTAAGACAAAGTACGTGGGCTACAAAATGGAGAGATTAGAGCCACTCTAGGACACTGCCTTATTAGTATGTGGTAGAAAAACAATCACAAACAGAAATCATGCTGAAGAACACACATAAATACAGGAGAGACAGTGGTGAAGAAAACAGAAATGTTTTGAATTGAAATGCCTTTGGTGAGATGTTCAAAACAAGAAGGACTAGTTGCTGAGATTCTGCTATAGGCTATGTAGCCATGTGGGGAAAAAAAAAAGTTTTTGGGCCCAACAGATACTTTTCTATCACTCTCACAGAAATAAATATAACTTTAACTTTTCTTCAAGCAAAACCATGGTAACAGAAATGGTTGGGTTCAACTATTACTTAATATCGGAGCCAAACCCAAACAAAACCTGCTACAGGTAAAATAATTACCTGAAAAATGGCTTTTATAAACAGTTATACAATACACAATGGGAGACTTTGATTGAAACCCTGGTCAGAGGAATTACAAGTTTACATGTCACGGATGGATAAGCAACCTCAAATGAGATTTTGAATGTCATTGGGGCAAAATGACACATTAATGAAGTTACTTGGCCAGGAAAAGTGAACTGAAATCATCAAATACTTAGATAAAGAGGAGACCTAAAATTACTTGAAGTTGAGGTTAAAAAATATATGGAATTTGCATCCCAAAAGTATGAAAGAAATAAAGAAAATGAGCTTTTAGAGAAAGCTTCCAGCAATAACCTGAACTAAAAAAAGACCTCTTATGTAAAATTTTAGCACTTCTTATTAATGATGACATGAAATCAGAAGAAATGCTGCTCAGGGAAGGAAGCTACTGTTGGAAAGATAGAAAGCACAGGGATAAAGTGAGAATTCCCAGGAGCCAAGCCCTGACAAAACAAATCACACTGAACAGTAAACTATTCTTTATTTACAAACAATGGAAAATATTAAGGGTATATCATAACATATAACAAAATAAGGAATATAAATAAAAATAAAAAGGATTATGATTGATATTCAAGAAGCAAAGAGTTGGTGGAAAAGTATGAAAACTACCTGAGTACTCAGACTCAGATTTTAAGAAGGACTGATGAAAAACATAGGTCAGGAGAGGGTGACTCATGGCTGAAAGTGTGTGGAAAGTATCAAAACTGAAATTATTGTAACTGGTGTGGAAACTCACTTCAAAGGTTTTAACGTACTTGAACACAGGCAGACAGATGAACTATGTCCCAGAATTGTAAGAAATTGGCATGAAAAACTCCCTAAGGCAAATAACACTGGCCAATAAGCAAATTTTTCAAATCAGGAATGGAAAACAGAAAACATAGTGTTTCTACTGAAAAAAGAGAAACAGAGTAATCCAGGGAACAACACATTTGTTAGCTTGAAGTCAGTGTTATGTATGTTCTGAAAAGAAGTTCTGAATGAAAGCACAATTAAATGAGTAAATAAAAGCATGTTCAAATGCACTGTGGATTGTGCCAATGGAAAATCAATCCCAGAGAGGCTGCCATTTTAAAAGCACATTATTTTTCTAGGCAAAGGAAGTGCAGAACTAATTTATCTGGATTTTAGTAAAACATTACCGCTAGTTTCATATGAAGAACTATTATGGAACAAATATTAGAGGAGTGGTACAGTAGGCCAAGCAATTGTGCTGAAAGGGGAGCTATTATGCTAGGAAAAGGTTTCCCATTTAATTCTTCGAGCACTGGCTTTGGGACAAATATCTCTTTTAGTAGTCTCAGTAATGATCCTGGCATATAAGGTATGAATGTGAAGATAAAATGGGCTGCTGAAGTGAAATCTGGAGATTGTCAGTGCAGGAGAAGGGGCTGTATAATGTGTGCATTAAGAAACAGATAATGTTGAAAACCCTAAAAACAGAAATGAGATTAAATGTATAATATGCTTCAATGTATGATAAGTACATCATCATGCATAAGCCCTATTATACACTTAGGGATTACTGAAATTAACTTCTGCCATGAACTGGAGGACTGTCATCCAAAATATTAGATTTGCCAGTCTATCAGATTAGCTATCAGCCATCAGGATGACAAACAGGAAAACATGCTAGGATTTACAGGTAGTAAAATAACACCATTAATAAAGGTCTGATAAGACTTTCTGTGGCATGCTGTATATGAAAAACAGAGGAAAGGAAAGTCCATCTTAGAGAAATATTCAGTTCACTTAGTATGGAACTTCAAAGCTAAGTAGAAGTGCTTGGTAGATTTAAAGATGGAAAAGGTGGGTAATAACCAGGAAGGAAAAACAGCTAGAGGATAAAATGCAGATAAATGACCACATTGACCACAAGGTAATATAGATTGCAAATTAAAAGTTTGTGAACATCCAAAACATGATATTATAGAACCATTTCCTAACATGAGAAGCAGGAACAAACCAAAACCAACATATCCTCCTTCCCCTGTCCCAAAGGTATCCCCGTCATTCTGCACACAAGCTCAGTATAAAGAGGAGATTATACAGCGTGGGTGTCTTTGAATAGGTTGATTACACCACCCAGAAGGTTTTTGCTCCCCGCTCAAGAATCCAAAAAAAGAAAATGCCAAAACAGCAACTCCTTTTATTTTCTGAAACTACATATGAAAATAACATAAATGCAGAAGTTTGTTACTTTGAGAACTTCTGAAAACCCTGGAGTCATCCCTCTTGATGATTTTCCTGTGGCCAAGTCAGTTCCATCTGACACCCAGTTAGGGTGGCACCTTCTTTCCCAGCATCAGTTGTATAAGAGACTACTGAGACATGAACGAAAGAAATGCACTTACTGACAGGTCTTTTTATTCCTATAAATTTGTGTGTATATTCTACCAGCCTAAGAGTCTGGCATATTGACTAGTTCCCTATGGTGATGGTGGTGAGGAATAAAGTGATAATTTTATTTAGATTGATCGTCACAGAAGTAAAAGGTGATCTTGACAGCTGTATGATTTTAGAAGATGATGTTAACACAGTAAACATGGAAATACCCATCTCCACTAATGTTTTTTTCACTTAAGAGTACAGGAAATCTCTCTGCCTCAGTCATACCAGAAACAAAGTATCACCAAGAAAGAAAAATTGTACAGTGACTTTGTAATATAAAACACTAATTTCAAAAACTCAATATGCACCAATAGAGTAAGTCATCTATTCCTTCTTATGAATAGAAGCACTTTCAAAATTCATCTCTCAATGATTCTACAATCCCCCTGGACAAAAATATATTGAGTTTTTGTAAATGCTCTAGACAGCATAGTGGTAAGTATAAGATAAAATGTTTGCACACAAGTTTCACTGAATTGCACTCCCCACCACAGAAAAATAGGTATGTTTCTGTAAAAGTCCCACTGAAAAAAACTTTCTCATGGTTCATTTATAACCAAAGACTAACCAGCTCTGAAATGAACCTACTTCCTCTTCCACTAGTTTGATTTTTCAGGTACAGCCTATAGATATTTCAGGAACATGCAGCCAGGTAACTAATGGTCGTAAAATAATAAGCAGTGAAGATATCTGATGTGAGCAGAAATATCCAATAGAAGCAGGTGACATTGCTCCAAATATAGTACATATAGTCGACAAGATATACATATTTTCTCTTCAGACTTGCTAACCACTGGAAATGGTAGAAAGCAGATAGCTTTGCATGCAGGGAATCCAGAATATGCAGAGGAAAGTATAACCATGCATGAAAGTATGCTTAGTACTACACAAGCAATAAAGTGCTTTGCTAAAACAGAGTCTTAGGAAGAGAGCAAAGAGAGCAAAAATTCATTCTTGAGTTGCCACGAGCTCTGACTGGGCCAACAGGGGGCTGTGGTGGTGCATCATAGTGCAGTGGGGAGCAGCACACAGCATTGCTGCCCACAGCTTGGCTGCCAGACTCCTCAGTTTCCCAGCACAAAGGAAAAGAGTTTGCACCACCAGAATGGGCGGCCCCCAAAGGCAGAAAGTTCCCCAGTGGAAAATAAATGTGAATTTGGAGAGAAAAGGTATGTGGAGTTGCTATTCAAAAATATATTATACAATTTTTAGGGAAATACAGGAATGTTAGTGGTATGAAGGCTGAACTACCACCCAGACAGTATTTTCATGGCCAGAGAGACCCTGATTTAAAATTTAGTTCAATACTAGTCTCCTATGTAAGACAGCAGAAATCTGGAATGTCATATGCCACCTTAAAATGACACAACCAATAGGTCTCCGAAAAGTTTTGCCTTCAAAATGATTATTCACATAATGAATTCCAAATGTATTTCAGATTTTTAATCTCTTAATATATGTCGAAAACCCCATATAAAAACCTAGTAAGACTGTCAGCCCATTCAGTATTTTGATATATCAGCCATGCTTTCAGAAGACTTCTTTCCTCCACCCTCCCTTCCCCATGTATGTTAATGTTTGCTTTACTGGTTATAATTACTGAAAGAAATCCAGCTGAGATTAGATTTCAGTTATAATTAATGATGAATGTGTCAAAGTATTATGATGTTGTTTATCACACTGCTTGCAATGTAATTTAGTGCAATAATACTAAGACTTGCTATGTGACAGTTATTTAGCATTTAAGTCTTCTTACGATGCTCTGCAGAGTATCCTGAATGTTAACTATGGAAAGATTATTTCATACAAAAGCAGCTTCAGGCAAAATATAGCGACAACTTGCTAGAGCCCAGCAAAAGTTCTTAAATCTTATGTCATCTACGAGCTGAAACATAATAATTAAATAATCTAGACATGTTGTAAAGCTAATGAGAAATCCAAAGGATAAAATTAAAAATTGACATTAATAGGGCAGCTTAACCATATGAGGGAAAAAACAGTCTTTGTTCTTTCTGGTACAGTTTCTGAAGAGATATCTTTCTTTTCAATGTGTACATACACACAAAAGATTGAAACCTAAGATCCTGGAGGGAAAAAAAATTAATAACTTTGGATGCCATAGACAGACAGCTCAGGGTATTTTAAGGTAAGTCTTAGCTGTCCTAGTTTGGTGTGTTGGGATTTTTTTTTTTTGTTGGTTTGTTTGGCTGGGGTTTTTTTCTCTCCTTGTAGCCACTAAATTAATTTTCTTTTCACCTCAGACACGGTCCTAAGAATTTTCTACTGTCAGGGGGTCCCCATTGTGTATTTACTTGAACGCTTGTGAATCCTGTCACTGGCCTTGGGCCTTTTTTTTTGCAACGAATGTGCAAGTTTGCCCTGAGGAGCTGTGTCCCAGCACAGCACAGGGCTGCTGTACATGACCTCAGATTGAAAAGGAAAGCAGCAGTTTTACATATATTGCCTGTGATGACTAGACAAATGTACCTGATTGCTACATGTCTTTACCAGGAAAATATCAGGCATGGTGGGAAACAAGAATATGTTCATTATTTTTGTAGTTAGCATAGCTAAAATGAAAAAGTTTTAATATTCAGGCTAAATCTAGATGCAAGGTCTAGTTTAAGAAAAACTACACATTTATAGAAAATCAGTTCACTTGGGGATATTGTTTTCCAGTTGTAGCATGCTGAAAACTCACATATAAAGTTCAAACTTCACAACAGAATTAGTTTATTTTGTTGTAATTTCTCACTGTGTCATACCATTCTGTGCACACATGACATAGCATATAAAATTTACTAACATATTGTAATTCCATCCTCCTAAACTCAAACACACTTGAGGGACACAATTCTAGGCTCTGATTAAAAAGCACAGTTCTCCACAAATTCTTCTGAAAACAAACTAAATGCTAAAAGTGCTGCCATTCTTGTAGAAAGAAATCTAAATCATCACTGCTTTAGTATAAACCTACAAATAAATATTACTAATATCTCGCTGACATACCTGAACTGCAAAAAATCTAAAATTTCTTTTCACTTGTACCCTATGAAAATAACTGTGTTTTCATAACAGGCATATTCTCTAGTTTTTAAGGTATCTAGCAAACTAGTGCTCTTTAGGTTATTTTCTGGCTGATACTGTTTATTTTTTGAGGAAGGGATATATCTGATAATACACTGTTAAAAACATTATACCTAATGCAATTTTGTATTTGCTAATGTTTTTAAAGCTAGGTTTGTCATTGGAATTCAGGTCTGCAGATAAAATGTTTAATACAACTTGACTAATGTATTTGTTCAATTACCAACATAGCATCTTTTAAAATTCTGGTGTTCAAACTCACTGGAGCCATTTCAAAGGCTTCTTTGAGAAAACCAGAATAAATTAGTGAGGTAAGTGGAAGCTTTTTGAGACGTATAATGTTTGATATTGGCACATTCATCATCAAAATGAAACTTGGGAAATTTTAAGCTATGCAAAAAGAATCAGCATTTTTTACCACCTTTTGTTACCATAATAACAAATATGAATGATGGAACTGACTGAAGATAACATTGACTACTCATAGAGATGGATATTGATTAACCAGAGAGATCCTAGTAAAATTTGACTCTAAAGAAGCACTTGCCCTCAGGCCTGGAGAGTCTAGCTACTAATTTAAAGGTGAGCCCCAGAGCTTTTGAACTGTTCTAATGACACTCCTGCTAGCAGCAGCAAATTATATGGAAAAATTTATCAGGGACTGTCATCAGAATTTGTGACTCTTTTTCCCTTACTTCCTCCCTCTGCACATGGGTAGATGTCACCAAGGGAAGTGTTTGTGCAGGTAGCTTGAGAAAGAGCACCATGCTGCCTTATTCTGCTTGTAACACCCATGTCCACAGAGGGAGAGGGTGCCTGGGAAGTTTTCTGGAGAGACTGGCAGGGACACACATTGCTGGCTACCACCATGAGATATTCTTATGGAGTACCCACTGCCTATATCTAAGTTCACTGTCCTTTAGAACTTGTACTTTCCCATGGTCTTTTTTTTTCCCCAGGTGCCATCTGCTATGCTGCCTTTACTTGCACTTTTTCCTCCAAAAGATTGAAGCTATTTTTTAATTTTAAAAAAGTAACACTAAAAATGAAGGTTTTCATGAAGGGTATGGGAGTTATCATGACTTTCCTGCTTTTGAGCAGATACATGGCACTTAGTTCGGTTTCTGACCAAGTTAAATCGTGCAAGTCATCCATTGATGTAAAGAAATGTGACTTGAGTAATTTCAGATTTCTTTCCTATATATCTGTGAGATGTAAGTCATCAATGATTATCCTGATTAAAATAAATTGGACGCTTTCCAAACAATTGCTCCCTGGCACCTGCTCAGGAACACATTCAACCATTCAGCTCTGCCAGCTACCTCACACCACTGTGCAGTGGGTCAGCTCAGTGCTGCTAACCACAGTGAGCAGGTTATAAATTAATACCTTGTGTCCTTTCGTGGACATCTTTCCCATAAAGAGATGCTAATGAAATAGAAGCAATGTACATTAACCTAACTGCTACTCTGAGTTTATCTTCATTTATGTTTTCCTCAGCCACTATTTAAAGCCAAATCTTAGTGAAATCTTTTTACATACACATACAGAAAATAAATACTGCCCTCCTGCTTTACAGAGGTGAACTGGAGCTTAAGCAGACAAGAGCTGCACTTCAGATTTTGAGATATTAAAATGGGAACTGCATTTGGGTTCTGTTTTCAAGTGCTGGGAGTAGCTACTGTTCTGCCAACTGACCAATGCTGCATTTCAGAGTTTAACAATGTACTAGTTTGAAAACAAACCAGTGTGAGACTCCAAGTCAGAACTAAAATTTAATAGGAAAATGAAAAACAAAGGCAGAAAACACTGGCTTAAACTGACAGGGTCAGGATACAACCTGACACTGTCGGGCAGGGTGGTGGCAGCAGTCCGATTAAATGGTGGCTGCAGTCCTCCTGAAGGGATAGATATCATTCTGTTCAAGTGGTGATCCTGTAGAAGAGTCTGCTCTTCTAGAAGGATGCTGCTACAGGGCAATGCTGAAAGGGAGAAGACAAACTTTGAACCTTTCAGTCATAAAGAAATTCTCATTTTAAATGGTAATCAATGGTCCAGGAGTGGTTATGTAGCTCTTGTTCTCTGGGAGTCCAGTAGGAAAGGCTGGCTGTGGTGTTCCAAACCTCAGATTATATCCAGGTAGGAATGCTTGGTTCCTCCCCCTCCCCGCGTGGAGCATCTCACAATGGGATGATGTAATTTTATGAGTCATGAAGTGAGACTTAATGGCTTATAAACAGAAGATATCCCCTGGAGGGAGTTATCAGGGATGAGTCATAAAGGAGATAGGGAACACTGCCCCACCTGCTTTAACGGTTTATGAAGATGGTGATAGAATACATACTTTTGGTTACACCTTACATTGTAACTTAAGACAAACAAAGGCATTGGTGTTAAACACATTAAACACATAACAGTTTGGGGAAAATAAAATCTGTGTCCACTTTCAAAATCTGTGTTAACTAGCAAAGACACATATCCTAAATTATAACAAAAATTTTATGGGAATTCAAAAATAAAGATGACCCATATTTCTAAAATTCTAACGATTTCCTTTAGTCACAAAATGATAGAATCAGAAAGGTTGGAAAAGACCTCTAAGATCATCAAGTCCAACTGCTAACCCAGCACTGCCATGTTCACCACTGAAACATACCCCCAAGTGTCACATCTACACGCCTTTCGAACACTATAAGGGTTGGTGATCCACCACTTCCCCTGGGCAGCCTATCTCAATGCCTGGCCAACATTTCAGTGAAGAAATTTTTTCCCAGGTAATAATCTAAACCTCCCCTGGAGCAGCTTGAGGCCATTTCCTCTCATCTTGTCACTTGTTACCTGGGAGAAAGAGATGGAATCATACGTTATTACTCCTTTGTGGAGTCACAGTACACCGGCAGATTGCAGACTGAATAACGAAGAGCAAGCAACCAGTATTATGTACATCTAAGACACAAAGCTGCAGAGCGACTGTCTAATAACAGAATGTCATCTGGAATAGGACAAGAATTCCCTAAAGTGAGTAGAGAAATGAAAATATTTAGTCTCAGAGCCTCTGAAAAGCACAAATTAACATGACTGCTTAACATACGCAAGGAATACTTAAAGTATCAAGGGACTATTTGAAGGCAACATGAAGAAGATACCAAAATAAATGCATTATAAACAACAATAGCACCATACAGACTCTGCTGTACACAGCCTCCTTTGTCAGCAAAACTGTACCATTTGAGAGGCATGTGACCAGGTAACAGGGTCTTGCTAATACCATTTGAGTACTTTGAGCCAGAAGCAGCAGCAGTGGAGGACCACAGGGCATTTCTTGACATAAAATGAAAAATAAAAAATCCTCTCTTTTCTAGTTGCTTGTCCTCTTCTTCTTTTCAGAAATGAATCCTTCCAAAGCAAGACAGTGTAGGTGCAGTTCTTGTGAACAGCAGGTGTGTACATACTTGCTCTCAGCAAACAGAGCAAGCTGGCACATCTTAGCTGTTCTACCTCCTCAGGTGTCTTGGTACATACTGATTAGCCTAAGGCTAATATTTATGCTAAATAAGGGCATAATGCTAAGTAAGTCTCCCCACGGTTCCTTCTCAGAGACAACGGGTCCTCACTCAATGTTCTGAAAGACCGTGCTTCTCTGGAAAAGCATCCACTATGTTTAGTCAATCCAGCAGCCATGAATCTCTCTTACTGCACAAGTACAAACTAACTATGCTTGCCCAGGTATAAATAATTTATATTTAAAGAAGCAGCATTTTTAGGAGCAAATGGTCTCTAACCTAATGAAAGGTAAACTCCACACGCACAAAAAAATCTTAATCTAGGAGGCTGCTTCAAAGTTGAACCACCTAAACTGCATTATTTTCTGGTGATAAAACCCTTCTTTCAAAGAAAATACATTGTAAATGACAGAAAAATCCATGTTTACTTCCAATACAGTCAGCTGAAATCTCATTCTTCAACAATGAACACATTATGGCAGGAGGAGGTTAGAGATAAACTAAATTGAATATAGTGTAATTATATATAATTGTAATTGTAATGGTAATTATTTTTCTTAATTTGCGTCTTTATCAAATGGCTGAGGAAATATTTATACTGTAATTGTTATGCACACTGGCAGAATCATAATTCACACTGTAAATACAGAGCGCTCTCTGAAGCTTTTCTTAGGAGTCAAGTATAATCAGGGGATTGCAAAACAAAACCAGAAAAAACAATAGAGTGAAAACAGAATAATGAGTCAACAGTTACTTGGAATAATCTTACAAGGAAGGTCATAAAAATGTAATTTTTTAAAAAACTCCTGCAAAACAGTCACACTTAGTTGGAATGTTGAAATTATCTACCCATGAAGGGTTTCTGCAAACAGGATTATTACTGATGCATCTCATATATGCCAAGGAGGTCTTATTCTCTTAGGATGCTGCTATAAGGCAGTGCTGGAAGGGAGAAGACAAACTTTGAACCTTTCAGTCATAAAGAAATCCTCATTTTAAATGGTAATCAAATTGCCAGGATCAAAAGGATTCAAGGTTTTATCACTCCATTGACTATATTTTTCCTGCAATCAGGGAAGTAATTGAAATTAAAAATATTAAGACAGAATGTTGGAAACAGCACAAGGTAACACTGTCTTCTCAGATCTGCCGAGAGACTGCAAGAAGACCCAGGAGGGACCTCAACTTCCAAACCTAATTGGAGCTGTAGATATATACATCATTAAACAAATAAAGAAAACACAATAGACACCATGCCTCACTGATTTTTAGTTGCCTGAGGTTGCAGAACCAAGTTCATCTTTGAATGTAAGATGCTGTCTAAAAATCTAAGTATATGGAAATTAAAAAACCAAAAAACATAGATCTAAACACTACTGCTATATTTTTTTTCTTCCTTGGATTAGGGTTTATTCAGCAGTATCTTATAAAGGAGATTATCTTTCTTTTACTGTGCAATTTAGCTTAAGTCATGCAAAGAGTGTTTAAAAGGATTTTTTTGCCTTTTTTTTTCTGCAAATGAAACAGATGCCAAAGATATTTTCCCCTATGGAAATCTGAAAAATGGTACTGTCATTGCTTTATTTTTTTCCTGAAGATCAGTAATGCATATAGCAATTATATCACCATGGGATGTCATAAAGTCTCTGTTGCAATTGATAACTGTATGTTCCAGTACAAACGAAGCTATACTGTTTTTTCTTTCATGTCTAAGAACCAGATTTCATCCTCTTCAATAAGGCTGTTACCTAGAAATTAAACATTATTAGAATTCTGGTTTTGACTTAGGGAGAAATGGACAAGAGGCAGAGGACAAGTGTCTGGATGTCTGTGTATCTTCAGTGGAGCACCAGCAAACACTGCCTGATTCAATGGTTTCTAAAGCATTTAATGCAATTTTTATAAAAAGAGGCAGATTTCCCAGCTGTAGAGGTTGGTCCCATAAATAAGGTTACTCCAACTCACGAGCCTTGCCTCACTTGCATTTTAGACATTGTGACTACAACAACTCCCATGTTCTTGGAGTCTCAGGGGCAAGAATCTGGCTGAACACTTCTGATTACAGCACTATGCACTACCTGGACCACAGAGGCAGGCTTAAAACCTTCTCCTCTGTTTGTGAAAAGGAAAGATATGTGTTCAATGTTTAGGATTTGCCCTCTTCCCTAAATGAAAACTTTGTATGAGAGGATTTTTCATGTATTTAGCTTTAGAATAGAAACTGAACAGACACAAGAACAATCTTGTATTAATGTTTAAACAATCCTGTATTAATGCCTTAAAAAAATAGCAGTGTATGCCTGGAAAGTTAGCAGTTTGAAATGAAGTGATTAATCAACTATTATTACAGACATAGTTAAGATTCACATTACTCATTCTCAGGGCAGCATCACTCAAAGGCTTTTTGGATCACAAAGAGCCCTAAAAGCATCAAGCCACTACCAGTTTACAGAGTTGATATGCTGATTTTTTTTTAACATCGAGTTCTTCTGACATTTTCAAACCTTTATTCCGTATCTATAATCAGCAGGCACCTCAGCACAGCCCAGAGAAAAGGTGAGTAGGAGACTTGGCTTCTGTTTTCACCTTCTGTACAGTTAAGCCTACAGACATGCTGACAGCAGGGCAGGGCAAATCCTCCAGCAAGATTAGAAATAGTGAGTATGGTGGTTTGAACCTGGGTTGATGGACAATAGTTTGGACCAATAGCACTTTTCAAAATTTGCATATTTAAGCCGCCAGGAGATGTGGGAACTTCTCTTTGGTGTTCAAGCCTCCTGCGGGGAGAGGGGGGAGATGGGCCCCGGGCCTGTCTCATGGAGCAGCCCTGGACCTCCCCTTCCCTGGCCCCAGGGCATGGGCCCTGGGTAGTGACTGGAAAACCCCCTCAGAGCCAAGGGCAGCTAAGAAACAACAATTAAGCTGCTGCATGGCCAATACCAGTCGGTGCAGTTTCTAAGGACTGGAGACACCCCCGCCCCACGCAGCCCCGCACAGATCCTGGTGGGAGCCGATAGATCTTTCTGCAACTGACGTAGCTGGAGTCGAGCTGAGGTGCCAGCCACATAAAGAGAAAGAGGCTTTTTCTCCAGCATAAAGCCTGAAGAAAACGATAGCCACTTCAAGGTCAGAGGGAAAGAGAGAGTAAATCATGAAACACAGACCTGAAGATGGCAACGGGAAAAAGGGCAGAGTCGTGCACCCAGCGCGGAGCTTAAAAATACTTTTTGCAGGCTGTGGTAAAAAACTGTAATATCACAAACTGTTCTTTTCTCTTTAATCCACTTAAAAACGGGGGGATAAGAATTTTGTGTGCAGCCTGTGGGAAAGGAGTTATGACCATGTCAGGTCACCCTGGAGCTGTAAGAGACTTTTAGAGATGTTGTGAAGAAGCTAGAATTTGCCTATTGTGCAGTCACCCCAAGACACTTATCCTCAAAAAAGATTCACTCCATGTGTGGCCCATGCTGGCAGTGTAGGAAGACTGCAAGATTTATGGGAGAGATTGTTTTTCACAGCAGCAGAATTTTTGGGCAGGTCTGTTTGCCCTTTGAGCAGTTTGGAAACCACGTGAAGCAAAAGAAAACCTTTTTCCTTTAAGAGTGGAGAGACTTTTAAGAACTGTAATACTGATCAAAATCATAGTTTGTTATCCTTTGTGCGAGTTGGGTAAAAAGGGGGAGGTGCTGGAGGAAAAAGGGGGTTTTGCTTTAATTCCTTGTTATTTCTTTTTATTTTTAGTTCTATTAATAAACTTCTTTATAGTCTTTAAAGTTTAGAGCCTGCTTTTGCAATTCTTCCTAATTCTTATGTCACAGAAGGTAGAAAATGCAAACAAACCCACTACAGTGAGGAAGAGACTATCGTAGCTATTGCTCACTTTCTGATGGGGCACACTGATCAGTCTTGTTTGCCAGGTCACTGCCTCAGACACTGTTTGGCCAGACAGAATTCAAAGGCAAAGGATGTAAGATAAGGCTTACGCACAGAACCGTGTGGAATTGAGAAATTAACCTGTCACAGGACATGGGGTCCCACTGCTCTGTTACTCTGAGTATTAGCTACAGTCTTGGCTCTCTGGTAGTCTTGGAAGAAGAATGAGTTCTGAATACAAGACGGAGGGAGAAATATTTGCTGTATTCATGCAATATGCTGCATTCATCCCTATGGGTTAGACATTCTTTGGTCAGTAGTTCCATGAAAAACGTAGTGGCATACTATCCTTGTTTGTGGGTATACAGTTTTCCTTTCCATACATGCCATTTGCACCTGGAAAATGAGTTGATAGTGCGATCTGCAGGCATATGGTGAATGACCATTATTCTTCCTCCACCCCTTTCAGGACATCCACACAAAAGCAAGGTTCACAGACTTGTCAAGTATTTTGGCATCTTTTGATAGGCCACTATAGATTAAAAAAGTATCTGAATGAACCTCACACAATACTTAATGATGGTTGGGCTTTCCTTGTTTAACTCTTTGTGTACCTGAAGAAAAATATATTTCAGAAATGGTAAATGAATGGATTATTTATCATTAGCTTGGGAAAGCAGCAGAGATAAGGAAAGTTTAAGGTAAGATGTTCTGCTGAGAATTCTTATGATCGTACAAATTTTTAACATTCCTGCAGCCATTTAAACAGCTGAAGTTAGATCTCCTTGGTTGTTATAACTGCTTCATTAACTACAAAATGGCTTCAAGATTCACATTTCCACCTTTAGATCATAATTTAAATAAACCAGGCTAGGATAAGAAATCTTTCTTTCTCTTTAACTCACAATTCTGATTGCCAAGCATTTGTGTTCATCAGACAGGAAAGAAGATTAAATGAGAACTTATCCCATAGCCTCCATGGGATAAGTATATATAAATTTATATTTTCTTGCACAGGGAAAACTGAAAGAAACCCTATATTTGCTATACTTTAACCATAGTTATACTCTAAGTTTGATTTGTCAAATAATCTGAATTCCTGAAAATTTTATATAGTTGATCTTAAAAGGTTCACATCCACTAAGGTGTGCATAGTATCACCTTAAGGATTTGGTGGCAATGTGAATAGCATGCAGGTACTAGAGAAATTTTTAGCAAACATGAAATTAATATATCTACATTCCTATGCATACTTCAGATAATGAAGACTGCAGGTGTGTTTATGCTGGGGACATTAATCTTCAAGTACTTTATTCCATAATAGAAGGATTTACAGAAAATATTTAGGATGTCGTCTACAAACTGGCACACTAACAATTTCAGAGACCATTCTCCTTTACCAAGAGAAGAACAGTACAATTTGATTAGAATTTTTTATAGAAGCTGAACGCATTCACAGATCTTCACACATGACTTCTTGGCTGAAGGTAAAATTTTACAGCAATTTCATTTATAATTTTACCTGTGCTCTGCTGTGGACTTACATAAGCAACACAAGATAAAGAATACAAACAAGAAAATGATGAAGGAACTCAACCTTCTTGAAAATGCAATCATGTTATTAAGCTAAAACTGGCTTCATTATATCTTATTGTTTAAAACATTTTGCACGCCATGTCACTTATCAAGTTTTGCTTAGTAACACAGCATTTAATCTTCACTAAAATTTAAAACTGCACCTTGCACTTCTGTGTATAAAACTCCTTGTAAACATCACCAGCCGATATCAGAGAACAGGAAGACTTACAGCTGCATGAAGTTGTTACATGTAGAATGTACATTTACATGCAGTAAAGTTTGGAGGGAGGAATTATTCCATCGTTATTTGTCTACTGGTGAGTCTACTATGGTTTCTTGGTTATGTACACCCTTATATATACATATGCACACATATATATATTCATATACATTAAACGACAAATTTTTCAGAAAAATCAGCTGAAGTGCATGGTCGTACTTATTTTTCTTCTAATTTAATCATCACATTAAATGCCAAGAGTGTAATTCTTATGAACAGTTAGAGAGGTGTTCTTTCTGTTCATCACCAATTCTGCAGCAATCTGCCTAGGAAAATCATCTAGAAATGTCTGGGTAGAGAATCAATGAGCTTAATGTATTTTTAAAAAATCTATTGTCTTGATTAAAATGGATTAAATTTGGCATGACGGACGAAATCAAAGGTCTCCTGTTGAATCCAGCAGGAGATGAATTCAGTCAACAGGCCTCTACATAGCAGCTCTGTCACTCTCCTCCCAGAGAGCTTATGCTATTCACATTTACTGTGTCATGTTTTTGAATGCCTGCAAAAGCTCTTCCTGGGCTTTTAGCACAATAGAGTACAACAACCTCTCTGAGGCTACATGGACCGTCCTAGCAAAGAGGCATACTAGAGTATCTGATGTGTAAAATCTTATTTTGAAAGATTTCTGTCACACAGAGATGTGATTTGAACTATACTACAAAAATATTACAAATGTTTACCGTTAAAATGTTTAGAGATAACTTTGTGTCCTCATACTGGTATTTGGCAGTGAAGGATGGGTTGCACAGGGCTCCCTTTTAGGCCCTGTGCTCTTCAATGTCTTCATAAATGACTTGGATGAAGGACTGGAAGGGATGCTAAGCAAGTTCACAGATGACACAAAATTGGAAGGAGCTGTTGACTCCCATGAAGGCAGGGAGCCCTGCAGAGAGACCTGAGCAAATTAGAGGACTGGGCAACCACCAACCCTATGAAGTTCAAAAATCCAGGGAAGTGCTGGAATCTACACTTGACATGGGGCAACTCTGGATGTACGGACAGACTGGGGAAGGAGATGCTGGAAATCTTTGTGTCATAGAAAGGGACCCGGGGGTCCTGGTCGACCATGAGTCAGCAGTGCGCTGGCAGCCAGGAGGGCCAAGCGTGTCCTGGGGGCATCAGGCACAGCATCTCCAGCTGGGCAAGGGAGGGGATTGTCCCGCTCTGCTCTGCTTTGCACAGGCATGGCCTCACACTGAATTCTGTGTGCAGTTCTGGGAAGAAAAATATAAAAAAGATATTAAGCTATTAGAGAGTGTCCAAAGGAGGGTGACGAAGATGGTGAAGGGCTTGGAGGGGAAGCCACATGACGAATGGCTGAGGTCACTTGTTCTATTCAGCCTGGAGGAGACTGAGAGGAGACCACAATGCTGTCTACAGCTTTCTCATGAGGTGAAGAGGAGGGGCACACACTGATCTCCTCTCTGTGGTGATGAGTGACAGGACCTGAGGAAGTGGCCTGAAGTTGTGTCAGGGGAGGTTTGGGTTGGAAAAGATTTCAGGAAAAGCTTGTCGCCCAGAGAGTGGTTTGGCACTGGAATCCAAGGCTCCCTGGGGGAGTGGTCACAGCACCAAGGCTGACAGAGTTCAAGAAGCCTTTGGACAATGCTCTCAAGCCCATGGTGTGACAGGTCCAGGTGATGGACTCGATGATTCTTGTGGGCCCCTTCCAACTCAGCATACTCTGTGATTCTGTGATTTCTTATATGTATATACATGCTTTGCTTAATTGGATAAAAGCTCTTGCAAGGTTTACCTTTTATCCTTCTTAAGACAAAGTAAAAAAATCTAGGGCTAACAATGACTCTGGCTATTTATTTTGGAACTGTCCTTCTAAACTAACCTGTCATGATAGCACACAGAAAAATGTATATACAGAAAACTCAAGACCTAAATATGATATGACACGAACAACACCCTTCTTTAATACCGATGAAAACTTCAAAGCAGTTGCCTTCATTCATATACTGACAGCAGAAGAAACCCCCAAAAAACGCAAATACTTCCTTTTCTAGGAAGGGTTAACTGAGTTCCTGTTACTTGGCATCAATTTATTGATTTGCTTAAGAGCACAGACTTTTATCAAATTTTTCATTGACAAAATCATCACACCATTTTTCCCACTTAAATTTGTCATACATTAGTGTAGCTAACTTAAGATCAATCAAGACATTTCTAATATAAAGCCAAAATAAGTGATAAGAAGAGTTAGATTCATACTAACCACTTTTTAGCAGTGGATGTTATGGAGAAAATCCATGCAATTTATATTGCTGAACTTAAGAATGTTGGCATGAGCAACAATTTAAAAAAAGGCCACTTCAGAGTACAACCTGAAAACATAATGGAAAAATGTCTGCCATAAAGTATGAAATAGGAGATACTATCCTTTCAGCATAAATACTTTCCCTGCTGTAGCTCTCAAACTTTTTATCATTAAATTCACCAAAAATAAAGCTATTACAATCATTTGACACAGTTATTAAGCCATAGCCGATGTTACTTGATAATATAAATGCCTGGGTTTAAAAAAAATAGATTATAATAATGCTAGAGAATCCCTCTGAATTTTTTAATTGAACATGAACAGACACAAATGTGACAGCCAAGTGTTTAATCAAATCTGCATACTTCCATCTTTGGAAACCCTTTCTTACACGTGAAACTTAAGAAAGACTGTAAAACCCCTTTTTCTCAAGAGCATCAATATTTTCCTTTTTCTTCTAAATTAAATCTGTTTGAGAAGCCTGTAGATGTTTCTTTCACGGGTTCCCAAGAGCACAACTGCCAGATGCACTCTTGCATATATTTGACTAGTAAGAAGATAAAAAAAAGAGCCTAGACCAAACCCGTGCTTGTACTTGCAATCTTCAAATACTAGGTTGAGTGGTGTCATCTAAACATGTAAACTACTCCGTTTCTATATATCTCTTCTTTACCACTAGGAAGGCAGTAAACACTAAACTTTTTTTAAAAGTACCCTGTAGCTTAGGTATAAATAAAATATAAAATAATATGGGTATCAATTAAGAAGCCACATAATCTGAGTCACTAAACTTAAGATAGTTCTGTAGGTCTTCTGCTATAAACAGACAAACCTTTATGGCATTTCAGCTTGCTCTCTTGCATTTTGATGTCCTTTAGACTAGAAAAAACATATCCTTTTCTTAAATGTAAGACCTCTCTGATGATACTGACAAGAGTAAGTCTGATTAAGAATACCATTCCAAAAAGATTTTAGAAGCATAAATCTGAGTGGAAGGAAGTCACCAGACTAGAAAAAAATTCAGTGAAGATGAAGATCTCTTTCAAAAGATCAAATCTGTGATTGCCACATGATACGCCACATGGAGGTGTCTCAGTCTCCTTTGCTGGAACCTGAACAGCGAGTTCATGGATCTCAAGGAATCCATGCACAACATGCTAAAATGCACTGATTTTTAGTCCCTTCTTGCTGAAATGGGCAAGTAGAAGTAAGAAAGAATGATTAACATCAATCCATGACATTATAGTGTATTAGTACATTGTAGTAGAGGAGGTGTTTTCGTCATTCGTGGTCAGGCATTTCCTGGCACAATTTTAGCAGCAGTTTCTATTAGAGGAGTATACTTTTTCATTGTATAATGATTATTTCCATTAAGGATAAAATGTTAAAGGAAACTACCTAGTCCCATTTTGGAATAACTAAATTTGGGTGGCATTCAGTCAGTGATTTTAATTGCCAGGCACTCTACCATGATTTCCTCTGCTCCCTGTCCACAAAAAAGAATAAACTAAATCCACACAAGTAGTATGGGGACAAGAACTGCTGTGAGAAGGGAGAATATAAGTATTTCCTAAAAGTTTTGCTTCCAACAGGATCCATACAGAAATACACCAATGGAATTAGCATAAACTTATTTGACTTGAACTACAAGTTGACGTCTCTGCTAAAGCTCGAGAAGTTTCTGAACCAGACACTGCCTGAAATACATATGCATCAGTCCCTTTCTGAATTGGAGAACAGATTCCTCTCCCCACAATCTTCACTGCTGTGCATTACTGTTTTTAAAACCCAACACAGTACTACCTCCTAAGTTTAAGACTTGTTTAAATAGGAAAGGTTACAATGGAAAAACGACAAAACTGTTGAAACCAAGAAGGTTCAAAATGCAGGGTTTGTGCAGACGACAACCTGGCTCCTAGGGTGTGTGTCTCTGGAGAGGCACCCCTGGCATGTCATGGAGCTGCACTTGCAAAGGCACCAGCTCACCAGCAGCCCTAGCAAATGGATTGGTGTGGGGCTCACAGTCTTGGTTACTTTGCTCTACCTGAACACTGAGAGGGCTATGTCGGATTCAGCTCTCATCCACACATGGGAAATTAAACTACAGCTGGGTCAGCTCCCAGGGCAGATTTGCCTCTCCACATGCACAGCTGCCACCCTTGCAGCAGCAACCTCACACCACTATATCTGGCTTGGGGCTGGCACTCTTACAGACATATTGTTTCAAATTTTCCTCCATTTTTGCCATCTTCATTTTGCTTTCTCTTATTTCTATTAGCTCACACCTTTCTCCTGTTTACATTACCTTATGCTTTAAAAAAATTGCAAAATGGAAAACATAAACACCTTGTCATAGTCATTTCCTGCCCTGAAGACCTTCCTCCTTAAGAAGGAGCATGGAAACACACACACACACACACACACACACACACACACACACACACACACACACACAGAGAGAGAGACACACACAGACACACAGAGACACACACAAAAAGCCCCCCCCCCTCCCTTCCCTGTTCTCGTCAAAAGGTTAGAGAAAGCAGTAATGGCCTTCCTGGTGAATGAGGGGAGATTTGAGGAGGATTTCTTCCTGTTTGGGAGGTTCTGAAGAGGTACATGCTCTGTGCAGGACCAGACCTGTGCTTCCAGGACCAGACTTGGTGCTTTCTGCACATCTCAGGCTGTACCATGTAAACTGAGATTGAACTCACTCCAGAGAAGCCAATAAAGTTTCAGCAGCCAACTCAAAACAATTTCAGCATCGCTTTGGAAAGTATTTAAACACACACACACATGCCAGAGGATTCAGAGCACTTAAAAACTAGGTTAAAATAATGTTAAATATCTAAATTGACCCCCTGATAGTACTTACAGCTCTTCCATATGTCTGCCTTAGCTCATGCTTCTGTCTCTGAGACTTCAGGAGTCAAACAAAGAGCATTAAACTAATTATATACTATACCATGGAGTATTTACAGCAATTTCTGTTACTAAGAACTGACTGAGGTAAAAAGAGAGAGCAAAAGCTTTAATTCCTGCACTTTGAAGTAAATCAATCCCTTAACATTAATTGAATAGTACTTGCATACTGTAAATACCATCTGGGTCAAAAAGCCAGTCTCACCCTTTTACATCCAGTACCACGACATTTAAAGTACACACTACAAATGGTGAAGAAAAAAATGTGATTTTTATGCCAAACAAGTTACCATTATTTTTCCTCATATATCAAACAGGTTAACCAATCACAAATGTAAAATCTACAAAATGCAATTAAAATTGTGTCACAAATTTATCAGCAGAAAACCAATTCTGTAAAGTCACAATAACTGGTGCTAGAAATTCACAAAGCCTTTTAGAGAAGTCTTAGGGAAAATGTTTGATTCTGAATTTGAGCCCAAGAACTCCATAGGGTAAAACTATGTTATGTCACCTTGTTAGCCATAATGACTGCAACGATACATCCTGGTTCAAGCAAAATTTTTACTATATTTGATCAAAGGCAAAATCAAATCCTGGTATAAACTAGAATTCCCTTCTTTCTTCCTATCATCTCAAGACGCTTTATATTTTAAGAAAAATGCATTTTACAATGAGTTCCACATTTTTCTTTTTTAAAAAATTAATGTGCTGTAGCTCTCTAGCAGTTCATAAGGTTTATTTCATAAATCAATAATTTGGTTCATTCATATAGGGGGATGGAGTTTCCCAACAATACAGACTGGTACTTGATGTGATTTACACGTGCCTCTCTGTGGTAGGTACATGTGCCTCATGTGGCTACACTGGGCCCATGATTTCTACTGGCTTTCAATGACACTTGGAAAACAAAAGAGGAAACTTGGTTACTTGGATCAGCCTACATCCAAGTAATAGAATCCATGGTACAGTTAAAAAATTCTTTGTATTTCTGGTTTTTATAGATTTCATTTTGCTGAAGATTTCTAAAAAGCGTGCAAGATCCACTACCTCCCCTTCCTGAGGAAAACACCTCCTTCTGTACTTATTTCCATACTGTAAGATTGCATCCTACTACTGACACTCCAGGAATGTGCAAATGAATAGAGGTTGGGCTGGCTGCGTAACAGAAGCCACCTCTGCCAACTGTATTGCTTGTTTAAAGTTTTAGCTATATTATTGCTTCTCTTTTGGTGACTGCCCACTAATCCAAGTTAAAAAACATGCTTTTAAGTGTCCGGTTATACTCTACAAGCATTTATCGGGGTACTGCTTCCAGTTTACCCCAGATTCAGCAATTTAAGGTGAATCCCATGGTGAATCAAGATCAAAAGTGATCCCCTCAGGATACCATCTGGCTTGCTGATGTACAATTTTCAGTTTATTCTGACTATGCCGGGGAATGAAACAACTTCAGTATTGAAAAAAAAAAATCACCTGGAGGATTAGACCGCAAAATGACATATGAATGCCTTCGTAATGATGGGACTTAGAACAGAAAAATAAGCAAAGCTTTCCTTTGCATCAAATACTGAAGAATTTGGCTGGCTGCAGTGATGGCTGGCAGAAAAACACAGCAAATGTCAACTGCCACCTTGGATGTCCTGAGAGGTAACAAAACAGACTGCATGAAGCTTGCCAGCAGATACTTACACTTCAGCAGAGCGGGGAAAGAGTAACTGGTTACTTGAATCTTCTTACAGTTACCCTTTTATTTTTCCACAGCTCTTGTTTTGAAAAACAGTTGTAAAAGTTGTCGGAATCAAGTTCTATCAGTTAAATGAAAGTTACAACAGTTAAATGAAAGGTTTTGCCTTTCAGACCCAGAGAACAGCTGAGTGAGAGTCCGATGCAGTTCTTTTCAAGGACCTCTGACCTCTCATCTCTGCAGGACAGGGTGGCACTAGGGGCTGAGATGAAGGAAGAGACTTGCTTACTGTCATGTTCTCTGTTCAGGCTTACGAGTCCATGTCAGTGGCTGCAACAGGTCTGTCAGGTGCAGAAGGCAGTCTCATGGTGCCCATTAGAAATGAAGACTACTTCCCAAGTGTCTAATCTGAAATCCATCACTGCTATTTGAAAGGGTGTTTGCTCATGAAATTTAGAGATTTGGAAATTCTCCCAAAAGTGGCCCTGTTTGGAGGTCTCTAAACATCACAAAAATGCAGAAGCAGCACAGCAAAATGCTTAAACAAAATGTGGTTTTTGTCAGAGTGATACTTAAGTCCACTTACCACATTAAAGTAATCATGGGCAGATGGCCAGAGTCCTTGTGTGTGGAGCCAGTGAGCACATGCCAGACTACAAGGTGAGCTTGCTCTTCTCAGCACAGTCCAGGCCCTAGGTGATTTCTCAGCACTATGAAGAGCTTCTGTGGAATAAGCCAGCACCTGTCACTATATTCTTTCTTTCTAGGCTGACGGAAACAACCACACTAAGGAGATAGCTTCAAGCAGAAGATCATATTCATTTGCCACAGGATTCTCAAGCTGCTGCATACCCACCATCCAGCCTCAGGATTTTGTCTCAGCTCTAGTTCTTGGAATCCTAGTTTTCATCCTTAGCTTTCTGCCTGTATTTTCCATTCCCCGCTTCCTTCCCCTGAGCACACACAAACCCAAAATACAACTGAGGACCCAAACCATGTCAGTATACACTGTGTAAGCATGCACAGAGATGTCCCAGGGATCTCTAGCCACAGCATTAAGAATAAAGAAACCTGCTTTGGCTAAATGCAATGTATACTAGACTACAAAAGTGTGCGTGCTGCTTTGGGATTGTCAAATTATTCTAGCAGCAGAGGCAAGAGTCACTTAAACTTGTCAGGGATAAAGTCATGCCACCTGGATTTCCAAAGTTTTTGAAAATGCATTTGGAAATGAACAACACACAGCAGCTAATGCACTAGATATTTCACACTGGTAAGACTAAGATGCAGATACTTAATTTACAGATAACACAACAGCTCCTTTTCCCTTAGTCATAAATTCCAGGATGATCAGATTCTGAATAGCACTCTCAGATACAAAAGAAAAATAGGGCAGATGATGAATATTTTATTGCTGAATTCTTGCTATACATAATCATATTATTTTATTATCTCATGCTGTGCAGAAAAAAAAACATGGGAAATGAGGCTAGATTTGTGAATGATAATAGTAATTTGTCAAGCTGTTTGATACAAGGATGAAAATACAATAAACATGATTTTAAAAGTTGAGATAGGAAGATTGGCTACTGACATGATATGGGAAAATGTGGAAGTGATTTAAAGATATTAAAGAAATGTAAAAGAGACTGCGGTACATTAATTTATATAGCAGGAACCACAAAATAAGGTAAAAGAAACAGTAGCAAAAGCTGTATCTATTAAGAAAAATGGCAACCATTTTGACAGTCTTGGGAAGAAGAGATAGATAAACCATGCTCGTTACATGTTTCCACTTAAGTTTCACCTTGACATAGAAAGAGCTATTTTCTTAGTACATTGCTCTTGGATTATGTGTGAATGGGGAATACCTTCTGCTAGTGGTGCTCAGACACATATATTCAAAACCTCTTTTCCAATGACATTTGCTAGAGTTCAAGTTTCCTTATGAATTACCACATGAAATGACATGTTTCAGTGTATTCAATCTGAATACTAATCACACACTATGAACAGGCTTTTTTTTAAAGAAAAAGAAAATGAAAAATAAAACCTTTTGGAATCACAAAGGCATGTCTGAAGAGACAGTACAGATGGAGCTCCGGAGAGCTGCACAAAATCAATCACAGAAGCACAGAGGCTGGAAAGGACTCCTGGGAATCTCAAATCCAACCTCTGGCCCAAAGCATGTCCAGCTGGAGCAGGTTGCTCAGGGCCTTCACCTGTTAGGTTTGGATACCTACAAGGATGGAGGTTCCTTACTGCAACCCAGCAGGGATAAAACCTGACTAAAGCTGCTTTTTATGTGACAAATAATGACCCAGGTGTTTCAGCCACTAGCAAAGAAATGGAAATGTGGCCCACAGATAAGGTAACTGTATTAACTCTGGCCATGGTGACCTGGCATTTCATTTGAAGTGTAGTAGTTCTGTTCTAAACTGCTCTGCCTGTATTTTATTATTGGGAAAACACTTTAAAAACATAAAAAGGCAAAGCCCATAGCAGCTGAACGAAAAAAAGGAAAAAAAGGTGATATAGCTTGAAGCACATTGATTGAGAATGTCAATGCAACATGTTGTTTTTACTTTTCAAGAAAGTTATCCTCATTCCTGACCTATCTTTGAAAAATTCAAGCATCTCCGGGCAAAACTTTAAGTCTCCACAGTTCATGAGAGGTTATGGACTGCATCAGTAATGCTCTAAACATGAACTTTTAAATATTGGCTTTTCAAATAAAAACCAAAGGATCAGATGAGGCCAAGTATAAATATTGACCTATGAACAATGACTTAGACTGTCTGCATGACACTTTGGTGTTTAACGGGAACTAGTATCCAGCTGTCAGTTTTGATTATTTTAGTTTTAATCCCTCATACCAAGATTACACATTGTGTACGCAGCCTGACTTAAAAGTCAATTTCCTTTGTTTCTACCTCTATAGTAGAAGAAGGTTAAAGCAGGCCCTTCTTCTGACTCAGTAAAAAAAGCCCTTGAAACAGTGGGAGCCTCAGATACCTGAAAGGTTTATAATTAGTCAACCTCTGAAAACTCTTGAAAAAGATTCCAGAAATAGAGTACCCCTCCAGGTTCCCACATACCTTTCCCATCTTAATTAAAGAAAGTATAAAAGCAGAACTGAGATCTAAAACACACTTCAGTTATTTTTATCTGCTATGCAATCTCAGGAGTCATGTATCAATTACCTCTAGAAAAGCTGCTTGGAAACTAGAGCCTGCCCAGGTGAAATTAAAGCAGGTTTTATCCTTGGCTTGCAGATGATGCAGGAGCACCCTGGGATCCCATGATTTCTATGCCCTCTCATCCTGGATTTCAGTGAGAGATGCATTTCAAAGCCTTTCTGGTTTGAAAAATCAGAAACAGAGGTCTGAATGACAATGTTTCCCTGTTCTTTTTATTTCTATATTGAAAGATTAATTGGACATTCACTGTACCAACATCCAATTCAGAAATAATGCATGGTCTCCTATGGCAAGAGCCAGGCGAATGCAGCCAGCCTCTGCATTTACCAGTCCAGAACCAGGACCCCCAGCAGCATTCAGAGCACACACCCAGAAGAGGTGCAAACACGTGAACCATCATTTTGCATACAGTGAAAGGTCAGACATTCACATCATGGGAGATGCAGGACGTCATGCTTCTGAATACACATCCATAAACAATTGAAAGGAATGAAGGGCTTTTTTAACCATTTCCTGTTTTCACCTCTAGCCTTTCCCAAGGTTTATAATTTTATATACATCTATATATCAATATGTATTTAATATTTGTTAGAATACTATGGGATAAAGCCCCGAAAGGAAGAGTGATGAAAGAGAGCTGGTTAAAATACAAGGGTCATCTATTCCAAGCCTAGGAATGATGCATCTCAATGAAGAGGAAGTCAGGCAAAAATGCCAGGAGGCCTGAATGGATAACAAGGAGCCTCTGGACAAACTGAAACACGGAAAGGAAGCCTGCGGGGGGTGGAAGCAAAAACAGGTATCCTGGGAGGAATACAGAGAGGTTGTCTGAACTGCTAGGCATCAGGCTAGGAAAGCCCTGAGAGAATTAAATCCGGACAGGGAGATCAAAGGCAACAGGAAAAACTGTACATCAGTAGTAAGAGGAAGATTAGGGAAAATGTGGGCTCTCTCCAAAAGGGAACAGGACACCTGTTTACCCAGGATATGGAGAAGGCTGAAGTATTCAATGACTTTTTTGCCTCTGTCTTGACCGGTAAGTGCACCAGTCACACTGCCCAGGCCATGGAATGAAAAGGCAAGAACGGGAAGAATGAAAAATGGACCACTGTAGGAAAAGAACCGGTTTGAGACCATCCAAGGAACCTGACGGTGACCAAGTCCATGGGATCTGATGAGATGCATCAGTGGGTCCTGAGGGAACTGGTGGATGAAGTGGCTAAGCCACTTTCCATTGTATTTGAGAAGTCATGGCAGTCAGGTGAAGTTCCCACTGACTTGAATCCCCACTTTTAAAAAGGGAGGAAAGGAAGACCTGAAGAACTACATGTTGGTTAGTCTCACCTTGGTGCCCAGCCAGACCATGGAGCAATCATCCTGGATATTGTGCTAAGGCACACGTTAAAAAGGAAGGTGATTCCTGCCAGCCAACATGGTTTCACTAAGGGCAAACCATGTCCAACATATTTGGTGGCCTATTACAATGGCACTACAGCATTGATGGATAAGGGAAGAGCAAGTGCCTGGACTTGTGGAAAGCACTTGACACTGTCATACACGACACCCTTGTTCCTAAACTGAACAGGCATGGCTTTGACAGATGGACCACTCAGTGAGCATAGTGTATGGATTGGTTGGATGACAACATCCAAAGAGTTGCCACCAATGGCTCAATGTCCAAGTGGAGACCAGTGACAGAAGGTGTTCCTCAGGGGTTGATTTTGGGACAGCGCTGTTCAACACCTTTGTCAGCGATGTGGGCAGTGGGATTGAGTGCTCCCTCAGCAAGTTTGCCGATGTCACCAAGCTGTGTGGTGTGGTTGACACATTGGAGGGAAGGGATGCCATCCAGAGGAACCTTGGTAGGCTTGAGAGGTAGACCTGTGTGAACATCATAAATCTCAACAACACCATGTAAAAGGTCCTGCACAGGCGTCAGAACAATCCCAAACACACATTCAGGCTGGGTGGAGAATGAACTGACATCAGCCCTGGGGAGAAGAACTTGGATGTGTTTATAAGAAGCTCAACATGACCCAGTAATGAGTGTGCTGGAAGCCCAGAAAGCCAACCATGTCCTGGGATTCATCCAAAGCAGCGTGCCCAGCAGGTCGAGGGAGGTACTTCTGCCCCTCTGCTCTGCCCTCATGAGACCTCACCTGCACAGCTGCATCCAACTCTGGGGCACCCACACAGGAAGGAAATGGATCTGTTTGAGTGAGTCCAGAAGAGGGTCATGAAAATGCTCAGAGTACCTCTCTTACAAAGACAGGCTGAGAGAACTGAGGTTGCTCAGCATGGAAAAGAGAAAGTTCAGGTGTTGCCTTTCCCTGGGCTTAGAATTAAAAGCCAAACATGGTTAGAGGGTAGAAAAGGGTTTTAATTTGGTAATTATTTAAGGATTATCAGGTGCACCACATCCAGGTAGAATGCACTGAAATGCACCCCAGAATGCACACTGAAAATGCACACCCACGATGATTCATGTATACAGTTACAGACCTTGTACATTAGCATATCTACCAAAGATTCCCCAGTGAGAGACTCGAGAGAAGCCCCTGTCCTGAGGAACCTTCCTTTCAGATGGGGCCTATCTGGGTTTACAGAATGTGTTCTGGAGAGAACCTTGCTGTCTGGGGCTTTCTGACCCCCAACTGCGAGGCTTCCAAGTCTCTTCGCTGAACAGAACTTTGGGTCTACACTAGTTATCAGACTTAGGGAATTACAAGTATGTGGGCTAAAAGCACTAAGAATACACAAAAGCTGTGAAAAAGGGTATATGAAAGGGTATATAAGAGGGGTATATGAAAAAGCAAAAAATCCTCATGGCATCACAGGGGAGACCTTATAGAAACCTCCCTGTACCTGAAGGAGGACTAAAAGAGAACTGGAGAGAGCCTTTTTACAAGGGAATATATTGTCAGGACAAGGGGTAATTCAAACTGAAAGGGTGCAGGTTTAGATTAGATATAAGGAAGAATTTTTTTACTGTGTGGGTGGTGAGGCAGTGGAAAAGGTTGCCCAGAGAAGTCCTCAATGCCTCATCCCTGAAATGTTCAAGGCCAGGTTGGGTGGGCCTCTGAGCAACCTGGTCTAGTGGAAGGTGTCTGGGCCCACAGCAGGAGGCTTGGACCTAGATGATCTTCAAGGTCCCTTCCGATCCAGACTGTTCTATGATTCTGTGATGAAATGCTGATCTCTAGCATTTCTTTTGTGCAGATGTGAGACAGGAAGAAAGACCCTTTACTGCATTTATGTAAGTTGTTGCTGACATGAAAGAGAGAGGCAGAGAGAGAGAGCAAGCATCACTAAGAGTGGCGTTTGAGTGTGTTCAGGGGTTGGTGAAGCTTATCTTATTGCCCTGCATTATCTTATGTGTGTATGTCTGACCTCCTTTAGGTGTCCTCTGTTTTCTGTAGGGGAGCTTCAGAGCTTCTTCAGAACCTCAGTCAAGGAATAAGAGCACCACAAATATTTGTTGTAGGTAAAGTATCTTACTGAACTTGTTATTCTGATAAAGCTTCTCTTGAGGGTAAAGCGTTGCACCTTTCCAGTGAAATACATAGACCTAACTTTGCAATTTCACTGAGGGTCGTTACACTGTGTGATCGACCTTGGTCTGGCTGCTTTGAGTACAGAGTTTCAAAAATAAATCAAGTTTCCACTGAGGCACCTTAAATACAAATTTAAAAATGCATGGATTGATCTTTATGTCACTGAATGAAGCCTTATGTTTTTAGCAGTTTTGGCAAACTAGATTAGGAAAGGAAGGCAGATATTTCAGATGATGTTCTTTAGATAGGAAAAAAGAACAATAAAACAAACAGAGTTAGATATGAAATACCTATCCAACTGCATAAAAAGCACACGCATCACAGCCCAGTGCATACGCCAAGCCTGAGACATTTGTCTGATGCAAACAGTATCAGCAAAAAAATCCTGTTTTGTTATATAAAGCCTTACCTTTCTGCTATGGATTTCCTCGGGAAATAGAAGTCCTCTCCTGCGAGGTAGGCAGCTGCAGTTCCACCTCCAAAATAGGTTTTCCTCAAGAGGGGAGCAATCCGGTTGTTTACCAGTAATGCTCCTAAACCAGTTGGGAATCCAAAGATTTTATAGAATGAGATGGGGATGAAGTCAGCTTGGTGAACTCCCAGGTCCAGTGGAGAACTGCTCACGTACGAAGCTGCATCTAGTAGAATGAACCACTTCCCTGGTATTTTGATGGGGCAGAGTTTTCCAGATTTTATGTCCTGTATCCATGAAAGGGGATATTTGGTACCAGAAAAATTGCTCTGAGCTGGGTAAGAGAATAGATGAGGTGTTGTGCAGTTTTGTTCTTCAGCTGGTAACCCGGTTTTTGCTAACAAAATTTCCTTTGGTTTTATTGGAACAGACAAGACATTCATGGAAGCAGTTACGCCCCTCATACCCACCACAGATGTGTGGCTGTCTGTTAGGTAACAAAATCGACTGCTGTGTTGCTTTGTGCCTTCGGGTATCCAAGGGAATGATTCTGCTATCAGTTTAAGTGCAGCTGTGCATCCAGATGTGAAAATGATGGTGTAATCCTCAGCAGTAGTGTGAAAGTGTTGCAATATTCTGAAAAATGAAAAAAGAAAAATATCTATTTATTTTCTGATTGTTCTCTTTTATTGCTGTGTGATGTATTTCAGTTTTCCTCACCATAAGCTCTACCCTGACACCAGATATGAATAGAAGTAGACAAGTTTCGCCAAACAGTACAATAAACTTCAACAAGGGATCCTGAATCATTTTGCCCACAAGAGACTCTTTTCATTGTTGCAGTGAACGTGGCTGTGTTCTTAAGGATAGAAGCCAATTTGCCTGGCTCCAAATAGAGTGGCCAGTCTGGTCCCTCAGTGGGATCAGAATCAAGCCTGCATATAACTAAAATTACACTGTCCTTGAGAGAGACCAGTTTTATTTACAAACTATTAGTGTTTTCAGTTTACAAAATATTTAGAGCAGACAGAATATGTTTTAGTTAAGATAATCTACTTAAATAGTGAGCATCCAAATTAAGGGTCACAGTATTCAACAGGGAAACCTTAGCAAACAGCTTTGCTCCTTGCTGATGTTATTAACAAAAGAAACAGAAGGCAGCAAGAAGCAACACACAGTTCCATGGGCCTTATGCACATAAGGCTGTAATCTCTGTGCTCCACAAAGGTAGCCCAAACCAGAAGAAATCTAATGTTTTCCAATGAGCCAGACTATGAAAAGCAAACTGGTCTCTGGAGCCATGTCTGTGCTACACTTTCTTTGATGTCTTGAGGGCACCTTGTTGGCTCTAAACCACCTTTCGTGAACACCATCTAACACATGGTACCCATGCTGGGCTGGGCATCTATTACAGTCTTGCAGTGTGCTAGATGAGTCTTTTCAGAGGCTGAGGAACAGCTTCAGTTCAGTCACCTTTCTTACCTTTTTCACCTGATAGCCTTTCTCTGAATTAACTTTATAAAACTCCTACTAATATGAACAGAAAATGTAACAAACATCTAAGAGACATTAGCTTCAGACAATGGAGCAGAGCAAACAAAATTGAACCAGAGCGTACCTGCTGCTGCTCAGAAATGCTCTCCAAGCAGCTGACATTCTGATTTGTGGAATTCCAAGATACAGACCAGCATTTAGAAAGCCTATGAACGTGTATCATTAAATGTTTGCATGTTTTATACAACAAGATATTCCCTTGCTAGAAAAGGCAGAAATTGAAGATACAGGTGTATTTAAATATAAATTGCACAGAAGATTATGTGACAAATCCAAGTTAAAAACCATGAAAGATAGGACAGTGCTAAAATTCCCTAAAATTTTATTCAGCCAGTCTGAAACACAAATGCTACAGGAAAAGGGTTTTAGAGCTGGGTGGTGCGTGCAGCAGTCAAATATTAAACACTGGAAAAGAAATAATTGCAATGGCTTTGATGATTTGCACTAAGAAAACACCCTAAAAAGGCCCACTGAAATGATATTATGAATACTTTTCTCAGTTGAAGAAAACTGGGAAGTACAGGATGCAACAGATGGATTCATGGGCCCAAATCAGACTTGACTTTCTTCAGAACTTAAATTTTTGAAAACTGATTAAAATGGTAGGTATTTTATGTCTTCTGAAAATAAAGAATTGAAACTTTTATGAAGAAGCAGGTCATGGACTTAGGCTTTAAACATTCTGAGAAACCATTTGAAAGAATTCATAAGAATCTTTCTGAAGTAGACCTGCCAAGGAATGCTGCAAGCATTCACAGCCCTGCACATAATTGTTAAAGACCGTGTTCACAGAACCCAAACTTTTCCATTAGAGTTTAGAAACCCTCTTAGCACTGAAGACAGGAACGATCACAGATGTTTTTGTATCAGGTATTGAGCTGGCAGCCTGCCTCACTCACCGCGGTGACCTGTTCTCTCTGGTCACTGAATCACTCCCTTTTCCCCTGCACAGAGCCTTTCCCTCCATCCCCTGCTTTCCAGCTTGGAACACATGTATGTGTACTACAGGACACCTGAGTGAAGGAACCTGAAACCCTCAACCCAGCTGGCTGCAGGGTTACCACTCAGAAGCATGCCCTCAATTTCAGTCCTGATATCATTCTCCCTTTATTCTTCTTTCCTTGCATTTACCTAGATACAGAAAAGTTGGAAAGCAGAAAAAGCCAGAGTCCTAATTTCTTCTTCAGGGACAGAGAAGGAAAGCATTATACTTTTGTTTCTAGGGGAAAGGAATGGTGGAAAGTGGATTAGAAAGGAGGCTGGGTCTTTCTGGTAATGTGCATAATTTTATATGTATTACCTGTTGTGGTTTATTTTTGTATGCTCTACAGTCATATTGGATAGGTTTTGGAATCATCACACTGATACAAACAAAATTGCAAAAAGGTTGCGCAATTCTAAGAAAAATTAACAACAATAAAGTATCCAACTTGCTCTATTTTTACCTCTGTGAGCTGTAGGCCAAGTTATGTATTTATGTGTATGTGTACACATAGAATACATTTTGAGCTAAAAAAACTTGGTGATAGGAGCAAATTCTTAATATGTAACATCTTTTCATAAGAGCGAGCAGACAAGAGCAACAACAAAAAGCAAGCTGAAGGCTATTTTTAAGTCTGCTCCTCTTTTACTTTCTGTAATTTCTCTGCTCTCCTCCCCACTCACCCTCTTTGTGCCACACAGGCTCAGTGTGAGGTGAGACACACCTGGGTAAAATGCCAAATTTTGTGTAAGACTAGCGCCTGGAGTTCTCCATTGGAATTGTACTTGCTTACCACAGCACTTAATTTGACCAAAAGACACTGTTAAATGACTATAGCCGGTATGCAAAAGTGGTGGAATGGGATTTCAAAATGGGATGCTGTCATCCAACCATGAATATCAGAGCCAGTGAGTACTTTTATTAAACATTTTCAGAATTTTACAAAACAATGAATACCATTTTGGATTGTTTAGGCTTACAAATAGTGACAGCTCTATGTTTAATTCATAAATGAGTGACACAAAGCTCATTGGTATTTTAACTATATTTAGTTTTAATTCATTCAAATTCAGAAATAGCTGAACAGTTCTGAAATAAAATCCCTGACACAACACTGATGTATTATCTATTCAGCTCAGTACCAGAAATTGACTTTTCGATGAAAAAAATCAAGCTGTCGGGTTAACTTTTCAGAAGTCTCCAAATAAATTAGATGCTTTTTTAAAAAAGCCATTTAAGTTCCTGGGGCTAGAGAAACAACCAAGTTATATTTCTAATTGACTTAGATAGGAAATAGATTCTTTTGTAAGTCAAATTAAGTACCTATTGCATTTTGAGTCTCCAAATGCTTTACAAATTGCTATGACTCCAGTATTTTCAAAAGACGTGGAATTTTAAAAGTCAGACTTACATTTTGATTGAACTATTTCTAACCTCAAAAAGGAAAATAAATAAATAAAGCAATAGCAACCAAGTTCAGGGAATTTCCTTCTCCAGAATGACTTCTGATGTGCAGAGCAGAAAAGCTGTGAGCACCTCAGAATAAGGTTTATAAAATGAATACCACAAAATCCTGAACTAGAGCAGCACTGCCATGATAAAATCAGAGTACTCAGGGATAGAAAACTGCAATACATCTCAATGACTTCTGCAGCCCACAGTATTACATCCCCTGTTTTGACATGGATATTGGGAAGCACTAGCTATTACACACAAAATTCCTAATGCTGTCTGTCTTTGTGCAAGACATACCCCATTACAGTGAAATGCAGTACACCTTTATTACACTCCGGGAAGATTTATAGCCATATATAAGGTCGCTATTGGCAGCAGGACTAAAGACTTGCAGTAGAAAGCTGATAACTTGATCTACTACAGCTCACAGCTGCAAAGAGCAGTGGCATTTTACAGTATTACAAATTCCCACTTTTCAGAGGACTCTTTGGAAGAAACGACTACGACGGTAATTGTTTCATTAAACATATGGATACAACTGTGCCATCACTTGCACGATGGCAGAAAGGCTGAGGAATTTAATCCAGTCCCTTGCTGTCAGGTCAGCAAGGTGAGGGAGGAAGCTGCATGCTCCATCTTTGCAGGACATCAAAGACCCACCGTGAGTGGCCACTTCTTCTCCTCCTCCTCCTCTCAACGTTCCCAGGAGCACAGATGGCGACATAGATCATTAAACCTGTCCAGAGAGAAGGCACTGAAAATGCCCCCACTTGACCTGTGCATGTTTGTATTCTGAGACCTCTCTTGTTAGCTGGTGTTTAATCATTTTTAAAAGGTGCCATGAGACTTTTGTATTTTTACAACAACAGCTAAGCCAAAATGCCTTTCCTCTTCAAAGTATACACTGGCAAAGAAAGTCATTTTTCAACCCAACCAAGCCCACTGTCTCATTTTATATATTTAATACACACAAAATTAATAATGGGTTTTATATTTAAAGATTTCTATAATCAAGTCATATATTTGGAGGGAATAGTCACATTATCTAACTTACCCAATCCAAAAGCCTGAATTAATAGTTTAATTAGAACTATCACTCCACAGTGCCACTGGCAGGTCTGCAGAAGGTAAAGGCTACTGTTTGTTCAGCTACCTTAGGGACACTGTGACACCCAAAATTAGATGAGACAGATGCTCTCCAAAGCTGCTGCCTGGCCGCCATTCCCTCATGCAAGAAGCCCCTTGTTCCTCCTTGCCATCAGCTCTTTGTAGCTTTCAGCAGATCAGTAGCAAACAAACTTATTCCCATATTACACCATTACAGCCTCCCAAAATTCAGCATACTGACGTGGCTTTTCTTCCATGCTGCTAGGCTTAAAATACTTCTAAAATATGTTTCACACCAATTTCTCTCAATTCAAATCTACCTTTTGAACACAGCTAGTAAAAAGCTGAAAAGCAACTTATATTGCTAGATTTGCTTCCTTCCATACTTTAATTCCAATTGGTGCAAACATTTCTATCTCTAGTTGGCAAGATCAAAATGTGCTCAAGGACTTTGTGGTTTACATGTTTCATATTTGTATTCACATTTTTATTTAGATTGTATATGAGTTTTCATAAATATCATCACTACAATGATTCTCTAGTCAGTAGCTGACAAAAAAAAAACCCTTATAAAAATTTAAGTATTGCCATTGTAACTGGAGATACAGATTTGAAGACAGAGCATAGTTACCTGTTCAGGTGCAAGTTTAGGTAGCACTTTATAAAGGAAACTTTTCAGATGCACATTTACATCTAAAAATACTTTCTATTTTAACATTTTTTCAGTGTCATGCCAGGCAGATTCACAAATCCAGTTTGGACTTGTATTGAGATGATGCCATGATGATTTTTTTGCTTTTTCATATACCCCTCTTATATCCTTTCATATACCCTTTTATACAGCTTTTATGTATCCTTAGTGCTTTAAGCCCACATACTTGTAATTCCCCAAGTCTGATAACTTAGCTTAGACCCAAAGTTCCATTCATCCAAGAGACGAAACAACTTGGCAGCCTCGCAGTTGGGGGTTGGAGAGCCCCAGACACCAAGGTCCCCTCCAGAACACATTCTGTAAACTAAGATAGGCCCATGCAGGGGGAACATTCCTCAGGATGGGCTTCCCTCGAGTCTCTCACTGGGGAATCTTTGATAGATTTGCTAATGTGCAAGGTCTATAACTGTATACACAAATTATCGTGTGTGGGTGCATTCCTCGGGCTGTGCATTCTGGGGGTGTTGCATTTTGTCCAGGGGGGCAGTCTCGGGTGTGCATTTTCGGTGTGCATTCGGGGGTGCATTCTACCTGAATGTGGTGCACCTGAGGATCCTAAATAAAAGCCAAACATGGTTAGAAGGGAAAAAAGGGTTTTACCTCTATATTTAATTCTAAGCCCAGGGAAAGACAACAGACAGAGCCTTACCTTGGGCCTTAGAAGTACCACCACAGTGTTTTCTGCTCTATAGAAACGGAAAAGATGTGACATGCTCTTGTTTAACGGATAGGTTTTGTAAGAATAAAATTAATAAATTATTTCTGAGCCAGAAAATACTTTATTTTGTTGGCTTTTTGTTTTGTTTTGTTTTGTTTTTTTAATTTAAATTCCTTAAATGGCATTTTAATCCTTTCTGCACACAAGTGCATGTGGGAAGTGTAGACAGTGGCTTCATCTACATTTCTGGGTAAGAGTGTTTTAACATTCTCCATTTATTAATTAAGAGTCAGCTCCAGCGATCAAAGCAGCCAATGGAAAAACTCCCACCAATTTTAGTAAGAGTTCCTAAGGTCTTGTGAACTGCTGTGGCTGTTAGAGAGCAGGACCCACCCCTGCTTTCAGGCTTAAGTCCATGTACAGTAGCAGTTCTGTACGTGTTTTTCTCTATGTATACAGAGAAAAAAGGAAAAGAAGATGTGGCTATCCTCATTCAAGCCAGCACAGAAGGATACCATAGAAAAGGATATACTTCTTAACATACAATCCGAATTTTCTTTAATTTCTCTTGCTGACAGAAGTGACAGCTTACATCTATATCCATGAGGGCAATGTTCCAGTCTACAAACTAAAAAGACAGGCCTTCTGGGTAGGAAATATCTTATATCTTATTTCATAAAGACAAGGTCTATTCAATCCAGTATGTCACAGCCCCAAGTTATATTCTCACTGTCAATTCCCAATTCAAACAAAAACAAAATAAAATCTATAAATGCTTTAAAGAATCAAATCTATTCAAGCAGGAAAGATTTTAGCTTATCTGTCTCCCTTCAGCAAAACACTAACTTAATGAAAAAAAGCCTTCTAAAGGTTTAGGTTTGGGGGGGTCATTTGGTTTTTCATTGTTGTTGGTGGTTTTGTGTTTGTTTTTTCTTACAGCAATGTTTTAATCAGAAATCTATACCATATCACCTCTGCAACCTGTGCAGCTAATCCAGTGGGGATCCACCAAATTAGAAGGATTTGCCCATGGATTAATACCAGCATGAGGAAGAGCAGTGGGATAAACAATCCTTTATAGTTCTCTCTCAAAGTTTCCTCAGTCAATTGCCTTTACTGTTTCAGTTTCCTTTGTAATACTGACAATGTACAAATTTAAAGTTTTCAGAGCACACACTGTGCTCTCTGAAATAGCTGCACACTGCCTTATTTATCCTCCTTAGTCACATACACATAAACTTATTTTCTGACCATTTTACTTGAAAGGCACTCATTTTGAACTCACCCTATTCCCCTTACTGCTTGCACGAAAGGGATTAGGATCTTACCCATTGACATGACTGTTGTTTATTTGCTCCCTGGAGACAAAATAAATGATTAGATGGAATGCCGCTCATAAGTTCCACTTGGCACAGGCAGGTGATGGAAAAATCCCCCCCTTCCATTTGAAAGCATTACTTTCTTTAGGCATTCATAATCAGCCATCTGACTTGAAGCATTATAATTCCCTACATTTATTCCCCCATCCAGTGGAGACACACTGTGGAAATACCCCTTTGCTTACAAAGGGTCATAGTCGGTCCTCACCAAACAAATCCCCTCTCCAGCTCCACAATGCTGGCAGCTCAGCAGAATGCCTGGAGTTTCCCCTGCACAACAGCTTCAGAAGAGGAGGAGCTCTTTAATGGCAACAAAACATCTTCCTGCAGGAAAAGATGCTTTGATGAACAAAGGCTACTAGACGCACACACCCTGACTGAGAGGTGTTGACCCTCATTACTCATTTCAAAGGGCACATCCAGAAGGTGTTCAGTGTCATGCCTGGCGCACTGACGGAGCAAACTACAAATACGGGTGGTATTATGGCTCCGCAGGTAATCAAAAGAACAAAACAGTCAGAAGGACTCATAAAATCCACAAAATCCAATACTACAAGCGACCTGTTGGTACAGTTTGTTCTAACACACAACTATAACTCCTCTCACTGACAGAAGTCTCTAATGCATGTAACTTTCTAGATGTGGCAGAAACCTCTGGGTAACTGTTTTCTTTGTAATTAAATGTTGTTTTTCTGTGTAGAGAGGGAAGATCAATAGCTACATGATTTTAAAATCACTTTGTGGATATTTTTTCTGGGTAAGATCAGCCAGATCTGTTTACTTCAGTACTTGAACAAGTGCCAAAGATTTGTAAAAACACCCATGAAACCTAGTATTTTCATTAATTACGATACAAATTACTCTGAAAATTTATAACATAGGTGCTTTAAAGGAAAATTCACCACCTGATATCCAAGTAACCAGGAAAGAAATGGAAAAAATAACCCATATTTTAAGGAACCATTTAAGGAGGACTAACCATAAGCATCAAACAGTTAATGAAAAAACCCTTCCAAACTGTATTTGCACAAACTAATTGCCAAATTGAAAAACTACAAATTAGTATGAATCAGTTTTTAAATCATTCATGTCTTAGAATTCAAGCTAATTTCTGCAGCAAATCTTAGGAGTCACTAGGAGGAAGCAAAGTTAAAAACAAACACAGGAAGATTTTGTGCATGGACTAGCATATCACCTCAGTTGGTGTCTAGGCAACTTCTGCATGAGATGTTTTCAATACTATATTTTCCTCATAAGTTACGCCAAACACCTAAAGTCACTGTATTTTCCTCTTACCTAGCACAGACCATAAGTTTTATATTTAGGCATCCCCTGAACAGAAACAAAGAACACAAGATTTGTTCACTCTAGACAGCACAATACCAGCCAGAAGTGTCATTTCTGAATATGTTCATGAATATGTGCAATATCCTATTAACAGGCTACAGGAACAAATTAAAGGGTGTGCATATGAAAGTTCATATCACTGTAAGACATCTACACTGTGGAAACCAGAGCACATCACTTTCAGAGCCACCCAAAGACCACAGGCTCTGCATCAAAAAGCTCATCTGACCTAAGCTAGAGGTCTGCTTCAGGCTAAGGTATCTCACCCTGGACATGTCCAAATCCTTCCACTGCATGCCAAAGGCATCTAAATGCCTTGTGCACCATACACAGCTACACTTATCCAGCTTAACCTCAGCATTTTTGGCACGCAATGATCCCTCTTCCCAATCTTACTTAGTGAGTCCTGATCTCCGACTTTTCTGCTGGAGAGAGTCAGTGTTGCAGTGTCTTTTTAATACTGCTAATGCCAACAAGCATCACTGCCATGAGGCCTGCCTACCTGTCACAGAGATACTTGCTGGTAACTGGTCAGAAGTTACTACACTTTGTTTTCTGATTCTTGGAAATAATTACAGACATAGGAAATAATCAACTGGAGCATAACACTTGGCTATTTTCAGCAGCATAACAAATATAAATTTGTAAATGTTGTTTCAGAAAAAAAAAATCCCACTTAGGTCTTCTGATGGTTCCAGACTCTCAAGGTTTTACAGTGGCTAACCTTTTAACTAATGTCAGATAAGAAATCAAATATTCTTCCGAGTGCTAAAAAACTTTATGAGCTAGCCTTTTTTTTGGTCTTAAATAACATACCACTGCTTCCAATCTTTTTTAAACATTATTCTTTGTTTAACTTTTATTTCGTGGAATATGTTTCCAGATCAGATATGGCCTTTAAACTGTGTTCTTCTGTGATATCTTCAGCCATGGTGGTTTGGTTTTCCTTTTGTAGGGGTTTTGCAGCCATTTAAAAAAACTACAGCAACTTTTTCCTGAAACAGTGAGTCACATACCCCAGACACTGTGACTCTGGCCAATCTCTTTGCTCTGCAGGAGCCAGAGAACGGACATGGGACAATGAATCCATGACCTGTTTAAAAAATGGATTTGCTATCAAGTAAGCTCGACTTACTTGCATGTTGCCTGATATTTTAGACTGTAAGGTGTGAGTAACAAAGCATAGCTGCAAAAGCATAACCCAGCAGCTCTCACACTCTCCAGCAACAGCTGGGCTTATTCTGTGGTGCATGAGTCAAGCACAGACATTTGCTCACTGAGTCTTCCATTACTTATTTACTCTTTTTGGGGTGGTATTGCCTGGGGCTAAAGTAGGATTGAAAGGCAGGAGGAGAGCAGTTGTGTAGACAAGCCTGTATAACTCCCATGTACCAGGGTTTCTACACCTGCTCCAAGCAAGTCCAACCCTGAGCCATCCTGAGTGCCAGGGATCCAACCACAACAGCTGTGACAAGGTGTGTGGGTCCCAAGCACTCCCACATGGCTAACAATCTCCTTCCATCTTCCTTCTGAAGTTTGAGGAGTCAGTCACTCTTGTGGTTATCAGAAAATGGGTAACACCAGAGCCTATAGCCCGTGAAGAGTAGAGCTGCCTACTTCCCTGGTCGGATGAGCCACTTGGAAGACATCTTCGCAGTGCTGAGATCTATCTGACGGTTTCTACTCCAATTCATGCTCTGAAACAAGGCCTTGATCCTAATCTTGAAAGATATCAACTACAAATATCAATGTTCACACATCACACATGTATTCCCGATTCTTTAATATTAATATGTTTCTCTGGAAAAATTGCAAAATACAAGGTGAAAGGAAACAAAGACAAAATGCTTTCATGTCAAAAGGAGTCAACTACATAAAATGGGCCCACATGGTGATGAAGTACTCTGATCCCAAATGTCCAGAAGCTCAGAAACTGACCATTTCCAGCATAACCTTTCAGAACCACCTCTACAACAAATTCTCACAGTATGACTGATGGTCTGACTACAAAAAATCATCAGACCCTCTGCCAGAGTGTTCTTGCTCAAGAGGAGAAAAGGATTATGAAGAAAGGATAATTTCTTGCAATTCATAAAAGGCCTGTACAGTGAGTTCACATTTTCTTGAGAAATACTTAAAAACTTTGAAGGTACTCAGGTGCATAAGTGGGAATTACATGATTTTGTGAATCTGGGTCTCAGTTACTATGGTGACAGAGACTATAGCAAATGCTCACACATATATAGGCCTTATTTCATCAAGGGTAGCTTTTCCAGTACTGTGCTTTTGTCTGGAAATTACTTTAGATGAAGATGTTAATGTGTAATCACTTCAGTCTGCTTTCAAAATAGAGGGCTTACTTAAATCTCTTTATGCATTTCAACAGTTGATTACTTTACATGGCATAGGTATCCCAGCAAATCAGATGAATCCTCAACAGCGTCTGTACTTCACCTTGCTGTGGGGAAAAGCCCCAAGAAGCTGTCTGGAAGACAGCTGGCCACCAATTACTTGCCATTTGTTTTTCATGTGATATCCCACTTCAGCAGTGTAGCTCTGATTCTGCTTTCTAGGAAGAACACTGAAGCATTTTACACAAAACTTCAAAGACTTCCTTAAGGGCAGTGACAATAATATGAAGAGCACAGCCAGTGTGTGAATTCCTGAAACCTGCAAGGCTCATACTTTGGTAAAATAGTGGACTATCTGATCACTTGTGAGTTAGAAATTATACAGCATCGTGAATTCTTAGTGAAAACATCTTGGTAACCATAATTACAGAAACACTCGGGAGTGAAAGGCTTTTCTGCTTGTTTCTCGAGCTGACCAAAGGGTTCTTGGTCTTAGTGTGCCCTTGCTGCATGCTGTTGCCACTGAACCACATTCTTCTGCTGGCTCAGACAGCCCCAAGATTTCCCAGAAACTATGAATGGATGTTTTTTCATATGGGAAACATCATTTATGCCTGTCAAGTTGCTCTTCATTCACCTTAAATCCTGACAATTGAGCTTCCAGTGCTCCTGGCAGTCAACAGAGAAACTGCCTGACACATGATGGATGCAACAAGGCATAAATGGCTGTTGAGGGATAGCCTTAAAACAAAGCTGGTGGCAATCTACAACATCAGGGAAAAAGGAACAATAAAAGCATTTTAAGGAGCTCACAAGTGACATTTTTAGAATCATAAAATGAAAGCAGCTTACAGGAAACTTAAAACCCATAGGATCACAAAACCTCCATATAAAAGCCATTGCTTTATTAATTGAACAGAAGATATGAATAAAACTCAGGAACCAGATGCCGCATATATGAGAGAGCACAAAGAGAAATATTTTGTGACCTGCTTCAATCCTTCCCATCTTTTCTGAGGATCACTCTGTTCAAACCAACGTGGACATGACAATTACAAACTGAAACAAATGTTGTTTAAAATGTCCTATTAGCTAATCCTGATATAAATTAAAGATGCTGTTGATTAGAAAATTCACCCCAGAAGGTGAATATGAAATAACCTTTCCCATTTGAAAACCTCAAGAAATCAAAAGTGACTAAAAACATGTACTAATAACCACAATTTTGTATAATCCTTCTAAACTTCCATCTCATTTTATAGGAAAAATATGAGTCAGAAAATTTAGTGGCTGCCCTGAATTTCTCTTTTTGTCACTATTTAGCTCCTAGGAAGTAGAAACTTGGCCCAGGAGGCCAGGAAATCCAGATGTGAGATGGTCAGTCCATACGTAGAAATACAAATCCATGTTGCCTGTATTCTGGGAAACATTCTGAATAGCAAATTCATCACTGCAACCTCAGTAGAGCCAATTACAACAAGGAGTAATACTTAGGAACCTACTTCTGGCACTCCAAGTGTGCCACCCTGCATAGCAAAGACGCAAAAAAAAAACAGGTCAGGGAAAGATTCTCAAAATGAGCAGGGGACTACTCACACGCGTGGGATATTGCCATGCACAAGATTACACACCGTCCTCAGCTGAAACAAAATACTCAGCATCTTGTGGGAAAAGAACCACAGATCACACCTTCAAAACAGTGACTGAGTTGACTTTTTGAGTTCAAGTTTCTTTACAGAACAAATGCAGAAAAACCCCAACAACCCAGGACAGAAAAACCTCAGCATGTTTGGCTTCTTCGAAATGCTATTTTAAATGGGATGATCAACAGTTTAGAACATTTGCAAAAACTTCTCTTTCCTATTCCAGGTATCAGTGACCTTAAAAAAACCCCAAAGTAAAGTAACATGTTGCAGGTGACAACTGAAATCTGCAGCGTAGCCTTTCACCACTCGGGTTGACACCATGTGTTGAGCTAGAAAAACAGGAATACTCATTCTTTTTGAATACATGCAGATACACTGAAATTGTCTTATTCAAACTTGGGTAACTTCACAGTACTGTCCATGATCATGCACTGGCAAAAAATTTTCTCCTCACTACATGACTTCTTAGTTTTGTTGTTTTTCAGGGAAGGAGTTAATTATTCTTCTTGTTTTCATTGGTAAATGTGTGGTCACTTTAGCAGAACTAATGATTGTGACAACACTGATGCAAGTCCTGTCAATGTATGCTTTTGTAGGGGCACATGTGTTGCTACATGTTCACAGTTGCATAAAAGGAAGCCCTCTACCCTTGATTACATTTTAAGGTAAAATATGGTCTAGAATTTATTGCTACTGGGATCCAAAAGTCCTGAACGTGTACTCAAGCTAAAACAAAAGACTGGGTACATTCATGTGTTATCTTATATAGTGATGAAACCCTTTTGGGAAAAATGTAATTAAGTAAATAAATCTTTCACTAGACATAGATTTAACCTATAATCCTCTTGCATTTGGGAATCTAGGCATTCTATAAATTCACCAAAATTGGAAAGTCTTATTAATGGCTGGAAAAATTACATTCCACAACAACTAGAAATTGCAATAGCCTCTGTGTTACCCTGCAGCATCACATTACAATAGGCTAGCTCTTGTGAACGTGATCTCTTCTCAAATACGAACAAGAGGGGGTGTGAGCAGTAAGATCTGATCAGAGTTTTAGAGATCTACTAAAGCTGTTCTCCACAGTGCTGGGCTCAAATTACACCAGGATCAAGTCACATTTCATATGCATAAAGTGGGAGAATAGAATTCCAGGGCGTTTACTTTACTAAGTTTTTTCAGTTAAAATCTACTCTCTTTCTGGTCTGCACTTTTAAACTCTACCTATCAAAATTTCAACATCATTTCGGAAGATTTGTCACACCTTTGATGCTTTGATATTAGCTTTGATAACATCTAATATCATGAGGAGAAGAATGAAAAATGAATATATTTGATGAATATTTATTCAAAGTTCTAAGGACACTCATGGTGCATATGTCTGTGCCCTTTGTACATTGCTTTCTGCAAACATTCCAGCAAATGTGCAGCAAGTATAAATGATTACAGAATGTTCTAGGAAGGTAAATACTGAGCTTGTAATTGTATGCTAGAAATCTGATTCTAAGAGCTATGTTCTAAAGGCCAAAGGCAGAAGCTTAACACACACAATGTATCTCATTATAAGGTTCAAATTCCAAATTACAAGATCTCAAAATTAAATGCTGGCAAGCATTCCCTTCAACAAGGTTGTCAGCAAATTCTTTAGTGAATAACAAACCACGCTGAAGAACAGTTTTATTTTTATGGACAATTTCCAGAATAAGTGACAAGAAAATCCCAACACAAAATAAATAATTATGTTCTTTGCCCAGCTCAGGGTCATCAGCTCAGTAGGAATTTGTCCAGAAATAGAACCAAAAGGTAACTTTTTTTCAGATGCCATATTTAAAGACAATTAAATCCCAGAAGGATGTGTGAAAGTCCATTGTACTGCAGTATATATTTTTAGCTATTACACTTCAGATTTCATTAAGTGTCTGTTCAGTGTGACAGAGCAGCAGGAGGTAAGTGCTGTGGTGTATCATTTCATACTTTTTAATCATCTGTCTAGACCACCTGGCTGCAACTCAAAACTGCATGTTCCTAAAACAAAGGTAGATGCATGAATTGTCAAGAGACTCCATCAAAGTAAGTCACCTATGAGTATTAGCAGAAGAAGTCAGAAACAGTAAGTGGTCTGCTATAAAAAGTAGAAGGGCTTATTCCAAATGTACTTTGCTTGTGATTCAAAGACAATTAAATGTGAAGGGTACAAGATACTTTATGTGTTGCTGCTCATTCACATTATAGTTCTACTCGGCTCTTTTTCATTATGCAGCTTTTTTTGATGAAGAAAAGGGCAAGAATTACATAGATATTTTCAAACTTACAGTTCCAGGGTGTTGCACTTCCCAGGGATCTCCTGAGGTTAAAAAGGTGTTTCTGCACACTATCATGAACTGGGTAATTTCTGTAGTCTACTGAGACCTCCCTCTCAACCATTTACTCCTGCTGAAACAACTACTACCATTTCTACTGTTCTCCCTGCACATTTTGTTTAGAGATCTGGTTGTAGCAAAGTGTCACATCGCTTGTAGTAATCCAGAAACAAGACCTTTACAGAAGAATATGAACGATATAAAGCTCTGTTGATATTTATTGACTCTTTATTGACTCCTGAGTTACTGCTTCAAATATATGTAGGGATGCAGTGCCACTGATACACCACCTTTGTACCATGCAAAGAACTTCAAAGAGCTCTCAGAATACACCTCTGAAGGCAGAACACCCACAATGCTTGGCACTAAAGCAGATTCTGCTGCAGCGTGTCAGTTTTCATCTGACAGATGTTGGGCAGGTTCTCCAATTCCCTGCATAGAGCTACTGATTGATTTGTTTCTTTTCTTGAAGCAGGAAGGTTACTGCTTCCTCTGCTGCTGTCTTCCCCTCCTCCCTCCCATTTGGCAGCTATTACAGAAAACTCCTTCAGCAACAGCTATCACTTCAAATCCTGTCTATTTTTCACTAGAAGCAGCAGATGTACCCATAACACTTCACTAAAGTTAGAAAGGGAGGGTTGACATGACATATCTGTGCTACAAGTGCACTGCAGGTTTATTGGGTGCTTAAGCCTTGGTAAGGAGAGTATTTAAGCATGTCTTTAACTCTCAATGTTTACCCATTGTTTTATATTTGTCTGCAATTATACACATACCTAAAAACCTTCTTGAATGGAGACATTACACAGTAAATTTCTCACATTCATCCTTCTTCCTCAACCCCCACAAATTATTCAAATGCCATAAATGTCATAACAATTTTACAAGCTATTCAACAGTTCTTTATTCAGTGTTGAGCCATACTGTCTATTTTTGTTTAACCACAGGGTCAAGCAGCAAAATGAAAGTAGACTGTCCTCTTACTGCTTGCGGGCTGGCAGAACAGGGGGAGATGTTGAGCAGACTTATAACGGTTTTTTAGCATAGCCTTTTTTGATTCTTTTTTCACATGAATGTCCTGTTCTGGAAGTCTCTAAGATATACTTACAGGTAGAGAGATTCTAGATAAAGAAAGCTACTTTGCTTATAACATCCCATGAAGCTACAGTGCAGATACCTTCAAAGATCTCTGTGCCTATACATTCTTTAAATGTAAGTCTCAAGGTTAATTTTTATCAAAATAACTCCACATACTAAATAATAATAATATTAAAAATGTAATAATTATTACTATTAATGAAATACTGCAATTAATATTTTTCCATATTATTGCACTTTTAGTGCAAATTTTAACAAATCTATAACTGTTTCCATTGCCTTCATGCTTCACCTAACATGTGATGGTGAGATTAAAAGATAAGGACTGAGCTTGAAAAAAAAATATTCCCAAAACCATCTCCCAGAATCTCAGTTCCTCTTACCATGTACTGGTAGTACAGAGACACACTTGGTCATTGTTGTTGTTTAATTATTTGCATTCTTTTCTTTACAAGAAACTCTGCTCACCCACAGGATGCCACTGTGAGAGATGCTGTATTCACAGAGTACAAACTAAATTCCCCAAGGAACTTTGGGATGGCTCTGATTGCCTTCTGAAAGACTGTGTGTGCTGCAGAATTGGCAAGCTTTACAGCATAGCCTTGAAAAACACTTTATAAGCAGGCAAACTGCACAAATCAAACAGAAAATTTGTTTTGCTTAGATACACATCTGTGTGCATGCACAAAGAAAAAACCCCTTTATGCTAGGAAAAAAGACGTGTAAATAAAAAGAAAATTACTCCAGAATAGCTGTAAAGCTTTCCAAGATCTTAAAAGCTATGCAAAGGAACAGAGCTTCTATGTGCTCCCCAGACAAAGCTAATTGACTGTCGATTTAAGAGAAAGAAAAAAACCTTACAGTCTTGTGATATCTACTTTATTCAGTGCATAAGACTTCATATGGACATACGGAGACCATTTGTGACTCTATTGTCCATATTGTTCTCATGAGGATTAAGCTTATTGTGATTCTCAGATATTGCTCAGCCATGTTACAAAGGAAGAAAAAAATATACGTCTGCCACAGGGTTGCATTCCTTTACTATCAACAGAGGTACTGTTATTTTACTCTGAATGAGAAACCAAAGAGAAGTTTGCTTTTAAGTCACGATACATAGGTGCTAAAAAGGTTTATATTTTGTACAATAACTCGATAAGCATTTTTACTTATTACATTGAGTAACAACTGAACCATCAGGGAATTCAACAACTTAGGAATTCTTTTTCTCCCCTTGATCTCTCTTTTCCCTTTGTGCTTTTGCAAAATACTTGGTATCTGATGCTCAGAAACCTAGGTCAGAAAAGCACAAACATTGCAATGTTCTTGTACATTTCCTGGTGCTCTTGTGCAACCACTGCTCTCTGCAGCAACCAAGGTACACTGCACGTTGGTCCTTTGCTATTCTTGGAAAGCTACAGGCTGAGGCCCTTACCCAAGCTAAACTCTTCGCCATTTCTCTGTATGGGTGGTAACATTTAGACATTTATGTGATTAAGTGTCATATCTCAGACATTACAAACTGACACTCTTGCTAGCAATTCCACTAAATTTTTGCCAAATAAAGACTGCTAAGATAAGAAAATGTTGACGAGTGTGAACATTTATTTCTCTGAAGCTTGTACCGAACACATTACCAGCATTATTTAATTTCAATCATTTCTTTCAATAAAGTCCTTTGAAGAGAAATAAATAAACAAACAAATAAATAAATTTATCCCACTTTGAATCCTTCTGAGCTTTAGCTAAACGACATTTACACAATCTACTATAACGTCTCATGGCATGTCTGTTTCCATCCGTCCACACGGAGAAAATATCTAATGTAACACATTTCCCTTTGCACGCTCCTCTCTGCCTTTGACACCCTTCTCCCTGTTAGTTCAAATTCTACTGCAAGAAGCAGTTTCTCCTTTTGTCACTTTGACCAGCTCACTGCCCCCAAGTAGCTCTCCCCATCTCAACTGAAGCAAAAAGGGAATTTTGTTCTCCACTGCCAACGTTTTGATTCTTGACTCTTGTGCGACAAACCTCACCAATTACGTATTTTCAAACGGTCCCATTCCTGCTCTAGCAAAAGCTTGTAGCAAGTATCCACTAGCAGAATATCCATTTACAGATATTTGATTACAAGTCTCCCTTGCTGCATTCCACCCCCACTACTCTCCAGAATAAATTTCCTTTCAACAAGTGGGGCACTTCCACTGTTACTTCTCATGTTGATCGCTCTTGTCTGCTGGGTCTTCTATGTTCTCTTAAACATCTGGGCCCACCTGCAGCTCCTGCTCTTAAACCTAGATAATAAATTTTTCAGGAAAGAGACTACCTTCCCCAGACACTACCTAACACATGAAGTACCACAGTATGCATCAGATATTTTATGCACTATCTGAACACAAAGAAAAGGAGATGTATCGTAAACATTTGTACTCTAAGCATTTGAATGCAATCCAAAATGCATACAAAACATGAAGATTTTGGATGCCTGATTTGGTAGCACTTCTGAAATTTAGGCTTAAGTAACACACCTACTAATGTTGATAATAGTTTATCACATTCAACTGTCTTTTAATCAATAGCTGACTATATTTTAAACTGATTTTACTTTAGATAATATTATTGAAATTATTCACCCAAGAAATCATGTAGAGGATATGTGAAAATGTAGATCTCCTCTCTTCAAATTACTACGTAAAGCCTACTTCCATCAGTAGTACAATCTGAAACGTTTCACAATCAACAAGATGCTAAAGGGGTACTTATTAGTACCCATAAAGAAAATAAAACATTTTTATGTGAAAGTTACCTGGAGAGCTATTTTTTAAACCGTGAAACTTAGCTACCTCTCTGCTCTCAACGTCAGAAAGCAAGAGAGCATACTAATTGGCACAGCCAGAAACTATTAAGATAAAATATTTTAAAATAAGTCAGCATTAATAAAACAGGACTAACTGACCAAAAAATCACACACAGACACACAGAAAGGAAAAGGTTCACTAAAGAAGCTTCATTTTGAGATTATGGTACAGTGGTTTCAAGTGATGTATTATTTTCTTTGGAAGAAACAAATTGTACTGCTAAAATGAAACATCCACAGGTAAAAAGAAGCTTACTAATGATAAATTATTGTTATATAAAAGCAACCAGATTTAAAGAATGTTAAAAGAGATATTTTCTTTCAATAAGACAAAACTACAATCAGAATAAGCATTCTGCAGAACAGAAAACGCAATCTCTTCCAAGAAGCCTCTGAAATGCTAAACTATTATTTCTAGACACCAGATGTACAACCACTTTAAGTGCAGTCTAAGCTGGATTAATCAATAATGCATCAACTCCATGCTCAAAATAGCAGGTCATTGTCACTGGGGATTAGCAGGTATCACATCTGGGAAAATGTGAGCACAGAACATTTACAATTCACCAAATACATGACAGACGAAAGTACACAGCCGTTATAGATTCCAGGATCAGCCACATCTAGCAGAATAACAGAGCACTTTGCTGATGAGTGAGGCCAAGCAATTCTGCCAAGTGTAAGTAGTTACCCAGCTCCTGCCACAGGGGCTTGGTTAGCTCTATAAAGCTTTAGTAATTGAGTAACATTCCCTTTCAGATAAAGATATACATCCACAAAAGGGAATATGGGTCAGCAGGATGCCCTGACAGGCAAGAAGGCAAGCAGCATCCTGGGCTGGATTACCAGAAGCACAGCTCACCATTCCCCTCTATGAAGCAATCATCAGGAGCACCGCAGTTTCGGGCCTCCAGCACAGGAAAGACAGTGATCAAGTGCAGCTAATTCAGTGGAGGGACATCAAGGTTGAGCATGTGACCTGCAGGGTTTTTAGCCTCTGAAAGTGAAGACTTCAAGGGGATCTAACAGCAGCCTTCCCTTACCTGTGAGGAGGTCATTAAGAAGACAGAGGCTCTTCACAGTGGTGCAGCACGAGGATGTGGGGCAAAAGATATTAAATGAAATGCGAGAGGATCAAATTGGATAGAAGAAAAAGCTTTTGCCCTGTGGGGACAGCAAAGCAATGAAACTTTGCCAAGAAGTGTTATACGGACTGGGGTTCTTGGAGATTTACAAATGGATATGGCTTTCAAGAGCTGTATGGCTTTCACCATGTACCAAACATCTTCTTCTATTCCACAGGTTCTCTACATTTAAAGCACAAGGAATGACTGATATCTTTGGCTGTTTTCTTTTGCACTTTACAGAAACAAGAAAGCCAGAAGTAGAGCAAAAACGCCTCCCAAAGTAGATACTGCTTTCGTCTTTTTAAGTGTGAAAATGGGTTTGATATATGTCACATAACAAGAAAAATAAAAATAGTTAAGTCTTAAATAATTAAGAACTTAAAGTCTGGCTGCTAACTCCAACTGGATGTGCTGCTGGTTTTTTTTCAAAGCTGACAGTGCAAACCACTTGTCTAAAATATTTAGGTTACAAGAACATAAAACAAATCAGAAATTAAAAACAACACCAAAAACCAAACACTCCCATGCTGTTCTTCTTTCTGTTTATGTAATTAAAAATAAAGCCTGCTAATAAAAAAAAAACCTGTTCTGAACAGCAGTTAAACACATACCTAGTTTTAAATGTAGGCATGTGTCCCTCTGAAGTAGAGACTTGAGATTTCAATGGATGCTTATGTGTTAGTCCAGACAGTAACAGATAAATGGAATTATCTTCTGGAGTGAAGGCCTGACATTGTTTACCAGAAGGGAAGTTTAAGCTGGCTAAGAGCAGGTTATTAAAATCTGTCCATGTCTATGTGGGTCTTTCTGGCATCTACTACCAGAGCTATCTGCAAGTCCTACACGAGAAAAGACAAGGCAGCAAAAAGGCCAGTGGATCTAGCTTTCCAAACAAAGCATTTAAAATCATAATTTACTTTTCGTTCACCTCTTTCCCCTCTGATGGCTTCAGCTCTGTCTGCCAAACATAAAATCCAAGGTAAAGGGTTTTCTACGGCCTGAGGTTCATGTATGCGTATGTATTTCTTCATCAGTCAGTCCTTCAGAGGAAATATTGTTTTGAACAAATAAAACAATGAAGAAAATATGCTATGAATCCATATTTTGTACTCTTAGTGTATTGTGCTCTTTAGTGTATTTTTTTCTCAGTTTCGCAAATTTCTTCGTATCACCTTGGTGTATGAGTACGGTAAAAATTTGAATCCAAATACAAAATGTGTGGTAGTTTTTGCATGTGCAAGATGAGGAGTTCTGATAGCAAATGAATTTTTAAATACAGACCATTACAAATTTGCAGAAGCCAGAAGAACTCGTCACTTTGTGTAGTTTGCAGGCAGATTAAAAGTTCACATCCTAATCAGCCTCTGAAATACAATTTTTACAGTTTTTAACCATTTTTCAAGGAAAAAGTGGATGTTTTTACTGCACTTTGCACAGCTTTCTGTGAGACAGCTTAGCAGTAGGCATGATTGACTGAATTGGCTTGTTGCTGCTTAAACAAACTGAGAATGAACTTGGCTGATTTTAGCTACTAATACCACTCAAAAAAGTCCTGACCAATTATAGTTTTGCAATGTAAAAAACTCTCATGCAGAATTCTAAAGACTTTAAGTTTCAGTCTTATGGCACTGATGGTTTATCGATTAGGCAAATGTCTTACACAGAAAAATGTATCTGTATGTAGGAGAGAGTCCTACAAGAAGAACTGTATGTTCTTTTAATATAAATAGGAGGGAAGCAGCCAAGAAAATAGCAAGCTATACGAAGGAAAACTATACAAGAGATGGCACACAAAAATATTTTATTTTAAAAATGCCTGGAGCAAACACCACATAATAATCTCCAAGTCACCCCCAGTTCACAGACTCTTCTATAATCACTGGAAAAAAAGCACTTTAATTAGGGAATCTACTTTTTACTTAAGGGATTCAACCAATGAAGTATTTACAAGTGATTAAATGTCATTTTTCAGACTCACTAATTTTACCTAAGCTCAGGACTGCTCTTGATGGAAATCATGCAGGTCCAGCAAGTTAAGCACAAGTTGTTGGAAATAAACCCCACCAAAAGCATCATTTGAGGGTGTGGCTTTGGTTTGCACATGTAAGCAAGAGGCAGAGGGATTCTGCCAGCATCCTCATTATGAGGAAGATTTATGAAACAACCCCATTAGCAAAGGGTAAACTGTGTCTTCTGAGTTTCAAGGAGGTTTGACAGTTAGGAAGTCAAGGAAGAAGACAGTTTAGCTGTACACATTTTCACATTTGGATCATACGATTTGCTTTTCATTAACAAAAAAGTTTTTCAACACTTACAGAGACATCTTGACATTGTGATAAATTCCAAACCACTAAAAAAGTCTCCCTCAATGTCACCGTGAGATGGAGTAGGGTAAACCATTAAGTATTTCACGAAGGGCTTTGGTAGCTGGACTTGCTGGGAGATACAGAAATACAGGATCTCACAGAAAAATTCAGCACAGAGAGAGAACATTTCTTTCTTTGGCAACTTTGGCTGTGTAGTGGATATCAAAGGTGTGTGTTTATTTAAAAATGTGTTGGTAATGCATCAAAAGTTTGTACTAACAATAATGTGGTTTGGAAACTAACACGTTAAAAGTTTAAAATTATAAGGCCTCATTCCACTGTTTTCTGCTGTTGCTTAACTATAATCAGCACCACTATTTACCCATGTTTAACTAATTGGTAGTCCTATTCAGAAATGTCAGTAAGAAATATGATTACTTGAAAGGAATCACATTTGTATAACATTAAATCAACAGCTAATTAATGTAGCAAATAACCACTGCATTTTTATTATAATCATGTAATCATTCTAAGTGCAATGGTTACAGCAACAGTAAATTTTATTACAGAGCTATATCTCTGTTTTGATAATGTTGTTAAAACATAACTATCTGGCTGGCTGTTTCATGTATTAGAATATGCAAAAGCCTAATATCATGTTCTTCCACCTGTTTGGGTTATGATATTCATTTGTTTGAGCTTTAAGATACACCCCTGAAATTATCATGAACATTAGCTGATAAAGAAAGAGAACAAGACATATTAATGGAAGACAGAGTAATGCAGTACCACAGCATGCTCATGCATAATGCAAACAGCCATTTATTTCCCTCAAGTAATAATAAAAAGGTTCATAAAGATGCTAAGCTTTGCTATTGTGCCTGTAGAGCCTGTTTTAGCACATGTATATGTAGCCAAGAGGCCTGGAAAACTTCCAGAGCAATCAAATAGGCCAAAAAATTAAGAGTCCTAGAGAAAAATACCTTATCACGTACAGGCCATCTTCTCCAATAGACCACCCTATGGACTTGTCTCCCTATGGTACTAACCAGCACTGAGAGCCATTGCACTCTCTGGTAAACCTCTTTTATTTGTCCAGAACATCAGTAATATCTAAACCCATGTCAAACCATCTCCATACCTCCAAGGTGCTCAGAACTGTGGGCATCTATACATTACCCTGTCCATATCCAGAGGGATATACCATTCTCCCACCACTCACAGTGGTATTATGCACCATGGACTCCCAAGCAAGCAAGAAAACACAAATCAAAATTTCAGTCTGCCTGTGTGTAGAAGCCTAGAAGATAAGAGGGATAATGTGTATGTCTCAAACACCAATGGCCAGATACTTGTGGAGCCAAGTAAGCGCTATTGCTAATAACACAGTGTGAAAAAGAACAGGATGTGACTGGAGAGGGGGACCATATGGAGGTGGGTCTGCACTTCTCTGGGACAAACATCCTTGTTCGGGATTCTGGAGACGAGCACGGCACAGTACAACGCAGGCGCAGGAATGAGGTTGAGAAGCGAACATGGACTGTCGACAAAAGGCTGATGCAGTAGGGGGGGTAATCAAGATTACCAAAGACCCCAGAGGTCCTCCAACCCATTTCCAGAAAGGTGTAGAGGAATGGACAGTGCATGATAGCTAATTTGCATAGAAAGCAAGACACTAATCTCCAGTTGAATGTGAGCAACCAGAGCACTAGGGTGGAATTCTAGCCACATCCTGGGCAGTACTATTAATAGCATGGATAGCAGCTCCAGTGATTGTTCCTATTGATCAGCACTCGAAAGATGTCAGGTTTACTGTGTCCAGTCTTTGTAAACTGCACTGAGTTCAACCATGGCCCACTAAAATGGCCAGGAAGTTGAGGCATGTGTCTTGTGAAGAAAGACTGAAAGATGGAGTTTCTCAGCCTGGAGGAGGGAGACTTCAGGAGATGTCATTACTGCCTTCATTAATTAAAGAGAGGGGAGTTATAGACAAAACAAAGCCAGACTCTTCTCAGACATACACAGTACAGAATAACAGGAAACAATCATAGATGCAGCAGGAAAATTCTGATCAAACATAAAGAAGAAAGTCTTCCCCGTGAGGACAGCCAATCATCACAACAGGTTTCTCAGAGAGGCTATGTCATCTCCATCCTCAGGGATAACTCAAAACTAGACTGGACGCAGTCCTGAACAACCTAACCCATCTTGGAAGGTAGCCCTGTTTGGTGACACGACCCACTCCAGAGGTCTCTTCCAAGCTGAATTATTGTATGACTTTCTATTTCATACGGGAAACTAAGCAAAATCATTATGAAATGCTGTAAGGAGGTGGGACATTGCTGCTTCTTTGTAGAAGAACAGCTAAAACTGAACGGATGCTGGGGAGAAGAAGAAGAAGGCTGTGTCAAAAATTTGGATTCACACAACATTTTTTAAAAAAATGGCAGGAGAAAAAATTCAAAGAGATGTTTGAGGATAAACAAGTAACAAAACCACTGTGGCCACAACAACAGAATGCCTGCCAACCACCAAGCTCTCACTAGAAAAAAACTAAGAGGACTCAAGAGCCAAAGGGATGGGGGAGGCTTACAGAAAATCAGCTCCTTCTACGGCAAGGGCTTTAGAAGTCAATGGGGTCAGTTTAAAATTGATCCATTGTCACTTTACAGGCAGCGAGTGAAAAGACTGCTGGGTGGATGTAATGTGATCACAGCCGCTCAGTCCCGTGAGCAGCGTGAGGCTGCACTCTGCCACGGCTGGGAGCAGCAGGCAGCCTCTTGCTGGAAGCCTTACTAAGAGAAAATTGCCACTGTTGATCCTCATGCTGCTCTTCAATTAGATGGGAATTTTTACCGCATAAATGACTGCAGGATCATAGCCTACATTAAAACAGCATAAACATAAAAACTCATGCTTTAACTTCACAAGCATATGGCTCCCACTGGTTTATACCCAACAGGAAATCTGTGTCAAAGGGCAAATTTGGCTCCCAACTTACTGTTGCATTACCTAGTTGCTCTCATAAAAATAAGGAGACAAAGGAAAAAATGAAAAAGACATATATAATAATCATGCATATATTTCCATTTCTGACTTGGAGATGACCTTTCATTCTGATAAATTTCTGGTCTCTGAAATATTGGAAACAATGTATTTATCACATGGAAACTGATTGATGTGTTGGCAACATCTTTTTAAAAAACCTCTGTGCCAGCCAAATGTCAGTCTGTTATTTCATGTTAAATGGATTTATTCTACTCTATTGCAAGTCAGTGCACAGCCTTCGGTAGCAACTGCAATAAGGAAGCCTGTGCAAGGAAGTAATCGGCCTTACGTAAGTAGTCTAGTACCAAAGGTACAATAAGTTCATAACTAACCTCCACAACACAAACATGTTGATATATCTCTAATGGACATTCTACTAATATCCTCCTCTAGTGAGAATTCTAGGGAGTAAAGCACTTTCCTGCTGCTTTTCTTGTATGCAGCAATGGAAAGGAGAAAACAATAAATGCTGGCACGCACAACACTTCTTTGGAAGGCAGCTCAACTACATGCACAGTACTCAGCTGTGCTGAGCTTCCCTTGATAGATCTAGTCATCTAATTATTGAGAGCATTTCCTCTCATCCTACATGGGAATTTAAAAACTAGCTATCTGTTTTCTTGGGTGCTGTTTCAATATCAAAGAAGGTGACAGTTCTTGTCACACTTCTTTAGACGTTGTTCTGACATTGGGAGTAGAGGGAAAAAGAAGAAATGAGAAATTTTGCTGTTCATTAGATTTTTTTTTTGCCCCCTCTGGTGCCTCTGTTCCATCACTATCCTTGAGGGAAAACATCTGTTACCTAACCAAGAATTTTCCTTCCTTCTTAGATCTGTTTCCCTCTGAAATATCCTTAATTTTGCTGCACTGGCATTTTAGATGTCCTTTATTCTTTCTCTCCTTTCAACATTCTTAGGTTTTAACCTGCACAACCTTATTTTTCACCTTCATTCTAAAAAGAATATGAAACAAAGAGCTGTGAAATGTCTTCTCAGGGGAAAGATCTGCACTTTTTTTCCTAGCCAGCTGAAGGATTTCTATCACCATCTAGAGAGATTTCATGCAAGATATGCGTGTACATACGCTGCATGCAAGTTGTACACTTCTTATTGCAAAAAGAGCTCACTCAACCTTTTACCTGGGCATATATTCAGAGATACTTTGCTCTGTTTTTATCCCAAGCTTAAAATCTCCACCACCAATAATGACAAAAGTTGAAATAAAGGACAAAACTGTAAGACTGCTTCTTTATCTTCAAATTATAGGGAAGATACATATGTGAACAAGCACCCTTGATAACCAAGGACTTGGGAAAAAAAATTGAAAAAAACAAACCCCAGCAACGATTTTGACTCTTATGATGAATTTTAGTTCCAAGCTACAGTTGTATCAAGTACTTCAAAGTTATTAAAAGTTGATCCTCCGAATCAAAAATATTAATTTATTAATTATATTTTGCCACCAGCATTGATAGCTATCCTAGCCAAATCTAAAGGCTCAGTTATTTTGCTTCAAAGCTGTAAGGTTCTTATACTGTGTAATCAATTTGACTTGCTTGTAGATAATTAAATACTAGCAAGTGACGTAAACTAGACAAGATGTATTGATTTCAACTGGATAAAAACTCAGCCATGTTCTTTGTGATTGTGCAATATATAAAAACCTGTCACAAGGCCACCACCATCTTGCAGACTGAAAATTATGGTAAATGTTAAAATGAGGTCAAGGATGATATATGCATCTCTCTTTAGAAAAAGACTGTAGTCCTATAAATAGTTCCAAAAGTGAGTAAACATGGTGGCACGGACTTCAGCTCAAATGTCAGATTCAAAAATCACTAATGTTCATGGCACTGACAAAAGGCAGTTTTTATTAACCCCCAAAATAATAAAATATCTCAATCCATATTTGGGTTATTGTGAACAGTGAGCAAAATGCTTGACAGTCACTGCAAGTCTATGTGGCAAAACTAACTCACTGGAAATGCCACCTGCAACTCTGAGCTCTTATTTACAGCTCAGTAAAAACAATACAGAACTTTCCAACATCCAATACTCCTATCACTGGCAATTAGACTTCAATGTTCCACGAAGATGGAGATGTATCTGTTCCTTGCAGAAAAAGATCACTACTGCAGTGCTGTAAATATACAAAAAACTGTACACACACATAAAATGTAATCTCATTACATGGGCAGGTCTTAAAGTTAGCTCTTCAAATTTCAAAGGTATTTTGTCTTGTTACTTGACAGTGAATCACATGTATATTGGTTAAGACTGAACATGGACTTCAAAATCACTATTCCCAAATACAGCAGAGCTAAAAATTCTTTTGAGGAAATGGAAGTCCTGTGTCATTCCAAGAGGACATGTCCACATTGTGATTGAAAGATGTTTTTAATTCAAGTTGATCTAACAGGTATCCTCCTCAGGTATCAAAAAACACTGACTACTTACAGCTCCCGATGCGATCAGAAAAATATGATTTTCATAACATGTAATTTGGACATGACATAAGGTGTAAATTATAAAACCCATCTCAACGTAAAGAGACTTTATTAGAAAACAGAAACATTTGAATGGATCTGGGACAGTGTAGGAACCAGTGAATATGCCAATCAGGGAACAAGAGAGCCCCCTAAAGAGACAGACCCCAAGAGATCTCCCCACGTTAGGGTGAAGCTTCCCAGGATGCTTTGTTCTACCATGCCACTGTACCCCAGTTCTGTTTCCCTGACTGGCCCATTGATTTCCCAGCCCCTTTTCCCCTTATGTGTCAAGGTCCTGCCCATGTACTGCCCCTGTACCTTGAGACCATTAGTCCATGTGCTCTCTCCGCCCCCCTCATCCCCCTATAAAACCTAGCCCCATGCCATGTGCTGGTCTCTCTGCCTTAGGGATCCAGCCTGTTTCCATGTGACTCCCTTTGCCTCTGGGATCCTCTGAAGTCCCCATATGGGGAGCCTTCTCGCCTCCTTTATTGCCATCATGTTGTGGAAGCTGAGAGCTAGCCGGAGCCATGCAGGGCAGTCCGGCAGGGGCTACAGGAAGCGGGACAGCTGCTCTCCCCAAGGAAGCCCCGCTGCGCTGCCCGGGAAGGTTTGCAGCTTGCCTACCATCGCAGAAACTACAAACCGCAGCGGGACACCTTCATTTGCAAAGATGACAACTTCTCACCTTTTTGCTCAAAGCCACTAAAAGTCAAATTGTACTGAAATTCAAACACTTCCCCTTTCCCAGCCCATGTCTTCCTTCTGTCTTGAATGATTCCATTACGCTACCCAGAGAGGCACATCCAGCAGTTTGTTAAAAATCAAACAAGAGAATATCTTACTGATCACAGCTGGTTAAGAGGGAAAATGTTTCCTAAGAGTGCACTGTGACCCGTCACCTTCCATGCAAAGGGAACAGCTATGGTCCTCTCGGGATCTTAAATAATGCTTTCAGGGTGTCATTCGATGCATATATTTTTCCACTTATTTACTTTTCTATCAAAAAGCATGTCAGGTCAAGACTAAAGCCTCACAGAGGTACATTGTTTTAGAGTAGAAAATTTGCCATGACCTCCAAGGCATTAAGAAAAACAATTTGTCAGTTGCCACAGAATGCTACAGGACTTTCAGTGGTAATCAATTTATTTTTTTTCTTCTGTCAACAGCCATCTGCATATAGCCTTACTAAATCCAGAAGCTTTACTTAACTTTCAGCAACAGATAGATAGTATCTTTCCTGATGAAAAAGATTTTTTGCTGACGGCCATATGAAAACAATATTAATTTCCAGCTGGATCCCTACAAATCTATGGGACCTGATGGGATTCATCCAAGAATCCTCAAAGAACTGGTTGATGTCACCACAAAGTTTCTCTCAATGATTTTTGAGTGGTCTTGGGAATCCAGACAGCTCCCAGTTTACTGAAAAGCTCGCAAATGTTGTCCCAGTTTTCAAGAAGGGCAAAATGGAGGACAATGGAAACTTCAGGCCTGTCAGTTGCACTTCCGTGCCTGGTAAATTTATGGGAGAAGTTTTCTCTGGAATATATTGAAATACACCAGTCATTGGTCACAGCCAGCACAGGTTCATGAGAGAAGGTTCTGCTTATCAAACCTGATTTCCTTTAATGACAGGATAACCCACCTAGCTGATCAAGGGGAGCCAGTTGATGTAATCTTTCTGGATTTCTGCAAAGCTTTTGATACCATCTCTCACGGTATCCTCCAGGACAAAATGTACAACACACATCTGGATAAATACATCATGCAATTCATGAGCAACTGGCTCATGGGTTGGGCTCAAAGGGTTATAGTGAATGGGGAGACATCAGACTGGTGACCCGTCACTAGGGGGGATCCACAGAGCTCCCTCTTAGGCCCTGTGCTCTTCAATATCTTCATTAAAAACTTGGATACAGAACCGTAAGGGATACTGAGCAAACTTGCAGATGCTGCAAAATGGGGAGGAGCTGTTCACTCCTGTGAAGGAAGGGAGACCCTGCAGAGAGACCTCGAAAATTCAGAGGACTGGGCAATCACCAATCCTAGGAAGTTCAGCAAGGGAAAGTGCTGGATTCTGCACCTGCAATGGAGACAACCCTGGATGTACACATAGACTGGGGAAGGAGATGCTGGAAATCAGTGCCATGGAAAGGGACCTGGGGGTCCTGATCAAAGGAAAGTTGACCATGAGTCAGCAGTGCCCTGGCAGCCAGGAGGGCCAAGCGTGTCCTGGGGAACATCAGGCACAGCATCACCAGCCGGGCAAGGGAGGGGATTGCCCCACTCTGCTCTGCACTGGGGCAGCCTCACCTCGAGTGCTGGGGGCAGTTTTGGGCACCACAATATAAAAAAGACATTAAGCTATCAGAGAGCATCCAAAGGAGGACAACGAAGATGGTGAATGGCCTTGAGGGGAAGCCAAATGAGGAGTGGCTGAGGTCACTTGGTCTGTTCAGCCTGGAGAAGAGATTGAGAGGAGATCTCATTATGGTCTTCAACATCCTCACAAGGTGAAGAGGAAAAGCAGGTACTGATCTCCTCTCTGTGGTGACCAGTGACAAGACTGAGGGCATGGCCTGAAGTTCTGTCAGGGGAGGTTTAGGTTGCATATTAGAAAAAGGCTCTTCACCCAGAGGGTGGCTGGGCACTGGAACAGCCTTCCCCGGGAAGCGGTCACAGTGCCAGCCTGACAGAGTTCAAGAAGCATTTGGACACTGCTCTCAGGCACATGGTGTGACTCTTGGGGATGTCCTGTGCAGGGCTGAGTTGGACTTGATGATCCTTGTGGATCCCTTCCTCTTCATAATATGTGGTGATTTTGTGATTCTATGGTTAATTTCAGAGGACTGACTTTCAGCACTATGGTATATTTCTATATACACTACTTACTGTAATTCGAGGAAAAACATTAGAGAAAATGAATTATTATAAGATAAGGCTTCTTTTGAAAATAGGTTTAAGTAGGTGATTTGAGATTTTGACCTTTTAAGTAATCTTACAAACAAAGTTTGCACATTTCACTGTTTGATGTGACACATTTTTATATGGTACGGATTAAGCTTAAACTGAATATTATTTTTCTTCATATGCATTTTTCTTGATTTCTATGGGAACCGAAATCCACTGAATTGCACTATCAGTGGAAGAAGACAGTAAAAAACATGTGTCAGTGTCTCTAAGGTGCCTCCCCATGTTAGAAAACGTGTTTACATAAACATGTGTATTCTATGGGAGTATCTTCACTACTTGTTAAAAAAGTTTTGATGTATTTTAGTCCATGCCACAGTTCCTTTACATCTCAGATATGGTCTCCTGGCCTATAAACTCAACTTTCATTGCTGCTATTTATTGTCTACATTGTAAACAAACAAAAATGTAGACTATAATTTTTTTACATGCATCCTTTCTTTCTGGTATATGCACATGTCAGTTTTCCTCCACTGGCTGAACAATCTCTTTTGACTAAAATCCTCCCTGTTTATTTATGCTAGCAGCAGAAGTGCAGCATATGCCAGTTATATCCATGCATCTCAAGCCTTTTTGAGTCACTCATTCCAAATTACAGATCTTTATTCTGTAGAAAAAAAATCTGCTTTTCATGTCTGGGTGCAGAACCTTTAAAACATAAATAAAAACAAGAAAATCTGTGCAGTGCTAAGTCAAATGCTTATCAAAAATCTACTATGTCAAGAGCTCTTTCTCCCAATTAAACTCAGAAAATGGTCTCAAGCAAATAAGACTTGTTTTCCATGAGTTTGATTTGCACATGGATTTGCATTAAGAAAGTTGCTATCCTTTAATCTTTTACTGATTGAATCTTTCAGATAGATATCAGAACAGATGTCAAGCTCATGGATATAAAGTTACTTAAGCTTCACGGGAGAACAAATACTTTTGAACAAAGCCTGGGCATTGCAAATTACAAATTTGAAGACCCCAAAAAACTACATAAATGGTAGAATCGTACTGTACATATTTTCCTCTTCAATAAGTTATTAGGCTCACTTTTTATCTATCCAAGCCATCTGTGAGTTGAAGAACTTAGTTACAAAGTGTGTAATTTAAAATCCATCAATTTTCACAACGTGTGCAATCAGACTTGAATTATTTAGAAATTATCAATGCAAGCTGCCTCAACCCTTTGAGGGGTAGGAACATGAAAGCAGAAGAAAGTCTATCCAACCAGTGGACTAAGTAATTGAAATCAAGGTACACTAGGTCACGGTGACAAAACGCTGACCTCATCTCATTGCCAAGACCAAAATGCCCAGGTCACAGAGACAGTGCAAATTAGCTCACAAAGAAGCCATTGTTACTTGCAATGTGGCTGTCAATTATTAACTTGTATCACTCTTCATAACCCTAAGTTTTGGCAGATATTTCCCAACTGTGTACCCTTCCCCCTGCATAAGAGGGGAAAAAAGAACAAAAGTACAAAAAAGGCCTATTGTAGACTGCTTTTTTTCTCCTTTTTTAACAAGTACAAAAAAGATGTAGTGCATTTCAGCAGCACCAGTAACAAGGATGATCCTCCCAGTCAGCATCACTGTAAACTAGAAAACTCCATAAAGCCAAATAATTTATACATATACAGAGTAGTGGGCACAAACTTCACAGATTAGAAAAAAGAAAAACCAACATCATCAACACTTCCCATATCTTGTCCTACCCAAAAGCATACAGGTTTAAATATAGTTATTTCAAAGGTTTAATTAAAATAAAGTAAAACCTGTGTACACATTGCTAGCTTAAAGGACAAAATGAGGAGAACAAGGTCTGAGAGTTAGACTACTGGTTGGGAACTCAGAAAATAGTGGTTCATTTCCTTAACCTCATGCATCACACTCTTACTTACTTCAGGCAGTTATTTCAGAAGGACTATCATGATGGCAAAAGCATTACTGCTTGTGAACACCCCTTCCCCACAGATTTCACGAGAACAAACAAAAGAAACATCAATACAAACTGAGCTTAGACATCAACTCTATGTGTCATGCTTTGCAAGGACATAGCACACTCTCAAATGACTTAGAGAGCAATTTTGAGTACTGACAAGGTCCTAGGTCTTGTTAACTGCACTTGTGTATAGACTTTACAGAATTTTATGAGCATTTATTTCACAGCAAACCATCAAAAGGAGTATGTGCTACTTGTATAAGCATAAGATATTTATCCTAAGAAAACGTCAATCTGTAACCTTGGTCTTGAACTGCCCAAAGATGAAAGACACACTCCTTTTATAACAGTGATAGTGATAAAGTTTGGCTGCATATATTTCTAAAATTAAATCCAATATATTATTTTGCACCCAAGTATCTTAAAATGATAAAAAGTATCCTCTTATTAAGCCTCAAAACACCTCTCTAACTCAACGAGATATTATCTTCACATTTTACACAGAGAGAAACAGGTTCCAAGAAGCTGAAACAGACACCTAGCACCACATAATTTGGTCTATCAGGAAGAATTCTAATTCTTGCAAAGTCCAAATCTATGATTAGTTCTCTAGCTTCTAATGTAGGTGATTTTTTAATGTTGCTAATCAACAATCTCACAGAAGATTTGTAATACCTGGAATATCACAAAATCTAGAAACTGCAAACTTTTAAGCTATCAGTAATGATCGACTGAGTATCTTGTGCTACATTCAAGGGACAATGTAACACAAAAATCTCGAAAAGGTCTGAAGAAACAGATTACTTCAAAGTTTGACCTAGCAAACTGTAGAAAGCAAAGCAGCATCAATATAGAAACCACCCTTAAGACTACAAGAAAATAGTGTTTTAATTATGTAGCACAATGGCTATTCAGGTTTGGAGGATTTAACCTACCAGAATAAAATTTCAGTAACTCATTGAAGTGTACACTTGCTGAATTAAAATAGGTTATCCAGACAAGTTGTGGATGCCCTAGCCCTGGAAGTGTTCAAAGCCAAGCTGGATTCAAGCCAAGCATGAGTCACTTGCTCTGGTGGAAGGCGTCCCTGCCCATGGCAGGGGTGTTGGAACTGGGTAATCTTTAAGTGCCCTTCCAACCCACACCCTGCTAAGATTCTATGACTCTGTGCTGAGTTTCTTTCGCGCTGCTGTGTTGAGTATGTTACCTACAGTATCACATTTCTGGTTTGTGTCTTCTCACACATCCTAAACCTGCATTTTGAATAGTCTGGCTTCTGGGTCACCACCAATGCAGCTGAACAACACTCTTCTACTACCACATTTTACCACTGGAAGAACACCTCAGGCAGATGTATGTTAATGAGACTACAACCAACATATTCCCCTTCCTCTCCAGTGCTTATTATTCACTGAAGTGCATTCCTGCTTTACAATGTTTTAAAGTATATTAAATGTACTAACAATGCAGCTGGCACATTAGTAGTTGTCCCACGGATGAATTTAATTCTGAGTGTGAAAAGTATACACAAGGGAAACTTGTATTTACATGCACAAACACACCTAATGCTAATTAGGCAGAATACTGGAGAAAGTGTAATTCCTCACAACAATTTTTATTCCACATTTTGCCACTGCAGCCGGGGCTCCTTCACACACACTTGTCTAAATCCTTTCCTTTAATAAGTCGGAGGATTTAGGTAAGAAATATATTCCTCCTCTAAATTTCCTTCCCAGACTTCTCAGTAAATAAAATCTTTTTAAACAGATCCAAACATATGTAGAAAAATTATTCATTATATATATCAAGTTCTTTGCTTCTGATAAGAGAACTGTCCTGTGCAAATGAAAGATTCAGCTGAAGCTTTCTCCGTTTCATTAGCACTGACTGAGCTGTAGCCCTAAGAACCACGCTAGGAGCCCCAGTTCAGGTGAGGTTCTCTTTCCTCTTTCCCATACCTGCTGGCTTCATTGGCAGTGAGGAAGGTGTTTGTGAAAATAAGAAGTGAGCAGACAGACCTCTTGGTTTAATTTTTAACACTGAAATCTGGCTTGCACTGTTCAGAGCCGGGGCAAAAGTTTTACCCTTTCATAGCTTGTACAGCTAAGGGTAACTGCAAAACAATAGCCCTTTGCTTCATCTTACACCACCATTAAAAAGCTGTCTAGCATATTCAGTTAAGGGAAGAACATTTTAAAGTATCCTAAACTCCTGCCACAACTCTAATATGTGGGAAAGCTTTACAGCTATATGGTACTGTGTATAAGAATAACTGTCTGATTGTCTTACAAGTGTTTTTTATAATATGCATTCAATAAATATTTTTATTTCTACAATGATTTTTAATTGTTCCAAAAATTTGTAAATTCAAAAGAAGCTAAAGAACAGGCATGTAACACATGTTCTCCCCTAAAGAGGCGACAGCACAGAAAAAAACCCCAATGAACAGGATTCTGCAACTAAGAGCTCTTCTCATTTTCACTTATTCAGCAAGGGATGCACGGTACCACCATATATTCCCACCTCGCTACTTAAACCATCAGCTTTGCACTGAGAATTACATAGTTTCTTACTAAGCTTGTTTCACAGCCTCTGCAAAAGAAAGCTCTAAGTAGCTGTGCGAAGAGGAACAAAACTCTAATTTTACACTTTCCTTCTTACACCTGCTTTTTTGTGAGCAAAAGGCTGGACTCCCTATATTCTGAGCAAAAGGTTTTTTAAGGTTGGACTCCAAATTGAATAATGTAGCAATCGTGTAACACTTGAAGGACAGAGTGTGCACTACATTTTGTCTCCAGTCACGTGTACTACAATTATTAAGATTAACCATAACATAGTTGTTTATACTTATGGGGAAATTACTGCCCCAGAGTTGGATGGAAAAGAAATACAGTGACGAAGAACAGCCCTGTTTTTCCCCTCTCCGTCCCCATGAAACAGGGCATGAGTGGTCCTAAATCTACCAACTTTTTACAGTTTCCACTGACTGCAATGAAGTGTGTCTTTGATTCTTAACTAGCAATACTGCTGCTTGGGATGACTGTTTCCCACAAACACAGACAAGCTTTGCATTGAAGATTCCAGAACATTTTCTTGTTTTTCTCAGAAGTAGACTGTTTTACACAAGTAATTTCTCCCCTCAGGTTACTGCAATATAGTAAAGTGACTGTTTCTGCCATTTTTAGAAGTATGACAGTAATCACAGCTGCCAGTGTCAATCTTGGTTCAATCATTTCTATCTGTCATTGAAAAAAAAAATCCTTTCTTATCATACTCTTTCTCTCCTTTTGCTCTCAAGTTCTGTATAACTAAAAAGTTATCACATTCTGGAGCAGGTATGTAATAAAATGTCTGTTTTCTTCAATAAATACAATTATACCATCAGGAATACATACAGTAAATAATCTTTTTTAGATTCTCAGACTGGAGTCACTTCACGTAATTTTAACCTCTAAACATACGCTAGTAATCCCTAAAAAAAGTAGATTTATGCTACCTACCTTAGATACTAATCTCAACCTGAGATAGTTAAAATAAGGTAACTAAACTGACCAACTTGCACATGAACAATGCCAAAACTCACATCAGGACTGACACTGAGGTGCTGGAGCAAGTCCAGAGAAGGGCAATAAAGCTGGCGAAGGGTCCAGAGGGCAAGTCCTGTGAGGAGTTTATGAAAGATTAGGAGAGCAGAGAAAAAGGCTATTATATATATTTGGTACTGGCAACACACCTTCATGCATCCCAAAATGCATAACAGCAGCACAGATTTCAGTACAAAAGTTAAATTGAATAGTCCACCTCTTACAGCATGTCCGAACTACAGTGGGTACATAAATATAGAAATACTTTCTGACAACTGAACAGAAGCTATCAAAAGAAATCAGAGACCACTTACAGCAGTACAGACTCTCTGGCTTTGTGCATAGACTATAAAACTAAAGTGAACATTTCTCATGAAGGATGTGGATCCCTTGTAATTTACACACACAGACTTACAGGTATTATCAAATAATGTAAACAGTGCAATTGCTACCATCCAATCCTTTGTGCTCAAAGCTGCATGGCATTTATATTGTGCAATCAATCTGAGATGCTTACGTGTAGATAATTAAATTCAAAATCAGTGACAAAAGGAAGAAAAGTCTGGATCGATTCTCACTGGATAAAAACCCAGACACCACATCAATTTATTTATCCACTATAAAAAACAGCTTTATGTATTACAGAAATTTGTGGGATAAAATATTCTACCAAAACAACAGTGCACTTCTCCCTGTGCTTGGCAGCAAACCAATTCCAGTGACTTAGGTAGAAAAAGATTAAGATTGATATTGCAACTGCTGCAAACTCCCTCGGAGTATTATGAGTCTGTCCAATTACTACAGTAAGAAAACCTCACAGGTAACTGTTCCAAATGCTGAACAGGAAAGGTTCGGGGAGAACAGGTTTTCTTGAACACACAGATGTTTGTGACTTTGTTTTCCACGTTTCACAAAGTATAAGCCCAAATGCACTAGGAGATGCAAAAGGAATCCCCAGAATAGCTAAAACCCCTTTACAAAATGAGCCACAGTGTTTATTGTGCAAGATTGAGACCAGGAAGCTCATGCAAATTCCAGTATCACATCAACTAACTGAAAGAGACAGAGAAAATGTGCATCTTCTCCACTTTGTACTTCTTTCCCATATAACTAATAATAATTGGATAAAAGAGGTATTTTAGGGATCAAGTCTCTTGACCAGTGGTTAGTGGCATCCCCAGGGAAAAAACTGAAGCTTCAAACCCATGGCCCAAATCAGGTAGAAAAGACTGCTTAGGAAAATATACATGGGGACTTCATGCTAGACAAGCACACATAGGATTTACTTCATATTTTTCTGCTTCATACATTCCCTTGCCTCTGATTATCCAACATCAATTCTCTCTTGTCGGTGTAATTCTCTGTCATGTCCTTAGAAGCAAATCAGCACAATAAAAACTCACACAGGTTCATAAAGCCAAATGCCAGTGGTAATTGCAGCCTTTTGGGGGGTATAGGGAGAACTTTTTGCCATGACACAATCTTTGATAGGATCTCTACCTCAAGCTCTTCATGAGGATGCTGTCAAATTTCAAATCAGTAGGACTGATGAGAGGAGGTTTCAGAGACCTCGGGAAAAATAAATACTGAGTTTGTCAGTTGCAGTTGAAATAGACACACATAACTACATCCAGTGGGAAAAAAAGTGAGCAAGATGCTGCTATATGCTCCCTCTCAGGAGCCAAGCCAGGCAGTCAAGCAAAATGCCCATTTGAGCCTAATAACAAGCTACAGTGCTCTTCACTAGTACTGTCAATCCGGAAGCATTCAAAAATGAAAAGGGAGATACCACAACTCTCCTAATATTTACAGAGACCATGTCAGGTTTTCTCTCGGGAGCACAAGTCACAGCTGTGGGCTTTAACACCCACAATCTCACAATTTCACAGTCAATACAAGCAGCATTCCTCTTGCAGACAAGAGAGACAAGTCATCTTGCAAACATAAGATACAGGCCCAGATGCAAGACCAAAGAGTCCCACGGAGGCACAAAAAGCTGGAATCTTAAATTCTGTTCTAGTGTTGGAGTTTGTCTTGTTATTACTTGGTTAGCAGTTTATTCAATAGCAGAGTAATTTTTTACCATCTACTGCCATGACACAATTCTCATGTCCAAAGTATCCTTTTCAAATTTTTTCAAGGCAGGCACCAGGCAAGAAGCTGAAGGCTGCTGCTTTTCTAGCAGCTCTTCAGAAGCAGCAAGGCTGATTTGACAATCTACTTTACATAGACAATATCAGGATATAAGCAAGCTCAGAGAGTTGTTTTTAACTGGAAAATATGTTGTGAAGTGCCTGACAGTGAAATCAGTTAAGAGGGGCAAAAGAGTTAAAACAGTCAGGTAAAACCAATGCAGTCTATGAACAGAGAAAATAATACTTTGGATAGAAAACAAGCAGGAAAACCACTGAAGATCACAGCAGACAGTGATGAATGGCAGTATTATCTTGTCCCCTAAAGTGTAACTCTTCTCTGGGCAATAATAGTATGTGATCAGTCTTATCCTGCGTCATGAAGTAAGAGGATAGAAAAGAATGTCCAAAGTCCTAAAATGTGGAGCTCAGCATCAAGAGGATGTAAAAATGGCTGAAAAACTTCTCAACCAAAATTTCATATAAAACTTGGGTTTAAAAGGTGTTCCAGTGAAATGGAGAAAAATGTAACCAATAAAAATAAAATCATGGCAGCCACATAGCACTATAAGAGCCCTCTGGGTTTTCAAAATTATTTTAGGGCCTCTCATCTCAATCTGCTCTACAGAAATAGAATTGCATATGTAAAGACCACAGAGTTTTCTTTCTCAGTAGCCTACCACCCACAGATTTGAATTTGCTGGGGTTTTTTCCCCTTCACATTACCAGCCTTCTAGGCACATCACACGCATTACATAGGTATAAAAGAACACAAAAACAGGGTTCTGCATATAATGCTGCTCTGCCTTACAAAGCTCTTTCCTGTAGCCAGACCACCTGCCCACAGTAGCAGAAAGAAAACATAAAAATCCCTTCACATTGTTATGAAATCAGCAGACAAACCTGTAAGAACATATCTAGAGCAGAGAGCCTGAGGAAAAGGGAAGAAACACCTATTCAAGAAATGTAGAAAATATATGATTAAATTTGCTAGAACCCTACTATCTAGTCCATTAATCATTTTGGCCTGGTACAAACTGCTGCTAGGACCCAGAAGAAAGTACAGAGGGTCACTGTTTAATTTTGCATCTGACTAGCAGTTCTCCTCTCCTGACTTTCATCCATTTCACTGGCTTTAGTTTTGTTTCAGAGAACTCAGCTATATGCTTTGGTGGTCATTTTTATCAGCAGCCCTAGCTTACTGTATCCACTGCAGGTAGCTTATGTAATTTATGTTTTTAATTTTTCTGCAAAGCACCTAGTACAATGGTGAGAGGTTCCATTTAAAATTACTTACATAAATAAGCAAATATAACACAATTAGCATAACAGATTGTACTCGACAAACTATAAACACTCTTGAGTTGAGAAAGTTTAGTGGCAGTGACTACCAACGCACCGGAGGAACATGTATTCATTTTCTAATAGGTCTAACAGATCTTAAATTGTTGCATAACACAATGATAATCTTCTCACAATTTTCTAGGAAGAATTTAAGATTCTAATTTTCTTCTTTACATTGTATCAGTAGCTTTTCCTGGGCAACACGCTTGCTCGTGCTAGACCCAAAAGCTTTGAAGTTATAAGTAGCCAAAATCCAGCTACCACCTCCTCTGACACCATTAACAATGGAAATAATGAACAGGACTGGTTGAGAACAATATTTCCTTATGTAAAGCCTTCAGAAAGCTGATCTCTACCAAGTGATACCCAGGATCCTGGATTTTCCAGCCCCAGATCCTCGAGTCAGTGCAAGTCTCAAGCACTTTGAACATCCATTCAGAGCCCTGACAGAAGGTCACATTTCAGGGCAGTACTTGCCATCTTACAGCTCCACTTTCAGAGATCCCCTATTAGCAGGGACCCGAGACACGCCACACGCCATAGGCATTATTATGAGCTGCTGTGAGTCTGGCAGCAGTGGCTGTGACCGTGTCCATTTGCCTGCCTTGCTGCCTGCCCAAAATGACCCATCTTCACCACAGCTGGTACTGTGCGCGTGTGCGTGTCCCCACTGCTTCCACATTCAGCATTTGGACTTCAAGTGACTGTCAGCAGCTCCAGTCTGCTGGCACCATGGGCGTACCTCTGGAAAAGGCATGGAATGAGGCCATGGGAGATAGTAACAGCACATGACCAAACCTGGTAGAGCATTTTTTATGTCACAACTCATCCTATGGCTCCCTTAAAAGCTGTCTTCAAATGCAGAATGCCCCATCAGGTAAGTCCTCTGACCTCTGTGTTGCCCTGTTTTTTGCTAAGCCTTCTGTTTTAACCTTGGAGTCAGAGAAATTTCACACAGTTTTATGTAAACAATAGCCGATGTTTATTTAACCATCTATTCTGTTTTTCATTCCTTTTGTGATAAGAGAAAGTTTGATGAACATAATTTTTCTCCAGTGGGATTAAGGAGGAAGTGGCATATCCTCCAGTTCCTTGTGGAGTTGAGAATCTTATAAAACATGTCAATTGTAAATAAACTCTCTCTTTTCTCTCCTTTCTGCTGAACCTAGCAGGTGTGAGAGCATCTTTATTGTGTTTTCACAGACACACCTCTGTTCACCAAATAATGCTTTGTTGTTTTTTTTTTTCCTTCTAAAAAGTGGCACTGATCTGTATGATACACAGAATAAATCGCCAGGGCGATTCTTTCACTGTGGTTGTAAAAACAAGTTAAACAACACCTATATTTTGCTGTGATTAAACCTTCACGCAGAGTTACCATTCACAAATTTTAAATTACTTACAATATGCTGTGCACCTCAGTAATTATATTCTAAGTCATCAAGTTCACATACACTCTCCTTTTGTAGCAACCCACGTGTGCTTGAGAGAAATTACTTCTGAACATGGTTAATTTTAAAGTCTTCATTTTATACACTGTATGTAATCAAACTTTTTATTAAACATTGCCAAGCAATCTGTCTCATTTAAAATGAGCATCTCAGAAAATTTAAAGGTCCATTAAGCTGTTAATTGTACACTATAACTCTGAATTCTTGAAAAGTTATGTTGAATATTGCTTCACAAATTTTTAATTCCATTTTTAGCTAGTTCTATTGCCATAGTTACTATATTGGTCAGGTATATGATAAGAAATCAATACAGTCACATGAGCAAAATTCTCCTGTCTAGAAAGAGGAAAGAAAAAGAGAGAATTTAATTTCCAGTTCTCTTGTTTGAGTTTGATACAGGGAATTTCACTATATAGGTACAAAACACAAATCTGCTAATGTAGAAATATAAGTATACCCTAAAGGCAGAGTGCTTCTGCTAAAGTAATGGTTTAAGTGATTTGATAGCTCAAATTCATTGCAAGTAAATGTCGATTAGACTTGAAAATGAAAGTCAAGCAAGTGACATAGAAAATATTATATGCCACTGGTTTTAAATTACCTATAATGGAGGTGAAAAAATATTTTAGGCTGTGAAAATAAAACTGAGATGACTCCAAAACACATAAACCACATATAAACATATCCAAAAAGATTGCTACTTCTTATAAATGGTTCTGAAAGAGTTCAAATGTAGGTCTTTGTAGGCAAAAAAGCCCTCCAGCAAAACATTTAAATTCACTATTCCAAACTTAAGAAACTTTTTTTACATACTATCTAATTAACCAGACCTTACTTCGTATCATGAACTCTTGCCAAATAAAATTGTATCTTATCCTTGGAAGACTTTATATCCATCTTTGGTTTTTGTTTGTAGTAACTCAAATCATATGATAATGAAAGTCAAGAAAGAAGAAAAGGATGAAGCACATACTAATTTCTCTAAAAGACTTGTAACCCAAAGCACAGTATTACATGAATGTTGACAGTTATTTTTCCTTTTTTTCCCTTCCTATTCAGTTTGCTGTGCATGCCTTCTCACAACACTGAAAATGAAGTCATTAGCATTGGTAAGTATGAATTTATTACACCTTGTAGAAGACTATTTGTTGGGGGAATCTCTCTCCTCCAAGCCTCAGAATCCTTCTATAGGAATATTTTCAGCCAACTGGCTTTCCAGTATCATATCATGGCCATAAAGTTTAAAAATGGCAGGATACTTTTCCAGCAAGAATTTGTGGTCAATCCCTTTCCACTTGGGAAGGCCTGTGACAGCTCTGAACTTCCAAGCATGACTTCCTCATGGACAGCAACACACTCCAGTGCATTGTCCACAGGGTACAGCCACAACCAACAGCTCCTCAGTATTTCTGATTCCAGGTGCTTCTTAGTATTCCAAGATTCCAGCACCAGATTCCAGGTGCTTTAGCCCTGTCATCGATACTCACATGCTTACAGCTCTGACTTTCATGGGCCACAAACAGGGGGAAGGTTACCTTAGCTCTTTTCCACACAATTGAAAAAGAAATATTGGAAGAAATCAAAAGAGCCCCAAATTTACCAAAGAAAACAACATGAGTGTTTTGTCAAGTACAAACAGCTTTGACATATATCAGCACTATCTTGCAAATTACAATAGCTGTTCAGGGCCTGAGACTACAGATTAAGAGAATTAAATTTCCAAAATTCAGTGGAGTGTGTGCTTATTTAATTAAAAGCAGACAGAATTTCATTTACACTTCATTGTTAAGAATGCTACCTATAATATCACATTTTGACAGTGCAGCTTAACTCCAATTTATACTAAAAGCATACTTCATCAAATTCATTCTGAAGTTCATTAGAAAAGCTAAATGCCAGTACTATTTGCTATAGCAATCCTATCCCATTTAGATGTTTAAATAGGCAAACACAGTCAGATAAACTCACAGCAGCTTGTGAATGTTCTGTGGTTTTTCAGATGAAGTCTTCTGTATCCGAACTGCTACTGTGAGCTACATGATGTATCGTTGATTTTAAATTTTCACAGGTATGGCTCAAGGCATTGAAAAACTAGCTTGCTTGTAGCTGTGCCTATAAGTAAACTAGCTTATTTTATTTTCCTCTCAGAAATGAAGAAGCATATTATACTCATCACAGGGTTACATCCCACTCAGCAAGGACTTCTCACTGACAGACAGAAAGTTACCCTTATATACTGCCTTCAGACAATGCATGTGTAAGGTTGGTACAAAACTGTTCTCCACCCAAAGGAGAAATAAGGAGACTTAGGCAAGAGCATCCCATTTACTGTGACAGCCACTCAAGACAGCTGACAAGTGTTACTGGAATATTGAAGGCCTCCCTTCTTCATCTAAGCAACTTTGTCAGACAAGTAGGAGCGGGGAGAGGCACAGTTCCTACCTATTTTGGTTCAGGCAAGTCTGGTTAGCTGAACTATATCATGGTTGTTTAGGTTTCTTCCTTGGCTGAGGTAACCTGTTGCTGACAGATTTACACACTCAGTCTAGCTCTGCAACACACTGAGCTCATCACAAACACAGGCAGTTTGTGCCAGAGTCATGGACAATAATGCAGAAATTACCTGCTTGTAGCACACTCTTTACATAGGAGAAACATGACAAGAAGAATTAGAAGGTCTGTTTTAATTTAGGCTCAGTCACAGCCACAACACTTCAGAGGTCTGTACAGTTTCTCATTCCAGTTTCAAAGCATGGTAACACTCAAGTTTCTAACTAGGCAGGCTGTAATAACAGTTATTGCAAATGTGTCATTACATGATTGCAGATAAAAATCCAATTATCAAAACCGTCCATAAATACCTTTTGCAGGGAAGGAACCATTCCTCAAGTATGTTACTGAAACATTATACCATGTATAGGATATTGATGGAGTTGACATTAAGTGTTTTGGCAGGAAGTTTTACATATGTGGTGGGTTGTTTGGTCCTTGGAAGGACAGACAGGCACTTTCCAGTGAGCTTGTACATGGGGACTTAAGGGTTTGGAGTGTATTGGTGTAGGACTAAAGGCTTTCCAGCCCTGCAAGGTGAGCAAGGCAGCTAATGTCTAACAAAATGGTTTTGATTCTCACTGTCACGTTCCACAGGAAGATAGATCTATGTGAAATAAAACAACCTTCAGCTTTTCTGAATTTACAGCAAGACTGAAGGCATCTTGAGACAAGCTCTTCATGGCAGGCAGATCTCTTTCTCCTGCTGCAAGTTAGCTGGACAATCACTGAACTGGGAGTTTCACGCTCAGCTCACCAGAGATCCAGGCTCTTAAGAGAAGACCGAATTGGACAATATACAAGATTTTGGCAGTAGGATTTTGGAACCAACAGGTCAGTGACATTTTTTTTAGCAGTGGAAAAATAACTAAGATTGTGCTTCACACCTCTGCTGCAGAGTGCCTCCCTTGTTAGCACAGAAGCTAACAGCCTCAGCCTTATATTCTAGAGGTCAGTTTTAGTACTGTTCATATCTCTGGCCTTTTTCTGGTTTTGTGTTTGTTTTTTTCTTCCTGCAAAGCAACACTATTTTCATACATAGTTTACTCACAAGTGAGAAATATCCAGTCTGTGTCCAGTGACAGATTTTGCAAGGGTGGTCCATGTGTCTAAAACCTCCTTTTTATCACATGACAGGTATTTGCAAAAAAAAGTACTGAAATTTTAAGCACCTTTAAAAAGGTAAAAACAGACAAACTAAAACAAATGGTAAGTGGATGGCTGAGAAAAGCCTGAGTGTTGAAAAGCTCTTTTGAGAACCATTGCCTGTGATCACTGGATTCATTACAAGCCTAGGGACTTTCCATAAATTCCAAAGTACATACATCATACTCCTCTAAACAGTCTCACCATCCAAAAGCTTGCAATAAATTCTAAATTATTTGCAACATGTTATTGAGCTGGCAGTCAGTAATATCAATGATGCAATTTTCTTCTGCCTTGACAAATACCAAATACACTAATAAAATCTAGCAAATTAAACCTGGATTCACTAGGTGTTATTAACCTTAATATAAAGGAGACAGTTCTGTTAAAAGTCTTGCTTCATTTATCTTTCATATTCCTGTATCTTACCATGACTTGTGGTGCTTCTTAAAGGCAGCCTTTCATTTCAAGGACACCATCTTTGCTTACAAACTTCAAATTAGAAATAAAGTTTAAAACAGGTAAGAAACTTGAATCAATGGAATCAGCAGAGAAGCAACAGAAAGAATAATGAAAATTGGAAGGAACTCACTAATATTGCCAGCATACACTACAAAGGTCTATCTGAGTGCTGTGTACTTATTTGCTATTATTTCAAATTACCAATTAAAGTTAGAGCATTTAGCTTCAAAGAACTAAATGCATAAAGTGATCAACTTTAATCAAATAATTTTCTCTCCTTTAAGTGAGTGTGCTGTCCCTAAACAAAAACTTTGTACAAAATCTCATAATCTTTCATTTTTGCTCCATTCTTCTAAGTATCAACCAGTGTATGGACCACATCATCACTTTCAGCCTAGCATGAAATTTCATAAAAAACAAGCAAGAAAAATCACGTTCCAGCAAATTTATTACATTCTAGAAGAATTCCCAGAAAGATGTGCTTTCTTTCTCTCTGGAAATCTGTTGTGCCTGCAGATTTCCTCTGTTTGAAATGCTCGTGCCATTTCCCTAGCTTTCCAATACTTTTGGCCTTCTCATAGCACCCAGAACACTTGCTGAGGTCACATCGCCATCTCAAGAATCTTTTATTCTGTCTCAGTTACCAAACCCTCAATTGCCAGACTGCAGGACTTACTTCAACAACCTCATTCTATTTTGGTCACACACTTCAGAAAAATGGAGGTGTGGGAAACAGAAAAGTAGAGACTTCCACAGACACTAATGAGTTTGATTTACAGCCCTGGAAAGAGCTTGGGTTGAGGTAATGATAAAAGTACACAGACATTAAGCAGAGAAATGATAATTGTATGTTTCTATAGTTATAAGTAAGAATATGCTCTAAGTTAATAAGAAACTGAATTAGGTGATATGGTGGAGGATTTATAAGCATAGTAACGTGATTTTATAGTTTAAGTTAAGAATTTAGATGTTATAATAGAAGTATATGTGTGTACATGTGTTAACCAGCTATTGGATGAAAGACAGTTGCAATGCAGTAGAAAGTACTAAAAGTGATAGGTTATAAAGTCAAAACAAAACTTCATGTTAACTGTCCACTGGGCTAGGAAGTTATAGATTGCCATGTAACTTGAAAACTCGTGACTATCTTCTTCGCTGTGGACAACTTACTACTCTAAATCCACGACCTCTGAGACTGATGCCTTGTCTGATTTATTTTTTCAAGTAATAAATTGTTGTTAGCCATGATAGTCCCATCTCTTGATTCAGGCACCAACATGAAGGTAATTTAGATCAAGCCCACAAAGAGGGTCAGTGAGACTGGGGTGGGGGATGAAGAATGCATTTCAGAAACAGTATCTAGAGGAGCATTTCTTGTTCCGCCTAGGGAAACAGGTCTCCTCTACTTAAATGTATTGGAAGGGGATAATAGTAGAACAGACAACAAAAGCCTATAAGAAACAGAAAATTTTGGTGTAGGACCAAAAGGACACTGGTTTCTTAAGATCCAGTGGAAGAGGGAGTTTTCTATTCCTTCCAATGGGGAAAGATCGTCAACAGTAGATGGAAAGTACTCTATAATGCTGGAGATGAAACACAAAAACCCTGAAGGTCATGTGCTTTCCCTTGAACCATATCAGCTGGGACATGTTTCTGACTTGGTTGTCCTAAAACCCTTACTGGGCACACACACACTCACTTCATCCCTGTCCAGGGATGTTACGGTGGCTGGGTTACACCACCACACCATCGCCCCTTGCCAGTCACTGCCCATCCTTCTGCACTCCCCCTTCTCAGCCTCTTCTCCTGCTGCAGTGCTCTGCCGGCTCTGCTCCCTGTGGTGTTTAACACATCCCCCTGAACAGCCTGGAAGCCATGCAGCTGCCTGCTTTTTGCCACAGAAAAGTTTTCATCAGGGCAGCCATGACCCCAGTAACAGGTCGTTATATATTTAATGAACACAGCTAGCTGGCACCTGCCTGCGGCCAAGTGCAGTCTCAGTCCTGGGGGGAGGAAAAAAAAGACGACTGCTAAGAGAAATGGGATTTCAAGTGAGAATTTCAGCAAGACAGCAAGTTGCAGAGGGCAGCCAAATAAATAAAAAACCCAAACAAAAACAAACAAACAAAATCCCCAACAGTTTTAGAACTACAGCATCTAGCATGGCTGCTGTAAACAACCTGCTCATTAGAGGAAGAGAGCTGAAGGCTTGTGCCATCATTTGACAAAGTAAATGTGTTTGCTCTGCCTATAAGAAGACCAGATGAGCTACAGATAATCTGGAACAATGAACAGAGGAAAGTGGCATTATCACAGATGAGAAGGCAGACACAGTTACACTTGATGTAACAGGGACAGAAGATAATTCTAAGGTTACATCACAAATGAGAGTAAAAAGAAATGCAATTAAATCACTTAAACACTGCAGAGGTATCTGTCCCAAAGTTACTACTACTTGCACATCATATCTGCTTCTGGAGAAAAAAATAGCAGAAGATACTGAATACACTGCTATATTCAGGAGATTGGAAGTTCACCAGTAGTTACAATATATATATTCAAAATTCAAATAGTAAGTAATGAACTAGTTAGCCCCCATTCATAATGATAAAAACATAAGCAGCACTAATAGCTACTCACTTAGGTGGACTTCATAATAAAACTACTTCAGTAGATATTAGTGTTTGAAGTATTAAAAATCCTGATCACTAAGGATCATGCAATGTGGGCAACAAAACCAGTACCAAAATGCCGAGGGAACAGAACAATAAGCAGAGTCAGAACTGGCAGTCAGAATTTTGGATGGGAGCAAAAAGACTCAGCGCAAATAATGACTGTTTAAAGACTCAAATCTGCTGGTTAAAAGTCCAGCAAGGTGGGGCTCAGATAGAAAATAAAGGATGAATACAAAAAGCTCTGTCGTGCAGCAGAAATGGCACCAGAAATTTCAGATTCATTGAGACACAGGTGCCACCATGGAAGCCCTTGGGAATGCTTCAGTGTGTCTTCAACAGCTTAATTATAACAATAAATGAAATACTCATATTACTTTACAAGTGAAATAAATAAGATTCAAAATGGAGCTCAATACTGGGTTTGCTAACTTCACAGAAAGATTATTGGAGACTATTTTAAAAGGGGCAGTAATAAATTATCTCTGTGTTTCTAAAAAAGTAGATGAATCAGTATTTCCCAAAGTTATGATTTTAAATATGAAATAAGGTACGAACAGCACAGGTTAAACTTTAGTCAGTCATGCATTTCTTGCTGCAGGATCATTGAATCAGTTTCAGATGGAGCAAAACAGAAAGTTTCCATAGACTCAAAAAAAATTGGACATGAAAAAAAATCAGCTGAATTTTGAACAACACACATGACTGAAGGTGGCTTTCCAAATTTCTTGACTTCATTCAGATGGAGCATCTGCTACATAACTTGTGCTGAGAAAGAGAAGTGCACTGAAGCCAAAACAAAGTTGTCAAGCACAACAGGTGCACACAGGGGACAGCAGAATTTATATTTGTGTTAAATATCTGGTCTTCCAAAAGCCTTACTTAAAATACAAATAATCACATAAGCCAGAAATGAAGTTGTCAGGCTCCCCTGGAGTTGGCAAAGGAACTGCTAGTGTTCCCAACAGCTAGGCAGGACAATGTTACTGCTCCCTGAACATCCAAAGCAAGAGAAATGTCACCAGAAACAACACCCACTGATGTCTCACAATGTTGCTTCTTAGGAAAATCAGCTGTAAACCCAGAAGAGGGAAGAACACTGCATTTTTTCTATAAGTATTGTACAGCCTTGGGAAGGGGAAAGAAGCTTCTATATAAATCCTGCAACAGACAAAGAGACGGAGAGAATGGAAAAAAGGAATTTGCGTTGGAGATATTTCACTATTCTTGTCAATGTGTTTTGTTCCAGTTGGACTATCTCATTCATCAGCTCATGTGCCCTTTCACAGACCGCCCCATGGGCATAGAGGCCATGGGGTCCCTGCCAAAAAGCAGCTGAGGAGGCATCAAGGCTGCATGCATTAAAAAAACGTGAACTAAACCAGTGGCCTGAATCCAAGCAAGCTTGTACCACTCTCCCTACTCTGAATGTTATCTAGAGAGCAATGGCACAGAAAGATCATTTTTAAACTTAGTGTCCATAGCCTCTTTGTCACAGCCGTATTATAAAAGCAGAGGCCTGAGGGGTTTTTTTCTGAATCAAGAAAAAAAAGAGTAAAGGTTGTATCCAGTGTTTTTCAGACCTCTATGCAAAACATTCTAGCCACCCATACTAATAAAACTCAGAATTTCCCAGAAGCATTTCATCCTCTTTGTTAATAAACTAGCAATCTTGACCTCCAGCTCTTAATTTATTGTACTGAAATATTTATTTCTTTCAATAAATGAAGCATTCCAGATTTGACTCTCTTTGCAACAAAGATTAGTCAGAGTATGACAGTGCATGTACCAGTTTTATTTACTACTTTCCGTACAAACTATGAAAGTATAAAGCTGACTACCAGAAGAGTAACAGAAGGTATTAGAAAATTCCTTTGTAAAGTGTCAGCTTATCAAGTTAATGATTAATTAATTTATTAAAATAGAGATAAAAGTCCAGGAGCAAAGTTCCAAAGTAAAACAGACTGATTTTACTTCTTAAACCAATCTCCTCATTCAAAAATGAGAGTACCTGTTACCCTAACCAGAAGCTTTTTACTACCTTGCATAGAATTGCAAAGAGTAAACCCACCAAAAGTAATGGATTGACACATAGAACCAACTGTTTATAAAATGGAGTCCTTTTCACAAAAGGCTAGGTGTGGCTGAGGGAAAAACAAGAAGCATCTGCATCAAAGCCCCTGCTGTGTTGTCACTCAGCACATGACAGAGCCCACAGAGGGGTTATCAGCTACTCACTGTGGGCACACTGGGATTATTTAACTGCATGCCTAAATAATTTCATGAACCACGAGGAAAAAGATCAGCCCTCTTGCCTAAGCTCTTCCAAAAAACCTATCCATTATTCATAATTATCTTCTAATGCCTCTCTCATTTGCCATGTACAGAGTCACTGCAGTGAGCACGGTGACCTTTTGCTGGACTTCACTGACTGTGGTATTTCAGAGTTGCCCCACTGAGCAGTGGGATCAGAAAAGCAGTGTTTGCAAATGGTGTTCTAAAACAAGCATGAAAAGGGGTTGAACCACCCTAGACTGGAAACAAGGCTTTCAAGCTGATAGGTGCCATTAAGGAGGGCAGGATGCAGCGCTCAGATGTCACTCATCCATACGGTCTCCCATCAATGACCTTTGCAAAGGACAAATCAATACTGAGCAGATACTGTATCTACTACTTCTTACTGTGTAGGAAAGGTCAACACATTTCCATGTATGTATCAGTTCCAACATTGCTGTTTTCAGACACAGAACTGCTTAAACCCAGGAATTAAGAAAAAGTCCCTATCTTGCATGTAACACCACTTCAAAATGTTTTAACTTAAAAAAAAATACTTGGAATGGAAACTCATTTCATAAGCAAGGTATGATGCTTGAAGAAGGAATGTAAAGTTCTACCTTGCTATCATGAAATGTTCTCTAAAAATACAATGCAAACGAAATTATGAATAGCATTTATGAGACTGCTTCCTTAGCATAATCTGGTACCACATGTGTGTTTTACCACAGCAACAAATATATTTTTAAAACACTAAGCCATTTACAGTCATTTTGTGCATACTTGCTGGACCTGTTTTTGTTTGTATGCACTGGCCACAGAGATTATTCTCCTCTTATAGTTCACTTAGATGGCATATTCTGAGAGAAGCATTTATCAAAATACATTGTGGTTCTACAGTTTAACTGGATCCCATTTCGCTCAGTGCCCAATCTTCTTAGCTTCAGTGAGAAAATTTTTTTCACATATTGCCACATCTAGGGGATACTTGGTACCGAAATCATAACTGGCTTTTTAAAAAACATATATTGAATTTCCAAAGCATGATTCAGTTTAACGCTTCAGAGTACCTGAAAGTTCAAGGATGAACATCAAAACTCTATTACAACATCACTGTGTTTAAATGAAAAAGTATCCTGTTGTACATCTTAAACCCACCACAAGATGCAAACAAGACTTAGACTTCAGTCTGGTTCTGGTTAGAAGACACTGCTGCACTATTTGATATGGCAAGTGCAAGATCAACAAGGACAATGTTTTAAAATAGTCAGAAATCTAGTATTTTTAAAATGCTTGCATATGGGAAAAGGGTTATTTAATACTCAGTGTAATGAATTTCTGAGTTACATTAACTGCAGCATCATAAGGAGATATTGTACTCCCGCTCTCTAGCTATGTGGAAGTGGAGCAATGGCACTGCCATACATCCATGAGTAAAGTCATAAAAAGGATCTATAATCTTTTGACGCATACGTTTAATACATTTCAGTAAGGTTTATTACATTTCTTGCTTCCTCTTCTCAGCATCACTCATGGTTAATGTTGAGATATGCACAATGTTAAAAATATCTCAGCAGTCCACGTTAAGAAAAGAGAAGCAGTGTTTTTAAGCATAAAATAGTTATTTCCGATCTTATTGCACTTGAGTTGGTCAAGAGGTAAACCATCTTATTATAATTTTGTAAATCAGAGAAAACATCCACTGACTCAATTATTTCATTATTTACGGTTTTCTCTTGCAAAGCCACATTCTAAGAGTGGTTTCTCTCTTTGCTTTTTCATATACCCCTCTTATATACCCTTTTCATATACCCNTGTCCAGGGGGGCAGTCTCAGGTGTGCATTTTTGGTGTGCATTCAGGGGTGCATTCTACCTGGATGGGGTGCACCTAAGGATCCTGAAATAAATACCAAGGTAAAACCCTTTTTTCCCCTCTAACCCTGTTTGGCTTTTAATTCTAAACCCAGAATAAGGCAACACTACCATCCATATCAGCACATATAAATATGAAATTAAGCTTTCTGTTAATTTTTAATTAGTTGATTGTGCCATCACATCGGAAAGTCAAATTAAAAAAATAATTCAAAAAATAAAATAGCATTGTCTTGGAGTCAAACACTGAAAAAAACCAAAAAAAGCTATACTTCTGACTGCAGCCATATGCCAAAAGCCACATTACAAGCCAGAAATTCATTTTAAGATTTCTAAAATTACCTGCTGAATAATTTTTTCACTGAGGAAATCCAATCTATGCACTTTGATGCAGGACAGAGGTGCCTGTCTCCCTGTCTTGCCATACTGCTTATTTTGATTAGCTGCAATGGCATAGAAGTATAGATTTTTAATATACTTTTATTGCATTTTAGATAGCTGACTTACTGACAGTGGGTTTGGGGCATTTTCTTCCTCAATTTTTATGACTATGCCTTTTTGAAGACTGTGCTTTTTAAATTTTTATTGGGAGTTAAAAATGGCTGAATTTCTTTAGGGACAGATGACAAATTCTACCAGGAGTGTTACCAAAAATGTTCATTTAGATGCAGAGGTCATTTTTAAAAAAAACAAAACCAAAACACACCAAAAACCCCTCAATACTAACACTGGTATGTTCTTGTTATCTCCCATTCTGCCCTTTAAAAAGTCTCAAGCTTTTTTAAAGCAGGATCCAAAATAAAACAAGCTGAAGATGTAAGTTCTTTTAAAGTAATCTAGATTTTTACACAGTGGAAGTCTATTTCCTTACTCCCTAACAATGAAGAACACACAGTACAATAGTAATTATTCTAAAAACAGTTGCACTTCCTACTGTGCCTTCATAAGCACAACTGTGAAACAGCAACATTGCAACAGCACTGAGAGTAAAGGGAAATCAGAATGCTAATTCTGCATGTCAGCACACAGCTCTGCTCAAAAGATTCTGCAGGCTGTCGGTATTCTTGTAACTGGCCATAAGTGTCTGCTTTTGAAGACAGCTATTCCTCATGGGTAGTCTCTTTCATTTCACTTGGCCATACATTAATAGGTTGTCATCCTGCACAGCATTAAGAGAGGGTTGTGGCAGAAGCAAAAAGAATATACTTTTTCCAGAAAGCTGGTGATGGAAACAGGGAACGAGGTTATAGCCAGCAGCAGCATCCAACTAGAAATCTTGCATTTTTTACATTCTCATAAAAACAGTTGGAGAAAATGCAGCAGAAAGGAACAAAACAGATTTTCTTCATTACAACTATGAACAATACAATGATACTGATCTGAATTCTGTGATGTGTTTTGGAGAAACATTTACTTTCAAGGAAGAAGATAGATTAGAGGAATCCATGACATTCTTTACTTGCCTTAAGAGTGTCATTAAAAGCAGACAAATAAACTCAAAGCATCCATATTCTGCAATAAAGACGTATTTTATAAAATACCAAGATTTTTCTGGAACAAATCCCTAAAATCAATAACCAAATGCCTAAGTTGTATATTTTGTCATTATGTAAATCATGACCAATAAATGGCAAGAAGTCTACCTTCAGCACACTCCATCCCAAACTTTCAAAGGAATACTTTATTTAGAGAATCAGTTCATTTTCTTGCCCATACCCAGAAGCCCCAACAGTCAATTTTAACTTTTTTTTCTACTCTTAATAGTTATACTAAAACTGCTTTAAGAAGTACTTTATTACTCCAAGTAATAAGTAAGTACATGCTGTACATATTTCCATAAGCTTTTTGTAAATTCTCACAAGCTATTATGCCCTATTTAATTTTATCTGAACTTTAACCATGTCCTTGCACCTAGTACTACCTTGCTATCTTACCATACCATCCTAATAATAATCACTTCTGAAATTCCAAGTCCTATATCTTAATTAAAACTGTGGACTTGTATCACAGCACTAAATTAACTACAGGACTTTGAGAACTGGGGCATCTGGGAGAAAAAGAACTGATATGATCCAACATTTGATTGTCCAAATATCTTGTTTTTTAAAAGTGAGGTGTTTTCTTCAGGTGTAACAGATGACCCTTAGGAAACGGCATCACATCAAAGTCATCAAAACTGTACAGGCCTAACCAAAATGAAAACTATGAAGTGCATCATACAACATCTGAAAAAAATATTATTCTACCTGTATCGAACATGCTCGATTGTGTCATGTGTCAGCTTGCTGCTGATATTTTGACTATGAGGGTTGCCTAGGAGATAACAGACACAGAAATTAATCATTAATCACAATTTTGCTGTTAAATTTCCCTTTCATCAAAGTATTACACAAAGCAAGCCTAAAAGATGATAAAAAAGAATCAATGCATACTTCACAGCAATGCCCTGAAGCCCCTTAGTCAAGAGAAGGGATATATAAGAGGGTAAAGCAATTATGACAGACCTGGAAAATTCAGCTGGATATCTTACTAATACTTAGGCAGTTCTCCTAAAAAAAAAAATTGCAATGGGATATGCACAAACATGGTAGGAAAAACTACAGACAGAATGAACATTCATAAATGTATTTGTGCCGTAGCTAAGAAGGAAGAGACAGGATCTGGAGATAACAGACAATCATGACTGGACAGCAGAATTAATCCTTGTGTTTTTTTAGTGTCTGAAATTCAAATAATTGATTGAAATATAAATTTTATTGCAAAATTAGTAGCCACCTTAGCCCAGCTCAGCACAAGCATATATAACAATTGAGACAGCATAATTTTATCTCCTTGAGCAAAAAAATTACAGCAATATTCACAGAGGCACATGCACATTTTCCTACTAGTAAATACTTAAGAGACCATGCCAAAACAGTTTGGAAAGGGATTAAGAAAAAAATTGCTATACTAATACAGTTTTTGCAGTAGGCTCCAATATTAGCTACTCTTTTCAAAATTTAAAAATTAACCTGCTGAAAGCTGTTGAGTGAAGGTGTTGGAAATAATAACTTTAGAGCTCAACCCAAAACTAATACTTACACCTTTCATGTCTGGTGTTGCATTTCTGTAACTTCCAATTCAAATATTCTCAATTTAGAAGTCAGACTATCTCTTATTATATTACTTTCCCTCATTTACACATGCAACAGCTAAACTGCAGTTCTTTGGGCCTGTGGATTATCACCACAAAAATAAAATAGCTGCAAGTCAAACTCCCCCTTCATTCACATCTGTGTTTGTTAAATTAACTCTTTCTATACAGCGTTTACTGTCCTCAGAGTATGAGATGTAACTGAAAAAAAATGAGAATTGGAGAATACTGGAGCTCTTGTTATCATTTTAGATGAAAACACTAATAAAAAGACACAATTTGTTCTCCTATAGCATTGTAGGTACTATGCAAATCTGCTCCAAACTGGCATTACTACTACTTCCATTCACAAGCACTCAATTGATTCATAAATTAATTTTCTTTTCTGACACAGATGGTACTTATTAAAAGGGTTGAGCCCAATGTTGTTTGAAATAACCAGGATCAGAGTGCATACATTTCACTTTACAATGTCTGTGGTGACAGAACATTAATTTTAGTATCACTGGCATGCACTTGAATAGGAGATTTTGAATGTAATCAAATTGATGTATTTTGTTATAACAGAAAAAAGCCCCTATCCCTATGGAGAATAACATTTATTTTGTAGTGGAACTTAAATTCATGCTCTGGGTCCCAGCTTTGCCAGCATTCAGGAAAAAAGAATAGGGGGAAATGACATGATGGCACATTGAAAATGAAAACTATCCACAACCCTCAAGTGGCTTGCCCAGGTGACAAGCACAAGTGTGCCAGTGCCGGAGTGAATAAGAGTTTTCTTGTAAAGCAGTGGTACCTAGTCCCCAAGCGAGTAATCCCTTTGTTCCATGTATCAGGGAGCACACGAAGGACACAGAACTAGCAAAAAGGACACATGACCCACAGATAGGAACAAACCACAGGAAATTTGATTACTTCAGTGCGACTACTCACAGTATAATACTGTGCAGTATATTTTTTTCTGGTTGAGCATGACTCACTCTAATGTAAATTGTCTCACACGGTAACAATTTTTTAAAGAATGGATGCTGCTGACTTAGTATAAAATCACACTTAGTGTGGGATTCTCAGCTAATAATAACATTAGAAAGAAATGAAAGGTTTAGGTAGAGGATCTGAAGTATTCACAAGGTGGTGCTGTAATAGTTAAATCTCCACCCAGATATTACACAATTCTGTAGATACTTTTACTGACATTCCTCTGTGCATTATAGCTTTCGCAATACCTATCCTTTTTCTGAGTAGGCACCAAAGTCTAATAGATCAGAGCAAAGTCTAATAGCACCTATTCTGTGCCTAAATTCATTTGGGATCTTTAAGCTAAGCTTTCTTCTGAATAAAATGCCTATACTGAGTCACAGACTAAGCTCTTTGTGATGACTCTCACTGAGAAGGAGGGTGATTCTGGATTCTGGTCCTTGCATAAGAAATTGAGGTTGCATTTTGTGTGGAGAAAACCACAAAGAATGAATAGTGCTTATAGCTGCACTGTATTTCTTTATCCCAAGCCTGGTGCCCTAACTCTGAGGCAACAGAGTCATGGTCCCTTTGATTTTTCTTCTTCACCAACATCGACACGTCCTTGGCCACCAAAGAACGAAGCTAGAGGTGACACAAAGGGCCTATACCTCCTTTGTAAAAGCACTGGTCTTCCAACTACTCTATAGTAGTATTAAAAAACCTGGAGAAGGTCTCCTCCAAGAAACTCAGTTTTGTACGATTTAGATGGAAGATTGAGAAGACTTAGGGGAATGTTGCTTTGCACTTACCATAAACATTGTTTCTGAGGTCATCAGTAAAAGCTTTAAGTAGACTCTCTGGGAAAAGTGCTGAACCAGCATGGTCAAGGTAAGTAATCCCTAAAATACAAATAAAATTACTAGTTTCAATTTTTAGAAGATTTAATGCCATTTTCTCCCACAGACTACATTGTGGAGTGCACCGTTCAAACAGCCCTTTTCATTCACTAGCAGAAACATTTTAAAAAGGATGAAACAAACAATAGAAGCCAAACATTTTGATTACTTGTGTATAATTTTTAATTAAAACCAATGAGGTCCTTCCTTTCATGCTTAGATTACACATTCGTTGGAAGAGAAAAATCTTTTGTTTGGCCTGTACAAAACTGAGCAAGCTGATGTCTTCAGCCATGGTACCTTTCTTCTTCTAGGCACTGCTTATTATGAAAACTACTATTATCAAAATGATAACTATTATTATTAGCAGCAACAGCAATAACATTGTTGCCTCCTTGCTGAGAGGCAAAGTAACACTTTCAAAAACTGACAAGGCCTAAATGATGTCTGAAGCCCAAAGACAGGACTGGTATAAGTTTTAATGTATTTAATCATGTCTCGCCACTCTGCTGCACTTCATATTCAATTCATTCTTAAAATCTCCTTTTATATTATTAAGCTACTGCAAAACTTTTAAATAAATGCTTATTGGAAATGAAAGCTTTTTCATGTTTGGCCATTTTAGATTTCTTAATCTTTAGCAATTATTCTTCCATTTCTCCAGTGTGTTTCATGCTCTTTATTAGTTTTTTCATTTCACTTACCTTAAGTATTTCAACCTATTTCAAATTTTAATAATGATGAATATGATTAAGATTAGAATTTATTAAGTATTTTAAAGGTCTTTCCTTTCCACATGGATTTAAAATTGAGTTAAGCTTTAAACGAGAAACCTTGACACTTGGAAGTATATATTATTATATATTATGTTACTGTAGCAGTGATGCAGTGGGTAAAGCTGTGAGGCAGTGCTAATAATAAAACCAATCCAGACGCCCACCCCTTATTTTTGAAAGAGAAGAGCCCTCTTCTGCCTTAAGATTTCCTCACTTACAGTGCCTAGCAGAAGCAGAATTCTTAATAATGGCTTGAAGTCAATCAAGTGTTTTGAGGTGCTTCAAGAGGTGGAGCATGGACCAGGGTCAATTTATTCACTATACAGGTTTTTTAGGTTTTTACTTTTTTAAAATAGAAGAATCCTAGGAAGTTACTCCCAAGAATTATGAAGCAGCACACACAAGCACTCAGGGGTCAAAACGCACACAGAGGTCTGTCCTGCTCAGTTCCTGAGAGCCGCTCAGCTCTGCTGGAATGCAGGGCTTTGGAGGGAGAGAGGCACACTGCCCATGGCAGGACACAGCCAGGCCCCTGCCCAGTGCTGTGGCACAGCTTCTGCCAGCAAGGGAACAGCAGCTTTCCCTCCGGCAGGATGTATGCTCACCATGGCCACCCCAGGACCCGCATTGTGGCACCAAAAGCTCAGGCAGGCCCTGAGATGGAGCTAAAGCATGGAGCAACAGCCACAACCTCCACCAGCTCCAATAGCTGTCAGGGCAATAGGCAGCCCACGGTCACTGGCTACAGCTGGGAGAGCTGGGAAAGGCAGGACTGGAGCTGAGGACGGGAAGAGGCAGCCATGTGCCAGGCACGTGGAAGGACTGCTGTCCTGGAGGGAACCACCCGGCTAACACTCTCCCAACAAGGCCTCCACAGAGGTGCTGTTTGGCTCTCATGGGCACAGGAGCACAGCCTCGTGATGCTCCTCTGGAAGCAGCTGCTGTGTTTGGACCTTTCCACCCCAAGGATGGTGACAGCACTGAAGTCATTACACTGCCCTACAGCACAAGAAAAAACCAGGCAACCAGCTGAGGCTCCTCAAACGCAAACCACCCTCTGACAAGGGACAGGCACTTCCTGTCCTAACCAACACTCCTGTGAGACAATGTAGACTAAAAGACCTCTAGGTAAAGGCCCTTAAGTGGTTTTTCAAATTTGATTCCTCACGTAGCTCATGATGAAGGACAATATTGCAGTTCTGTGAAAGGGAAGTCTAAAAACCAGCTAGTCATTTTTTAAACTCCTCCTCTGGTATAATACTTTTAAAATCTATGAGGAAATTTGGCTGAGGAATGAAAAATTATTAATTCTTAAACTTTTATTTTATCATTAATGCTGCTGTTTAATTGAAAACAGAGAACCATATTTAATACTCTCTCTCACTGCCCAAAAAAAGAAATGGGCTCTCTCATCTTGAGACTGCACTGAAACAAATATCTTCATTGCTATTGCATTTTTATGATGTAGTTTTTCCTTGTTGTCTTATTGCAACAAAATTGTATTTTTAAAGAAAAAAAAAAGTGGCACATGTACAACACCATGAAAAAAACACATTAACAACTTTCATTGTGCTTTTCCCCTGGTTTAATAACATTTACTATTTTATCTTTATTGAATGCACATTAACCAAAGAGATTTGCCAGTATATAGAGAACAACAGAGTTCTCGTTGTTTCACTGTGGTATTTAGTATATAGGCTGTCAGCACTATGAAATGATACTGTTTATGGGAAATAACAGGAGAAAGAAAATATAATATGATCAACCAAAAAGAACATTAAAATGCAATATCCATCAGGACGTGGTTTCATTGCTCAGCGAAAATGTAAAATTAACTTTTAGTTTAATTTACATACTATTATGTTTGGAGTGTGTAACTGACTTTGCTGGTCTAATACCAACTATTTGATAAAATCATATTTCAGAAGTAGGGGCTTTTTTTTAATACAAGTATCAAAAACCATTCAGTGTGTTGGCATTAGTTATGGAAAGTTATTCAGACAGAGTATCGGTTCATAAGCTGCAATATTCATATGCTAATATCCTTGCAGATTAATTTTACATGGGGAACTCTTTGGGAATCAACATAGGCCAATCTGTCCTGCTGAAAAAGTCCCAGCCCAGCTCTCGGATCTCTGTACATGCTACAATTCACCTCTTAACAAAGCGTTTACCATCTCTGTGTGCTCTCAGCCCTTTGTAAAATTTCATGAGTGAACACCTACATGCAGCCTCATATAAATGCCAGGGGACCATCCAGTTAAACTGAACATTTTTATCTCTTAAAAAAAAAAAAAAAGATAATTTAATTTGGAACATTTCCAAATTAGAGTTTAAGACCAAGTGAGAACACTCAACTGCACAAAGTCTGAGAACCTGAGAAACACAAGTCTGCACAAGTCTGAGAACCTGAAACACACAAGGCAAAAAGAAACTACCAGATTAATCTTTGTGAGCCAAATATCTGCTTCTGACAAAAGCACACTTCCCTGAAACGTGACTCCACCTGACTAAGAAGAAATTGAAAGACATCATTTGATGAACTGAAAGTAGAACAAGGCAGTTATGTCTTTACTAAACCTTTTAGTAACTACTAAGATGTGCATATGTTTACCACCCAGAGGCTGGTCTAGAGGGGAAGCACAGAGAGGCCATGGAGGCACTTCCTACAATGGCCTGCTGCCACATGGCACTGGGTGACTGAGCTTTCTCCTGCTTCACACCCCACCCATAAACCCATGTCTAGCTACCCAGCTCCTCTCTGCTAAATGATTACTACTTTGGTATTATGTAATATGTTCTTGTAATCCTTGAAATTGCTCTTGGTGTTACACATTTCTGAACTTTGTCTAAGTATCACTTCCAAAAATAACCAATTTACCTACGCACCATCTGGACACTCTGTGTTCACCTCCTTAACCTTTTGTTATTCTGTGATTCTGCTACAGTCACCAAAACAAGCCAACCTGAGCTATGGCTTCACAGATTATTTCTCACAGCCCTGGCACTTCAAAATTCCTGCACTGCAGCTGATTACAGGCTGCCAGTTATATTGGCAAAAGTCTCATAATAAAGAATGAAATGTGTAGTTACAAGGCAGCAACTCTACAGAGTCATGAATTTTGATTGGTGGATATAATTGCAAAACAGTAGGATTATGTACACAATATTACTTGGAAAGCAGATACAGACAATGCCATGGGGAGAGAATATATATCTTAAGTACGGCAATATTAACAAAACCAGTATGAAATAGATTATATGAAAACAAGCTGAAGGCAAAATTAAGCAGTATCTGTCAAAAGATAAATATCACATTTCCATATACCAAACCATAAGCAGGAGAAAAAACAAGTGACAAAATAGGGAGAAGTGGGCTCTACAGAGGTTGTAGATAAGTGTGGTATCATTTGGACATAGAGAGGTTTTAACAGGTAGCATCACATTAGGTACCTCAGATTCATAGAATCATAGAATGGTTTTGGTTGGAAGGGACCTTAAAGATATCTAGTTCCAACAACCCTGCCATGAGCAGGGACACCTTGCATTAGCCCAGGTTGCTTGAAGTCCCATCCAATCTGGCCTTGAACACTTCCAGGGATGGGGCATCCACAACTGCCCTGGGCAACATGTTCCAGTGCCTCAACACCCTCACAGTAAAGAATTTCATTCTAGCATCCAATCTAAACCTACTCTCTTCCAGTTTGAAGCCATTCCCATTCTCCCTTGTTCTGTCACTACATGCTCTTGTAAAAAGTCCTTTATCATCTTTCTTGTAGGCTTCAAGTACTGGAAGGCTGCAATTAGGTCACCCTGAAGCCTTTTCTTCTCCAGGCTGAACAATCCCAATTCTCTCAACTTTTTCCTACAGAAGATGTGCTCCATCCCTCTAATCATCTTTATGTCCTTCCTCTGGACTCACTCCAACAGGTCCATGTCCCTCCTGTGCTGCGGACCCCAGAGCTGGATGCAGCACTGCAGGTGGGGTCTCACCAGAGCAGAGCAGAGCAGAGGGGCAGAATCACCGCTGCCCACGCTGCTTTGGATGCAGCCCAGGAAACACTGGCCTTCCAGGCTGTGAGCACACATGGCCGGGTCACATCCAGCTGCCAGGTTAATTTTAGTAATCTAAGTGAGATACCCTTTAGAGTCAGCTCCTTCTTTCCAGTCACTTAGCTCCCCCAAGAGATGTTCCTAAATTAAATGGCAAAACTAGATTTAACTATGTAATGTAACACATATAATATTTCTAAAAGTGTCTGAAGTTCCTGACACAGGACACGATATGCCTACATACTGTATGGACAGACAGACAAAGATCCTCGTTACTCAAAACCATTAATGAAGTGCATTAAAACAAACAAACAAAAAATCCTACTAATATGGCTTGAGATTTGCCTTTGCTGGATATTTTCTGGATTAAACATTTAATGAATGTTTTTACCTGCACCTTCAGTTCCTTTTTGGCATTGATTTAGACAAAAACTATCACATCAGATTATGTTTTCTCAATAAAAAACATGCCTCTCATCTAAACAGTCTTGTTCTGCCAGACAAGGTAATGTTTTACTTCCCTTGCTTAGGGCCAAGGAGCTCTTCAAAAGACCACAAAAGCATAGTGCTTGATGGACAAGGCCATAGATGCTCAAAGCCTGAATAGTTACCATTCAGTCTCCAGTTAAAGGAGACACTGTTCCTCAGCATGATTTAACTTAATTGCTACAGGCCTGGTGAAGTAAGGCAGCAGTCAGCCTGCAGCCATGGGGTACATTCTGCTTTCCACTGCCAGTCCACCAAATTCATCAATTCAAGTAATCACAGCTTGACCTGACTGCCAAATGCTGCTCCGCACTGGGATGTGACCAACCTGGATAATGATAAAATATTCTAAGGGCTGCTAACCAGCTACTGAGTTCCATGGGAAAATGATGTTTAATTAATGTATTTGAGTGTTTGACTTGATGGACTCATTACAAAAAGCAAAGCATGAAATGTGCAATTACATTTATCCATAATAATTTCCCAGCATTTTTCTTCATGTGCTATTGGCTTGCATTATTTGCTCTCATTGCATTATTACCTACAGCAAAGTAGGCAGAACACCAAAACCCTTTACAGTGAATACCACACACTCTCTTTGCTTGCTGTACTCCTCAGCAGGGGCTATACTAACTCCACAAAAGCTATTTAGGCGGATAAGGTTATTCAGCGCCATTACGCATTGACACTATGTACATGAGTCCCTACTTGCAGCTTTCAGTTTACAGCTTGCTGGTACTGAGGAAGACTTGAGTGCAAAAGAAAGCAATGATTTCACATTTATTAGGAAATCACATCAAAGCCTATGTATTTTTCACAGCTACAGAAAAAAATAAAAACCGCATGCCATCAAATTTCATCATTTGCCAACTCCTGTGCTAAATGAGACTGCAGTAAAGGGATCAATCAGCACTCACCTTCATCCTTACAGCCCTACCTGTAAGGCATAGCTTTACTCAGTGCACCACTGGTGCAAGATTAAATATCAACTGCAGTCAGTATGTTATTTCCACAGGCACCTTTAATGGGTTGTGTCAGACTGGCTGAAGTCTTACATGTGGGCAAAAACCAGGGGTACCCCAGCTTCATATGAATAACTTGCTGCAGCCTGCCTCTCTGTATTTGGATGAAATATACATCACAAGTGATTCATATTCATGCATGTCTTCAAACAACTGCAACTTGCTCAGACTGAAACCAGCATTCACACCTCTCTAGCTAAGATATGACCATACTTCAGTCTCTTTCTTTTTTCCTTTCTCTCTGATGCAATTGATCAAATGAAAAGAGTTGAAAGAGAACATATTCCCCATTCTTCTATTACCGGAAAATGCTTTTGTTGGTTTTGCTGAAAATTTCACAGAAACATTCACTTTCGTGTAGGAAAGAGGCGTTTTTGTGTAGGAAAGAGAATTCCCACTTGACATGAAAACACAATAGTAAAAAGCAATGTTTAAGGAATCATAATAATAATTGTTTATAATAGCATTCATTACCTAAACATTCTAGTAGCATACTCTTGCATATTTTTCCTTCCATTTCTTCCCATAAAACAGTCACAGACTTTCAACAACCAAGATAATGTTTAAAACTGATGTTTCTAGTCAGTTCTACTTCTTGCTCTGTGACCTGAAATAATGAGCTTCATATAAAATCTAGGACAAAATAGTGACTCAGTATTCTTTCCAAAATACATCAAATGAATTGTGCAGAGATATATAGAAAGCCTTTAAAATTCTGTGTTTCCAAAAGCACTAGAATATAAACTAAGTTCAAAACAAAAACCAAAGAGTGACCCTTTTCTTCACCCTCTTCCCTTAACACTCATTTCATTACACAGAAATAATTCACCATGAGCCTCTGGCAGCTGGAGCCTTGGGTTGAACTTGCAACCATAGCAATAATTAAACACCCACATGAGAACTGGTACACACTACGAACACTCAATGACAGGCATCAAATATCAATTATCCACTGTTGAGGCCCTACAGAAGTACTTCCCAGCCATCATTCCTTCCCAATGACAAGACCACGTTAATGCCTTGTTTGGCAAATGTAAAGAGTCCTTCTCTCTGCTGCTCTTTCTGGCAAAGAAGCAAGGCTGCTACTGCAAACCAGTGGTAGAGTTATTCTCCAATGGGAGTTCTTCACACAAGGTTCCTCACAGACGTTTACAGCCCTTGATTTACTTGCACCATCCAGCAAAAAGTCCAGGAACAAACAGTGAAGATTAGTTTCAGGGATGTAAGAATAAGTGAAGCATAAATTTCTGTTCAGCATAAATTTGATCTTTCAGGGAAAAATCTGTAAAACCAAATGACCACATTACCAAGAGGGCCTGTACATAAATTCAAAGACTGTGGAATAAAGAGTGTGAGTGAGGACTTTAGCGAAAACCACATTCATAAGATGAGAAGTCTAAGCAGATTCTCCTGGCCCACAGTGGGCAGTCCTTTGCTACAACACTCATCAGCCAAGCTACCTCCATATGAAAAACAAGCAGGTTGTTAGTCTATTTGCTCAAACCAGGACAGTGCTTCACAACTGCATCTTCCTTAGTAAGAAACTACATCTCAATCTCTAGACGCTTCTTCCCCGATCAGTGGATTCTCATATCTCCCATGTCAGTGCTGTTTTGCTTCAATATCTATCTTCAGGCACTCAGCTTTTACAGGTATTTCTCCCTTGACAACCCAGTAGCATCTCTCCACCTGTTCTGGCTAGAAACTCCATGTTCCTTTATTCCTAATAAATGGTAATTCCAACAACTCATTTCAATCCCAGTCATGCCTCTTCCAGCTGGAAGCCCTTTCTATGGGAGCAACAGGGAATTGGAGAGCAGGAGTGGGGGAGCAGAACACACATTCCACAAGATGATCTCAGAATTTTGGAAACCTAGAGTAAGTGTCCCTACCTTTACCAGAAAAATACCTCCTTAGACCAACACATCCAGATCTCCTGGGTTACAGTCCTAACTGTTACTCCTTATCAGATTTACGCTCCTAATTGGTTGTAGTGTAGTCAGAAAAAAACAGCATTATCAAACCAGGGAAAGATCTAACGCTTGAAATGCCCATATATAATGCTTGACCAAGATCTCCTGTATCTCCTTTTCACCAGTGAGCAGCCACCAATAAAAAGTGAAACCACAATCAGGAGACAGCAACAATAGTGTGTAAAAATGTTAAGCGTAGGAGTTTCAGTATCACTACTGAGTAAATACTAAAGATTTAATAAAAACAATTTACTTTTAATAAGGCAGAGAAAATACTGAGATTTCATTAGGGAGATAGTAAGTATGCATGAAAAACTATGTATAAGGGGTTTTTTGCATATGTATTGGGTTAATCTAGACATTTTTTCCATCACAAAACCTTTTGGCTCCAAGTTCCCACAGACTAACTTATATTTTATAGTAATTTCATCCAAGCTGCTCTCTCTAGTGAAACTATTCAACTATAAACAGACCAACCTAAATGGTACGATTATACTCAAGTGCTTTACCTTTACTGAAGTTCACTGACCACATTAGGTATGCAGATATCAATAACAGAACTCATTAAATAACCTTATTTTTTTATTTAGGGATTTTTTTAAAAATAAGAATTGTTTTGTAAATTTTTCAGGACTGACTGTAATTTCTTGATACCTCCACGAAATTGTAATACTTCAGTACAAAAAGCATTTCCTAACTGGAAAATAAAATTGTTACCACTAAAAAAAAATCCAGTAGACACAAGTTTCTGTAAATAATTTAATAGGTATGCAATTAAACGTTGGCATGAATGTTGTGTTACTACCTTATTATACTCAACCTTAATTAGTTTCCACAGGTTATTTTCCATTTCTTAGGGGTATTCTCAAGCATAGATTCAAATACTCAACAGCCATTTTCAGAAATGTACTAGGAATGAAAAAGTACATTTATCAAAAAATACTGTTATAGGAAACCAAAGTTTTTAATTCCAAAACAGATTGACGACTGTAGAGACTTGTTAAACTAGTTCTGACAAAAATACCAGATTCCCAATGAGTAGCTCTGAACACAGCGGTATGTGAGAGAAATCCTACCTAACACAGGCCTGCTTTAAATACAAATAACAGCATGCAACTTCCAGATACTCAATTTTTTTAACTTCCCTGATGTCCATGCTGAAGCATTCTAAAAGAAAAGTAAAAATCTCCTGAGCTGTTGGCACAAACACATAATTTACAACCCTGTTCCTTAAAGGATGGCTAGCAAGCGACATAACTTTTGGAAGCTTGGTGCTTACTTTGAATCTGACTTTGGGCAGCAATAATCCACTGCTGGACACTGCCATAAAGCTGTTTAGAAGGAGGAGTTTGTGGCTTTTCCAGAGACATTACCTTGCTCTGGGTACAGATACTATATTTTGAGAGGACAGGCTCTCTGAACTCAAAGGGCTACAATCCAACAAAAAAAAGTCTTTTCCAAAGTCCAGTGACTCAAAAGGAACCCATGAAGAGTTTGACTGCATTTCTGCTGTACTACAATGGATAACCAAAGCAGAACTTAGCTTTCAGGTCACAGAGACCTCAAGTCTGCAAAGAGAAGCAAGCTCCACTCAAACATGAGAACATGCATCCAGGTATCCAGAGCTTTGAAGTAATTATGAGACTCTACTGAACTCTGAGCTAAACCATTAACAAATACACTATAACCAGCACTTCCTAAACATACTGCACTGATCGCCTTTCTGGTTCCAGGCCAAATTAAAAAGCTGGATTACAATCTGCACAGAAGCTTAAATGACCTTTGAAACAAGTGAAATTTTCCTTTAATTAAAAGCATTGGACTGCTCATATAGCTGTATCTTCATCTGGCACCTACAGAACATCTTCAGTCTCTAGGAAATGCATGCACTCCCTAAAAGTCCAGCTATCAACTTTAGAAGTGCAACATTTGTAGTAACCCACTGACAAGAAGAGTGCTGTAATAACAGGCAAAAGTGACAGAATCTCAAAATCACATAAGTCAATTTACTAGAGTCAGTTACATCAAATGAAGAACTGCTCCAGAGGTGTGTTTAAGGCATCAGAGTGATTGTGTTTCCTCCAAGCACATATTGTACACCTTTATTTACAAATATGCACAAATGTGCCTGTATATGCAATGCTGAAATGGGTATATGAATATTTGTTCATAAGTATTCCCTTAAGAGGATAATTAGTATTTCCATGTTGCTCCTTGTAGCAGAACATAAGGAAAAGCAGATGTGAACCTGAAGACTCTCTTCCCTTACAGCTCTTTTCCCTTTTCTCTTCTCTAGCGCTTATCCAATTGTACGTTTTTAATATTTTTGGCAAAGTCATAACCTAGAAGCCATCACATCTGCCTTCACTCTCAATCAAAATTAACATCTACAGAACATCATCAGCACTCAACAAAAACAAAACCAACTTTCGGTAACAATACGCTAACCACAGTTACCAGGGAATATCTTTGAAGAGAGTCAGGCACATTTCTAATTTGAATAAATTTACATCCACTATAGAATTCCAGTACTGGGGACTGAGTTCCAGTGCTGCTCAGCTCAGCACAAGTCTACGCAGTCAACTACTTCTCCTTTGCATCTTTGTTTATCAAAATGGTCTATGTTTAAATAAAAGGGGTATTTGAGGCACCTGTGGAGTTAGTCCAATTTAAGTTAGTACTAAGAAATATAAATATCTGAGCATCATAAAAACCCAATAACAGTCTGACACTACTGATATAAATATACAGAATTTCATTTTTGGTAGCAACCTTTCACTGGGTATCTTTGGCTACAAAAATGAGTTTCACAGTTCTTCCTTTCTTGTTTTTTTAATGGACCCAGCAATAAAGCAATTACCACGTCATCCCAGTTTTCTAAGCATACACCTGTGCTTCAGTAAATCATAGTATAATTTCTCTCAATTAAAGGGCTTATTTCAATACTAATGACTTTAGAAATTAAAGAGAATTATAATTTCACCATAAATTATTCAAAGTACTAAATACAAATGGCCTCATTAACACTAGTCTAGCTTTGAGAATGGGTAAAATATGCTTGGAAAAACAAATATTCCAGTATCCCTAATCTCTGAACTCTGAGCTTAAATTCACGACTCTGCCACAACACCAGCTACTGCACTTTGCCTCAAAGCATCTAAGAAAATATTATGTATTTAAAAATCAAGGTCTTCCCCCACAAGCTGTATAATATTTGAATAAATGACAAGACCAGACACAATGTCCATACAACATATCTTACTCAATTTCTGACACAAGGTACTTGAAAATACTATCGAGATAAAACTACTCATGGCATACGCTGCTTCCAGAACTGACTACAGGATGGGATTCCAGGTATGGGTAGCAATTTCCTGTGTGGAGCCTTCTCCATAACTAGCACAGCCACACGGAAGTGCTAGAGCTGCTGGAATTCCTGAGCCAGGCGAAAGACTGCTCCTTCTCTAAAGACCACTTCTACCAATGCAGTCCAAACCAATGACTGAACACACCTCGTCCTTACATGGGCAGAGGGTGTCCCGTGACACATGAAGAGCTACACAAGTGGAGAAATTCAGAAACTGATTCCGTAACATGAAGTGAGGATGGAGAGGAATTTTAAGTGAGGTGAGCATTATTTATGACAATGAATGATCTAATTAATGATGAACAGTATTATCATAATTGGAAAAGTAATAGTAAATTGGTAATATTTCAAAGCTAACTTATGCACTGTTAATTTGTTAATACTTCCTCACACTTGCTATAACTAGAAGTAACATCTCAGAATAGTATTGAGCTTCTCTAATGAGCTCTTTATATCCTCAAAATTTCTATTTTTTTGTTGAATTTGTGCTTGCAGACATTTTATTACCATATTCCCCCAAAGCAAGTATGTTTATGGCAACAATAGCACATTTGGTTCCTATCACTTGCATTTTAAAGCTACTTATTTGTCACTAAGATGAAATTAACTTGTAATGCCTATTTGTTTATTTTTAGCAAAAACGCATGAACATTTTTCACCAAAAAATCTCCCAGGAGATGCAAAAATGAAAAACCTTAACACATCAAAATCACATTCTAAAATAGTTAGTGAAGGTTCCTCATGGAGTACAGAAAGGTCAAGGTATGGCTCAGGGCTTTGGGAACTGCAAGGGAAAGGATTGTAACTCTAAGAAAAGCAACAATATTTTAAAATTAGTATGTTAGCATGCCCTCATTTGTGTCCTTAGTTACAGCTATCTCAAGAAGGACCCAATTATCAAAGAATTGTAAGATCACAACTATTGTAAATCTGGTTCAGTCAGATATCTCAACCTGCCCACCACATTTCAAATCAGACTATGAAAAATTCAAACAATTAATGGGAAAAAAATATGGGTCAAAATACCCTGAAACAATGATAACTCAAAGAATGCATCTAATTCAGTGCATACAACTGGTTCTACATGTTTCATTCCAGATCTATTTACTTCCAAAAACTCCTCTCCAAACTTGTGCCATAAATACTGGAACACAAATGATGCCTATTATCTCATGTAATAACCACCATAACAAAATTAATGGCTCCCCAGTAACAAACCTAGAATGAGCCCAGGCAATCAGTTGCACAGAATGCTGGTTATATGTGAGAAAACCGCTTTGAGGAAGTTTGTTTCTCAGATAGAAAGCAAGTATTCCTCAGTATTTTGTATGGACACCAGATATATGGTACTCTGCCTCCACAGAAAATTAGGATAAAGTGAACCTTGTGAGATCAGTTATTGCACAGTGAACACAGTCTATTTTTTCCTACAGAGCCTTCCCTTCTCCCATATCTGCTGACTGAGGGACAAGAAGAATGGTATTCAGAGCAAATTTTTCCCCATGCCTACTCTATGCTCTTTTCCCCCTACTCCCCTTCCAGTCTGAAACAGTTTTCTTCCTTCTGCTATGAAAGATCGTGCTTTGTGTTCTCACCACAGTGAGAGTAAAATTCACAGATTTATAGAGAGATACCCATTTATTTCTATTTTTTATGTTGACATTTGTAGATATACCCATTGTAATGACTGCTCAGCGAAAAGACAATAAGAAACAATCAGTTTTGATAGGAATAGATTCTTCCCCATATAACTTTTTTTTTTCTCTAGTGTTTCATTTTTTCTCATATACTGCTGTCTACAAGCCAGGAACCCCAGCCAACATATATTCAGAGACTATATATGTTAGACTAGACTGCTGTTTTCTTCTGAGTCACTCCACATGGAATACACAGTGCACTGAAGTAGATTCAACATATGGAACACTAGCTACAACTCATTTGAATTAAGAGCCTAAACAGTGAAGTGTCTCCTCTGGATTCAGCTATTTCTGTTTTACAACTAAGGGGAAATACAATCTACAGTAAAAAAAAAAAAAAAAAAAAAAAAAAAAAAAAAAAAAAAAAAAAAAAAAAAAAAAAAAAAAATTTATATAAAAAAAAACAAAAAAAAAAAAAAAAAAAAAAAAAAAAAAAAAAAAAAAAACCAAAATTTTTTAAAAAACAAACAAACAAACAAAAAACCAACCCCCAAAAATCACCAAAACAAAAAAAGAACCCACAAACAAATGAACAAACCAAACAAACAAAAAAGGAGATATGTTGTGACCAGAAAGACCCCAAGTCTTGTAGCTAGATTATAAAACAAACAAACCAACCAATCAAGCAAACACCACATACACACAGAATCTCTTATCCTAAAGTGAAAGATTCGAGAGACTCCCTTCCATGCTTCACCCCTCATACCTGGAAGATTTTTATCATTATATTATAAGTATCAGTTTTACTCATTTGAGAAATTCTCATGCTATTTCAGAACAACCCATATAACAATCCAAATAATTTTTAAAGACACAATACATTCTCTAAACAGTTTAGGAGACTTCCCAAAAAGTTTAGGAAGCATTTGAAGAAGTGGGAACTATGCAAAGACAGGTTTTCCCCCAAATTTCTGAATACCCCACTCATTTTAAATCATTTCACACGTAAGATTGAGGAGAGATCATTGTAATTTAACAGCTATTTGATTTGTTTAGTACCTAATCACATTTCTACAACTAGAATGGAGGAAAACAGAAGTGATGGATACTAGAGGCTGAATGTACCCACAAGGTCCAGCATTCAGATTTGAAGATCTGATCAGACACTTTTGGAAACATGACAGCTGTCATGAGATTATTTGGTCCTGTTTCCCCCACTTCAGTGGCACTGAAATTTATCCAGAAAGCATTGCAGTGTAATCCTCGTGACTCTTTACAAGTACACCTATCCTTCTCTGTACTTGCAGAAATGAAAGAAAGACTGATTAAAGTTCTGATGGTAACAGCTCTTTAATCTCTCAGGAGCTGTCACGCTCAGAGATGCTAAGCCTGAAGAATCAACTGAGTGCCTTCAAACAAGCATTGCACACTGTGAACTCTACAACACTCCACACATCCAAAGGAAAAGAGGTTTTCATAATTTTTTTTTAAGTGGGTAACTTTAGCACCCATGAACTAAAAAGTTTGATTCGTCTTTCATTATTGCTAATCAGGACATAAATATTCCAACGAAAGCAGGTATTTTTAAATTTGGCACTGGGGGAGCGGAGTGGGGAAGACTTCTCCCAACCCTTGAAAAACACCAGATAAAAAGGAAACTCACTAAATTAAAGTATTGATGTAACTCACTTCAATTTAGACCGTTTCATTATTCATGAAGTACTCAACCTCATACTATTTACAGGCTTCTAAGGACAATCAAGAGTGTGAGTTGTAAGAGAGAGAAGTAGATGACTTCAATCCCTAGAGAGCATTTCACTGGAGTAGCCTCACCCTTTGGGCAAGCTGATATTGAAAAACAGGGGATGGAGGGAGGATTTGTTTTTACAGAGCCTACATCTCAAGGAGGCTTCCTATAGAGCCACAGGAAGGATTTGTCTCCTGTCCTCCAATCTCTCCCAGTGGATCAGTAGAAGCTGAGCCCATGGCAGTGCTCACTAGAAGGCAGCCCTGGTTCCACAGCCCTGTGATGCTTTCTGCACTCTGCAGATGAGCTTCACCAAGCCTGAACATGAGGCAGCTCCTAACAATCTCATCATTACTTTCTTACTCATTCACAGAAGTCTGTTTTCTTTCCAAACCATAGCTTATGACTAAAGATCAGTTTAAATTCTATTTTCCAAACAAATACACTCAGGTCTCTACAAAAATAGAAGATGGAAAGTTTAAAACTCAACTTTACAATAAGCTATGGAAGTCACTATTGAAACAGATATTTGTGACGGGAACAATGAATATTTTAAAAGCTTATTTTTTGACCCAGGCATCTGCCTCATTCCCCCTTCATACCCTACCTCTTCCTTCTGCTCAGTGCTTTTACAGAGGCTTTGTTATAAATACATATTATAATATTGTCTTTGCGCAAATATTAAAGTGAACGCTATATATATATATAATGTTAAAGTAGCTTTACTATAAAGATATAGATTTTTTGTAACAACAACTAATGCCTTTATTTCTGTTATTAATAGTAGTAAAATAGCTGATATAGTTATGCTTGGTGATATAGTTATGCTTGCTTATGAAACTGTCTGCTTGGTTGGAAAACATCCAATGAACGTTAGATGAAGACCCCTGCTACTGACTTGCCAACTATCAGCAAGTACCGTCTGCAAACACTACAGACCAAAGCCCAAGCTGGAAGTGATAATAAAAACTGACCAAAGCCACAGCCAAGAAATGCGTATGCTCTAAAAAGGCGGACCCCAGGAGGAATCAGGCTAAATAGTTACTAGAATATGTAAACTAGTTTGGGGGAAAGTTTGAATATGTATAATTGCTTATGAATATCCATTGGGCTGATGCAATAGTAAAGGTAGGTAAAGGGTTTCTCCACAACAGCAGGTGTGCTCTTGGCTGAGAGCCAAGGGTACCCAGTGCTATAAATTTTGCTTTATTGTTTTTGTCCCTTATTATCTTTTTTATTAAAACTTTTGAATTCTCACAGGAGAGTGAACCTCACTTTTCACAGCTTTAAGGAATGTAACTGAGGTGACTTGAACTCTCGATCAACCATTCTCAAGGAAAATAGTTAACAGCAACAAATACTAAGTTGTTAGTATCCCAAAGGAAAAAAAAGGTGTTTCCAAAGGAATAGATTTCCTTTATGTTGGAGTTATAGTTGCAGTGTTCTGTTCATAGGAGAACCACTTCAATGCATGGTAGTCTCCTCAATGCTGTAGAGCCATTAGCTATGCATGAGTACACCAATAACTGCTATTCTAGTTGATGAAAAGCTGAATTTCCATGTAACCCAAAATAAGAACCTTTACTCTTGCTGCAAAACAAATCATTAATTTTCTGATCATTAGAGAAGTTAACCCATTACTCTAGGAGTGACCCTGAAGGACAAAGAGCAGATAAAGCTGCTGGTGCTACGACCTTTTAATCAAATTCCAGTTTAGAGAGTTTTACCTGAGCATTTTGAACAATTTCACTGAAATCCACAACTCATTTACAAAAAAAACCTGAGATTTATAACTGTGGTTTCAAGAAGACCTATATCAAAGACAAGGAAGGAAGGAAGGAAGGAAGGAAGGAAGGAAGACTGATTCTCACTAAGACTCCAGCTTTGCAATTTAAGATGGCTTTTAGGGATATTCAATATACACAGAAAGCGATTTTCCCTTTACAACTATCATAGTTTTCTCATTTCTGTATTTCAGCACTGGGTGAGTTTGGAGTGATATTAAGACAATTCACAGATCGAACGTTAACTAAAGAGCTTAATTTCATTACCAGAAAAAATCTGTCAGGGACATGCACCTCAGTCACACCAGAAATGGAAAAAACTAAATGGAAAGGAATTTGTGGGCCCCAGTTACATGGGCTGCTCTGTCCCCAGAAAAAGTGAGCTGCAGTGCAGTTCAGAGGTGTCACACTCTTGTTGCCTTAGTCTATCTTAAAAGTACATCTTTTAAGCCATCCTTTAAAGGTTATTTTTGCCTTTTAATATCTCTTGCATGTAATTTCATGCTACCTAAATCATAGCTTACATGGTTTTTAGTTTATTTCTTATGTAGTCCAAGTCTTCCAAGTCACTTCAAATGAATTTAAATGGCACATATTTTCATGCACTTATAGTAATATTAAATCATCTCCTTTTTAGAAGAGCAAACAGTCATCCCACATTTGGGATATTAGTCTTGGCAGCATTGGACCTGTCACTAAACATCCATGCTAAAGTGGTAAGAGGACGAACATTATCGTATTGCTGCACTTCATGACAACCTTCCATGATATCAAAGAATCATAGAATCTCCAAGGTTGGAAAAGTCATCCAAGGTCATCGACTCCAACCTGTGACCAAACCTCACTTTGTCAACTAAAGCACAGCACTGCCACGTCCAGTCCTTTTGAAGACCTCCAGGGATGGTGACTCCACCACCTCCCTGGGAAGCTCATTCCAGTGCTTGCCAACAATACGTTACTTCTGAGAATTTGCATTCTTATGGGAATTTACTCATTAATCAAATGTTTCATCTGTTGTGAACACAAACTCTATGACAACAACAGAGTGCAATTTCCTACATACAGTTTTGTCTGACCATTAATTTGGTCAGCTTCCCAGCTCAGCAATACTAGTGTGTTGGGGCTCACCGCCCCCGCTCCCGAGTTTATGTGTGTTGGGAGAAGAAAGCAACATCTCTGTGGATGGCAAAAGTTTCTTTTTCACACAGTCTTTAATTCTGGGCCATTCAGTCTGCCGGCAGGGAGTTCCTGCTAGGTAACCACTTTCATTTATCTTTTTTTTATCCAGTCTCATGAGAAGGCAAGGTGCATTATCAAAGCAAATTGTCCATCACAGCTGAGATTGGACAAGGTATTACAAAAAGAAATGTCACTTTGATCACTGGGCTTACACACTTCTAAATTGATTTAACATGTGATGAATATTTTCCTAGTGTGTGACAAATCAAAGATGATAACAGATTTAAAGAAAGTAGCATACTGCCAGAGCAGCCAAGTAACATTTTGTTTTTAGACAATTCTAACTGTTTAACATTAAAAGAAATTATAGGCAGGCAGACAAATAATAAAAATGCAACTCTGAGACTCATTTAATAAGCTACACTCCTCAATACGTTACTTGGGAAATGAATGGCACAGCAGATGAACAGTGTATTTTACTCAACAGCAATACAAAGTCTTTTTTCTAAAGAACGGCAACATACGCTGGAACTCATTGCTGATACCATCAGTTCCAAATTAATGAGTTATGACATCTTTAATGTGCTGTGTGGCATGAACATAAACATGTGGAATGTCCAGAGCTTCAATTTCTTTCTCTGGAATAAATTACAGGAGAAACTTTCTGATGACGGTGTAACTTCACCTGACCTGTTCATAAGTTTGCAAAGGGGTACACACAGTGATATTTGGTGTTTAATTGTGCATTAATGAAATTAATTCACACACCATTAATTTAATTAATGAATATTTCTTCGAACAAGCTTCCTGTCATATTTCCAAATTTTAATTTAGAACATTATTCTGCATATTGGCAGAAGAAGTAAGCTTAGTTGTGTAATCATCCTTCACAGCTAACGATGTAAGCAAAATATCACATCCTTGTGATCACATCTCTCTCTTTTAGGGAGACCATAAGTGACAAAAACCCTGTCCAGTCATGTTCTTAGCTTTTTTTTAAAGGCATTTTAGAAACTGCTGCTCCAGGGACTAATCTGAAAGAGCACAGAAACATCACCTGTTTTTTACTTCTCATGTGAAAGCCATATTCTCCTGGCTGCTACAAGAAACAAGGAGTGAGTCAGGAAAATGCTGAAAGCAATAAGGAGAAATAAAATACTGTGGAGAGAAAGACTTCTCTCCTAAAGTCTTGCCTTCCAATTTAATACATGTATTTCACTACTGGAAAAAAAAAAGAGTGACGTCACACTTTCCTGCATGCCACTCTCACAACAGCTGCCTACCTGGGGTCACATCCCCACCGCAGGCATCTCACAGACCATCGCTTCTCTACAGCAGGGCAGAAGGTGAAGGGGCAAAGAGCACCAAGGCACAGGATCCATCTGGGCTGACACAAACATGGCCAGGAGCCTAACAACTTGACTCACCAGCAATTAAACTAATTAAGGCTGACTTTTTAATGCTCTGTGGCCTGTCTTTATGCCTCCCTGCCCTCCTATACCTGTTTCTCCATAACTCTGATATCCCTGTCCCACACCTTCCATCTTGACACCACCCTTTTCCTAATGCCTCCTCAAAACACATTCCCTTCTACCAAATGTGACAGGGAGCAGTCAGTGGTTCTCAATATGCAGACATGGTAACACTAACAGCATTATTAACTTAGGAAGAGAAAATAATTTTACCAACCCCAAGCTGACATATTCCTAAAAAGAATTTTATTTTTTTTAGTCCCCTTTTTAAGTTCAGGGAAAAAAAAAAAAAAAAAAAACAAAAAAACAAACAAAAAAAAAAAGTCTGCCTTACCAGTACTTTAGTGTCACACAAAGGAAAACATTTGCATTGATGGCTTGGGCCAAGAACAATGGATTATAAAAAGCCTGAGACATTTGGAAGCTCTAACTACTTCCTAAATATCCTCTCTGAGTTAAGCATCCTACTGGCTTTGTGTTCTCCAAACATATTGTGCTGTCTATGCATTTATCAATCTCTCATACCAGTGCTTTTTACTATGCAGTGTTCTGCAGTATGGCCTTCCTGAATTCAATGACAGTCTTTTCACATCCAAGCAATCTCTCTGATACCAGGCATGCAATGAATCAAGCTGATCCACAAAAACTGACCTCTCACCTCTCCGTTTGTCTGTTTGTCCTTACACAGGGAGCACCCCTGAATTCTGACAAGCAGCGCAGAAATGGGAATTGCTACCATAACATCTAATGGAAATTTCAAGGGCATCAGATTCCAGGCTCTGATTTGGCAGAGGAAATTCCACTATAAGTGCAGGAACACCAGAAGCAGATAGCTTCTGCTGGAAATGTACATGCATTCTTTAATTAAAAATCTTATATTTAATACTAAAAAAAAAAAAATAAATCCATGTATCACACAGAAATATACAGCAATAGGCTGGGAAGAAATCAATACACATCTCACATATAGCAACATCATAACAGCCCAAGAGGACAAACAGGGGAATCTAAGAGGACACAAAGGCAACAGAGGGAAGAAAGTACCACTGATGCAGTATTTTGAAGGAAAAAGACTTTGATGCATTTCCAAATTTTGAGTAAGAGATAAAAAGCACCTTGTGCTCTTCTAAGTAGAGCATCTGCCTATTTCAATACTTTCAAATACTAATATACATCTTGTACAGGCATTAATTTTAGAGATAATGTATCTTTTAATTAAAAGTGCAATTTTTAAAAAATGGGTGGCTGATACCCTGCAGCATCTGTGGAGTTCCATAAATTATCTTCCCAAATCTAATATTTTTTTACATCTACATATTGATTTTAAAAATCTAATGTCTATATATGATTATTTCTTCTTGCAAAGAATCTAGTCCCAACTGATTGACTATTTATTTCTAAAATACCACTGAATATTTTGAGTTCACGTCAGCTGTATAAGGTTTATAGAATTTGGGATTTTGCTTTCCTGCTCCATATTTCTTTTTTTTCCACTAAGAAAACTGCAAAGTAACTAAAACTGTTTGCCGTGCTGAAATATTACAATGACAATATCATTGAATACTCTTCATTTAGAGCTATGTCCACCACGAATGGCAATTGAAAGATGAGCCCTGCACAGAGTAGACCACCTTCTAAACCCTGAAATGCAGAGTAAGGAATTCCTTAACAGTACCTGTTACTTCTGTGTAGGCAGAGGAAAACATCTGAAACTAACACACAGCTAATGTTACTGCATTTGGGATTAAACACACTTTATGCTCAAAACATGCTTCCTCTTTGATATCATTTCTTTAGATAAGGTCTTATTTAGGTAACTGCTGCTGACTTGAAATCAACAGGAAGTGTTAAGGTTTTACATGAGCATATGTATATTTTATTTTTACAAAACAATTGTCATTAGTTGTGCATCATGGGGTAAAACTTTCCATACCACAGCTTCTTTTTACAATACCTTCTCCAGCCACTCAATGCATATTCCCAGATGTCTTTTAGCATTTCAGACTGTCCAACAGCAGTTTCCTTCAATAAAGATATTTTCTTTGGCTCTCTTTTCCTCTCCAAATAAAAATAAATAGGTGTTTCACAAAATCAAATCATATTCTGGTGGAGAGGCTACAGAGAACACGAGCAGGTTACCAGAGATCTCACAACCACTGAGGAGAGAGTGAAAAGGCTTGAACAGTGGTAGGAAGAGCCGTTCTTAGATTTTAAAACCAAATGGAAAGGTTTAGAAGATTTTCCCTCTGCTCAGGATGAACTAGAGATAAGGAAACAGTATGACTTATTCTCCAGCACAATGAGCAGCTCTTCTAAGCAACACAGAATCTTCTAAAGAGACAACAAAAAGCAGCCTCATCCTTCCCCTACACATTGCTTTTGCTGCCTTTGTGTAGGAGAGGCAAGCACTGGATTAACATTAACATATGCCAGTCTCTGCATGTGGGAGAAATAATTTGTCCTTTCCAGGAGGTGCTGTCTCAACTCTGGCTGCAATGGGTGGGTGTGGTTCAGGGAATTCACAGTAAGCATTGCATCTGACCGTAATGGCACATACCTTGTTTCTGGTTTATGATGGTCTTTAGATAAAAATTAATTAAAATAAACATATCTCTCACTATCAAACAGGTCTTTAAAGAATACGATCAGTCTTGTGTACTTCTAACTTGGTCAGAGACCAATATTGCTCAAAGAACTCAAAAGGTTTGCTGAAAACTCAGTTACCTAGTCTTCAAGAATAAGAAAAAATGAGATGAAAAGGAAAAGATTCATTCACAGATAAAACTTATTAATAGTTAAGAAATCAGCAGAGAATAACACAAATACAGAAGATAGCTACCAGATCAAACAGAATGGTCTTATAAAAAGCAAAGCAAAATAAAACAAAATAAAAACCAAACAAACCCCCTCCAGCCTCCTCCCCCTCCAAAAGCAGTCCTCATGAGGACTTAACTGAAGCACACAGAGAAGATCTGCTTTTCACATTCTCCTACTCAAGGGAAAAGTCACCACGCAAATAATTACCAGCAATATGAGTTAAAAAGACTTATTTTTTTGCAAGGTCAGATCCAATATCCAGCTATTCCTTAGCTAAACAATACAATAAGCCCTCGTACAGATGACCAGTTCATGGGACATCATTTGCGTTTCAAAGAAACAAAGGACAATTCTGTTACTCCTAGCTCAGTCTGCCTTCCTTTTTTGTTTAACAGGCAAATTGCATTATTATTGTTAGTTGTATGTAATCACACATCACAAATGTTCATACTACTAAGGTAAGACACAATGTTAAAGTACAGGACAGCGACCAATTTGACATTAAATGGGACAGTCCATCTCACCTCAGCTAAAGACTATCTTCAAATAGTCAGAAGCCCTTAAAGAATACCTGATTGCTAACACATGCTGATTTGTATTTGGGGGATGGGTATCCACTGCTGACTGCTCTTGGAAAGCTCCCACTGAACTGCCACAGCTATATTAGAGGAGAATACTGGCACTCAACTTAAAATGGAAAGGTATCTTGTGATTAAGTGCTGCATCCAAATCACATGCCAGCTTTTTCTTTTTAAAACCATGATACAAACTGAAGCTGATATTTTCCTGGCTGTGATAAACATCACAGAAGCATATTCATCCTCATTACTTAACAGAACCTATAGACTCCTGCTGATTTCTTTATCTGTTTCTAAAGCACAATTTAAAATCCTACACTGCAGATAAGGGTACACTGCTCACAAGATTAAAGTCAAGGTCACATATTGCACATACGCTGCTGCCTGCGAAACAGCGATCTGTTTCACAGACTCCACATATATTTTTAGAAAGGGCTGCTCTAGTCATCAGCTAACAGCCTTTGAATTACAGAAGTGAAGATAAACTTTGGCTTAAATGGGAAAATTTAAGGCTTCTGTGCCAAAACAGACAGACCCCTACTGATTTAAGGAATAAAGTAGTTCTTTTTATCTCTTCACAAAACCTGAAAGGGAAATCCCCAACACACTGAGTATGAACCTTACTTTCTTTCTGATGGAGCTAAGAGTGAAACTCCCCAAGACTTTGATACGAACACAGGTGGACCACCTTTGAAAAATCCTGGCTTCACAGTATGCCTGGTAGCTGGTGCTCCCTCCAGACATCTGTTGCACCTTCTGCTCAACAGGCACCTGTTTATTATATTAAAGCTACAACAGAAGCACCAGCACCATGTCAGCAATGGTCTGTAACACAGAAAAGATTTCTGCCTTCCCCAGGGAACACCATTTGCACAAGATGTCCTTAGTGGATGCCACAAAATATTAGTAATCAGGAAGAAGTGAACACATTGATATGCAATAATTATTACCACATGACACTCATAAAAAAAAAGGCCCTTCCATAATCAAACATTAGGCTTAATTCACAGGTATCTAGAAGGTGACTCCAAAAATTCTGTTCACATAAAAAGTGAGCAGTAAAATCTGGATTTTTAACTAGCTTTAATAATGGAAAGATCTTTAAGGCATGCCCCAAATAAACAGGGCACAGGCTGAGAGAATTGGGGCTGTTCCGCCTGGGGAAGAGAAGGCTCCAGGGAGACCTTGTAGCACCTTCCAGTACCTAGAGGGGCCTTACAGGAGAGCTGGAGATGGCATGTACTGATAGGACAAAGGCATATACGCGTAAACAAGGAGGCATGGCTTCCAACTGGAAGAGAGTAGGTTTAGATTAGATATTTGGAAGAAATTCTTTACTATAAGGGTAGTGAGAGACTGAAACAGGTTGCCTAGAGATGTTGTGGACTCCCCATCCCTGGAGGTGTTCAGGGCCAGTCTGGATGAGGCTTTGAGTGACCTGGTCTAGTGGATCATGATTCTATGATTCCTGTTAACTCCCTAAAAGAGCACTCATTCTCTTCTGCCCAGTGGAACTACTTAATTGCTCTTTACTAGAAGGGATAAAACTGCAGTAGCTCTGTGCAGTAGGGAGACTCACAGCAGAGATCAACACCATGTGAATCACTGTCTGTACAATCGGGACTTACCCAGAGAGCTGATCCAAGGCCACCAAAGATGTAAAACTTCCACCTCATCCTGCAACCTGCATGTTCTGGCAGGCCACTGAAAATGCTTGAGCAGCTAAATGCTAATTTTTTCTAAGTCATATGGAGAAGGTTCCTTTATATATTATTGCTGCTGTCTATTTTATTACTATTGCTAATGTACATTAGCCTGCACATTTTCTTTGTCTTCTTTCCGCAAGGTAACAAAATTGAGAGCTTTAAAAGACTTTTTATTACATCACCATCATTGTGTTGAGACCTTCAGGAAGTGGGGATACATGGCTAAACAAAAGGAGGCCAAGAAATAAGTAAAAGCAGTGTGCTTCTCATCCACACTGCTCTGCTGTCAGCCAGTTCCTGGAGTCTATCCTGGACTAGTCCAGTTAGTCAGCTCTCAGACACAGAGACATGTTAGGCAGGGGACACTTGGCCTAGGAATCTGTCCCTGGGCAGATCTCTTGGCACTGCTGGTACCACTTGCAGGCACAAGTTCTTGACCACAGGAGATGTCACTGCTTTTAAGACAAAGAGTCCCAAACAGGACACAATGTGCGTGTACAGCAATCAGTTACAGGATATTGAGCTTCCTCACAGAGGTGACAAACTTTCCAGATGAATGGATGACAGTTTATGAACTCGGTAACATGTTAAAATTCCAAAGGGGAAATCAAATGGCAGAATGAATTTGCAACCTAGGTTACCTTAACATAGAAGATTATGTGATTTCAATTAGCTAATACTATTGAACATTCTATTTCATACCCTGTATTTGTTCATCTTTTTCTGGAAATATTCTACATTATCTAAATCTGATTTTGGTAGGCTGCCCAACTCAGAAGACTACATTAGCAAAAACATTTTCAAATGGACAAAAACTCCTAATGCTCTGCCTTTGCAGTAACCTCCTTTTGGGAACCAGATTAATCCACCAGACGTCGTTCATTAGCAGATTCACTTTATTTCAAAACAGGGGAGCCTCTGAGAGATGAGCCAGATTCTCAGGAGTTTTGAAAACTCATCTGCTTAAAGGCCTAAACAATGTTTCAATTAAAATATAGCCACTTTTCAGAATTTAAGCCTGAATTTCAGACAAGCAACTTCTTGTGTTCTAAGTTTCACAATTACTAGGTCTAACATCAGACTGTGACACTGACTTAGTAAATCTTCAAGTTCTTCAAAGTGCTGCTTAAGTTTTCACATTTCTCTAGAGGCAAAGAATAAATCCATTCAAACTAAACACCTGTGTGTGAGGAAGCCCGCTCTCATATTCAATCACCAAAATTCAGAGAAATTACAAAAAAAACCAAACAAAAACAAAACCAAACAAACAAAAAAAACACCAAACGAGCAGTAACATGAAAGTCTCAAAAGTGGCCTAAATAACAGTTATAGGGCATCCAAACTGATGTTACTTACTACACTCTCATGTTTTTTTGCCCTAGGAATTTTGAAGCACCAGTATCGCAGGCATTGATACTTCTTTAAACAATTATTTTCATATAACCATCACTATTAGATTTGAAGTAGTACGCACAAGGATGGTTAATGCTGGGCGGATGGGAAAACCTACGTAACCTATAAAAGTAGTGCAGAAACACCTGTCTAACTACAAGCTTTCACTAGAAATGGGCTGGTTTACGATTATAATGTCTCTCCTTCCCCTCCCACCCTCCTTCTTAAAATCCATATCGAAATCCTGTTACTGAATCCACGGCACCTCTGAGGCATTTGTGCCGGAGGGAGGAGGAGACGGAGGAGACGGAGGAGAGGCAGGAGAAGGAGAGCTGCCCCTCGTCTCCCCACCGTGCCGCAGAAAAACCGCAGCACCCTCAGACCAGCGCTTTCTTCCGGCGTCCCCGTCTCCGCCCCTGCCGCCACTCCCTCGTACCAGAGACTTCGCGCTCGGGCCNCGCCTGCTTGACCTGCGCCGGGGGCGGCGGCGGCCACGGGGCCGGTCCGGCCGCGGCTGAGCCGGGCAGTGGGGCCGGCCCGGGGAGGCGGTTCCCGTAAAAGAGGGTTCCCGGAGCACCAGGAGATCGGTTTGGGGGTGGCTGTAACAAGTGTGTGTCTGCTCACATGCCCTCCTATGGAAGCATGCTGCTTAAAATACTCATGGAAATCTCGCTCCCCTCGAATTTTCCCAGATTTTCCTCGATCCCTATTCCACTGCCGCTAATAGCGGAGGTCACTGTTTCACACCTTGCACTTGGTACGATACTCCTGCAGCACACCGAGATAGCTCTCTTGGTTAGAGATGCTGTGAGGCCAGTGCAAAGCACCACGGCCCAAAGCCAGAGGAGCGGTATGGGCTGGTCATCAGCGGTAGAGAGAACAGGCGTGTTCTCCCGTGTAAAAGCCATTCCTGTAAAAGCCTTTGCTTTGTCAGATAAACTATAATAATACACATAAACCAAAAAAATCATAGCCAAAGGAATGTGTTTGTTGTGAGTTTTTGTTTGTCTACTTGGGTTATTGTTTCGTGGTTGAGTTTTGTTGGTTTGATTTTTTGGGGAGTGGGGATGTTTTCTTATTTTCATATTAATTTTTTTCCTGACATAATCCTTGCAATGATTTTTTCTACTTACAGCTCTGCAATCTGCAGAGCATTAAATGACCTCCAATATTAGTCCAATACTAAAATAAAACTGCATATGTTAGGGTGGACCTACATCCAAAAACTGGTAAGGCAGGTTGTTTGAAATGCTACTAGTGGGATGTCAGTGAAATGAGAAACTACACAGAACAAGCTTCAGCCCAGACTGAACTGTAAAGATTTTCACTTACAAAGTGATACTGAAATAAAACCACGTAAACAATTATAAAATAAGCCTGATATGAAATATAGCATGCTAATGTGCTGCCTACTGTATATATTAGGAATTTTTGCTAATGTAAACACATAGCCCTGGATTCAGGGCATATATTTCTATAACACTATAAAAGTATGTCTGTCCCTGGCTCTGTATTCATGATCGGGGCAGGAATATAGTACGTGACATCTTCAGGTGAAATAGTACCTCTTTCGGCCAGCCAATGATTTTACCAAAACCAACTGCCAAATGAGTTACACCTTAGACATTTCCTTCCAGATGAACAAAACACCTCTGACAAAAAAAGAATAGTTGCCATCAAGCAGAGGAATGCTCTTGGCTGATCTCCTGAAGTCACTTAAAAAAACAAAAAACCAAACCAAAACCACAACCAAACAAGAACCCTGCACCAAATACCTTTTTAAAAATTATTTTAACAGTTTATGCATTGCAATTTAGGAGAGCCTATGCCCTCACTATGAGTTCTTTTTTTTTGCAAGTATATGCAGAAAATATCTGCTATGGATTTTCCTTCATATTTCTAGCTTCCTCTTACCAATTTACAGAGCAATTTATTTATATTGATCACTATGCAGTTTCCTCACTATTTATATATATTGTTTATGTCAAGTAGTTGTTTTCAATTCCTTGTTTCAATAAGGCTAGTTTTCCTCATCAAAACAGATGACAGAATGCAGCTTTCTGATCTTACAATAAATATGTCTTGAAGACCTAATTTCCATTCACATTTTTGTCTAAAATATGGTCCCTCACAGTTGGTTTCTGTCTCTTTTCTCCCTCCTGATTTTTGAAGATTAGCCCTTTGGAAGCAACACATACATGGAGACAGTACTAATTGGGAATGTGCTCTGCACCTTGTATGTAGCCTGGTGATGATCACTGATTATTTGGGATCTACCAGTTTCCAAGACCTTAGTTAATCCATCATAAAGACTGACCAGAATCTTCAAATAATAAGAGGCATTAAAGTCACTTCGTGTCAGTATAGAAGTTTTTGTGCTTGGAAATCAGTATAACTTCTAAAAACCTAACTAGGCTTTACTCATAATGCTATTTCTGAGGTAAAAACTGGAGATTTCATGCAATTTCCACATAAAGCCACAACTTCCAGTTCTGAACCCTGTCACGCCCAGCTTGCTTAACCATAACAGGACTATGCCAAGGCACATCTTACAGTTTCCTGCTTTGACAAAACTTTACTGGCAAGGCCGGTATAAAATACACAGACTAATGCTGTGGAAAGCCATGAGCTAGGGCTTTGCCTCTGCCTTGGTCTATTGTATGAGCCACTACTTCCTTGTAGTATCCTTAGATATAAATTGTTGAAAACTATGAGTCAGAGCTTATGGGCATGATTGGATATTGTATTAAAGCGTTAAGCAGTTTGGAATGATGTAACAGGAAGCATGCAGAATATTAAGAACCAACACCATGCAGTACATGTGAAAACTGCAAAATAGGTCTTGGAAGGGAGAAGTATTGGTCTCAGGCAGAACTTTTGCCAGCAGAAAGCCAGATTCTCTTTGATCCTCCACTGACACTGTAAGCACCAGTGGAAATGAATGCTACGCAGCCATTAAATGATTGCACTGAGGCCAGCACAGGCACAGCCTCACCTTTGTGCTTATATGTTAGGAAAGGCATTAACTCATTGCAGCACAGAATACAAGTTACATATTTAGAAGTGACACAACCCTTCTTGTTTATTCATTATATACAAAATTTAGTTCACCCTGCCATATTCTTTTGCATGTTGTGTCTTGGGACATTAAAAAAAAACTGTTTTGCTCATTGTAGAGACATCCCAATGTGTGCACACAGTGCTCCAGTCTCTGATTAACTGGTTGATCTGATAAGATGTGCAGGATCACAGTTCTGATGCAGTTGCTTACTAAGTGTAAACAGTTTGACTTTTGACTTTATTGACTATAAGGAAAACTTTATCTAAACCACAACATGCTTACTATTAGTTACAAAAATTCCACTTTACAAAAAAGATTTTTTTCACTGGCACCCGGCATTCTGTTTTGCACATAGATGGCTGTCTTTAGTAAAGAAAATGGCCATATTTATTCTCAGAACTAGAGATGATCATTGTGAACTGTTTAGACTTTTGATCTGTGGCAATCTTTCACTCAGGGAAAAAAAAAGTGAAAATGAGTACCGTACATACACAACTCCCCAGCAATTGTACTCCAGTTGTAGCAAAGCAAGCATAAAAATACAGTTTTGGTGGCTTAGGTGGAAGGAGTCTGTTGATTCAAATCACAGAAGATGCTTCAGCACCCAAAGGACTAACTCCAGCTCTGAAGTAGGCTCATAAAAGCATTACCATGAGACTTGGGGTTTATTCCTAAATAACTTTTTAGCAGAAAAATCACTGAGAAACCTGTCCTGCTGATGGCTTGCTGCATGTCCCCCAACATTACCAGGGCTATGACTAAGAGCAACCGTAGGTACTTAATAGCACCTCAGTAGCTGAGGAGAAGTGCTTCAGGAAGGGAACATGAGAGCAGACAGAGAAGCCACCCTCACACCACTGCAGGGTGTGGTGGGAAAGACACAGCACTGGCAGAGTCATAACCCTGTAAGCTTCTACACCCTCCATCCATTGTGGTCAACCACTTCCAGGACTGTACAGCCATATGCCTTCATCATTCCCCTATGAGGGCCAACATTTCTAAACAAATCCAGATCAGCAGGTTGAGAAGACTCCTGAGACAGCAGGACAGGTTGTGCAAGAAGCTTGAGCAGAAACACAACTGCCAGGATGATTTGGTGGGGCTAGCCATGCAGCAAGTAGGATGGGTTGCCTCTCAGTTCCCTGCCCTTTTTGCCCTCCCATTCCACTAATGCTTACCATTTCTTTGTAGCTTCAGCCTGCATGTGCTTCCCACTTCTTCCTCCAATCTATTTGCACCCCACCTTCTCTCTTAGTTGTCTTTAAGTTTGGCTAATCCTTGCTCACCAGTGGTGAATCCTGAGACAGATCCCCATTCCTGAAGAAAGTAGAAACCCTGGATAGCACAGGTGGCACACTCTGCCCACTCCTCTTCAGGCCTGTGTTTTTAAACTCTAAACTCTGGAACAGAACACTTTTTTTCTGCTGTTACTGACTACATCTGTTCCGTGTTTGTTGCAATCAGCCCCTGTTCCGAGGCAAACCCCAGTCCCCAGTGTAGGTAGCAGGTGGTGAACATCTAACAGGTTTAGTCCATAAGCACCGACGCTCTATGAAAGTATTTAATTCCTGCAAGTGTTATTATTAAACTTTATGTTCAAAGGTTTTAACAGTTACTAAAATATGATTTATTGCAACAGCATGACAAAGCTTTGTGCTTCTAATGAGAATCCAAAAGTTCAAAGGAAGACTTGATCATATAAGCCTCTGCTTTTGAAAGGCTGATTGTGTTGCAAATATGACATGCATGCATTTGACAAACAGTAGCTAGGCCATCTTTCATTAGTCATTCTGACTAAAGCAGATCTCTGTAGAAAAACAGTTGCATGCACCCCTTGTCACCCTGAGTCAGGCAGGGGGCACTAGACAGAGATGTGAGAAAAACAGAAGATCGGAATGAAGCACAAATCCAAAACATATTTTAACACGAGGGACCAAACCCACCACTTTTGACAAACCTCATACCCCATATGGAGATCAGAAGTGAATGTGGTTTGGGATTCGGGTTTTACCACTTGGCCTCACCTATAACACCCGTCCAGACAGGGCAGTTTTATCATGAGTTGCCTGTTACAAATCAGTACTGTCCACAGAAATCAACACAAGTGATAATGCAGGGTGGGGTTCAGATTTACACTCTTCCTATCATAACACATCCACCATGATTGGATTTGCAAATGCTTGCAGCATACAAATACTTTTTGCTTTTAATGTAATGCATCCAGAAAATATAAATGCTGTCTATCTCTGAGAGGGCTACAAGCTTTGTGAAGATATTTTACACTGAATTATTAATGTGGATTGGAGAGTCATAATCTTTCTGGTTGAGGCTTAGTGATACTGACTTTCAATGGCAACACAGCTTTTCACAGTTACAGAATTCAAAACATTTCATATATACACACGCAGAAGTGCAAAGGAGATTTCTCTACTGTGTAGTAGATGCAACACATCCATGTATGTGTTGTTTATAACCATGAAGCTTATAATTTATACCTGTTATCACAAGCTACCAAAAGTCATTCCCAGCAGGTTAGCTTTAACACACTGGCAACTTTGTAAAAGATTTAATTCTCTCCCTTTGAAATAACTTTGCAGACTGAAAAGTTGTATCTAAATATGCAAAAGTGTTTCTCATCCAACTTTCCATTCTTAAACTTTCTATTATCATTTGATTGTTCAGCTTGAAACATTCAGAATTTTTTGTACAGACTAAGAACCAATATGAAACAAATATATGATGAGCTACTGTTACCAGTTGAGCTTCATTACTTTCAAAATACTGCTTTATTTTTAGGATGCTCTCTGTGTCTGTTAGGTAATATATATTTGACATCTCTCTTCAAATACAGGTTAAAATATGTTTGATGCTAGTAACCAACTGTCAGAGTTTAATTCAAGCCAGAAACTAAACTTCAAACAGCCACTTGCTCCCTCCCTGCAGTGGGACAGGGGAGAGAATCAGGAGAGAAAAATCAAGAAAACTTGTGGGTCAAGATAAAAATGGTTTAACAGTTAAAGCAAAAGCCATGCTCACAAGCACATCAAAACAAAGAGTGCATTCACTACTTCCCATGAGCAGGCACATGTTCAGCCATCTCCAGGAAAGCAGCGTTCCATCATGTGTCGTGGTGACTTGGGAAAACAGACTCCATCACTCTGAACATCTCCCACTTCCTCTGTCTGCCCTCTGCCTTATCTGCTGAACATGACATCAGCGCAAGTCTATGGGGCCAGATGGGATGCACCCAAGGGAGCTGCAGGAGAACTCACCAAGCCACTTTCCATCATTTACAGAATCACACAATAGTCTGAGTTGAAAGGCATGCAGAAGGATCATCAAATCTTTAAATGAATGGCCCATATGGGGATACGAACCCATGACCTTGGCGCTATTTACTAACAGCCATGGCTAACCCAGAAGGTCCCAGGTGACAGAAGTTAGCAAATGCAACACTCATCTACAAGAAGGGTTGGAAGGAGGATCCAGGGAATTACAGACCTGTCAGCCTGACCTCAGTGCCAGGGAAGGTCATGGAGCAGATCATCTTGAATGCCATCACATGGCACATATAGGCCAGTCAGGGGATCAGGCCCAACCAGTGGGGGTTTGTAAAAGGCGGGTTGACTTGACCAACCCAATCTCCATCTATGAGAAGGCAACCTGACTAGAAGATGAGGGAAAGGCAGTGGATGTTTTCTACCTATATTTTACTAGAGATTGTGACATAATTTCTGACAGCATTCTCATGGAGAAACTGGCTACTTGTGGCTTAGACAGGTGCACTCCTCACTTGGTAGAAAAACTCTCTGGATGGCCAGGTCTAGAGAGTGGTAATGACTAGAGTTACGTCCATCTGGTGCCGGTCACCCGTGGTGTTCCCCAGCACTCAGTGCTCGGGCCAGTTCTGGTAATATCTTTATCTGTGATCTGTGCAAGGGCATCATCACTTTGCAGATGACATCAGGCTGGGCAGGAGTGTTGATATGCTGGAGGGTAGGAAGGCTCCACAGAGGAATTTGGATGGGCTGGATAATGGGCCAGCGTCAACAAGATGAAGTACCAGGTCCTGCAGTTGGGTCACAATAACCCCACGCAGTGCTACAGGCGGGGGACAGAGTGGCTGGAAAACAGCCCAGTGGAGAATGACCTGGAGGTGCTGGTTGACAGCAGCTCAACATGAGGCAAGAGTGTGCCCAGGTGGCCAAGAAGGTGAAAGTCATCCTGGCCTGCATTAGAAATAGTGTGGCTAGCAGGACCAGATAAGTGACCATCCTGCTGTACTCGCCCCTGGTGAAGCCCTGTCTCAAATCCTGAGTTCAGTTTTGGGCCCCTCACTACAAGAGGGACATTGAGGTGCTGGAGTGTGTTCACAGAAGGGCAGGGAAGCAGCTGAGGGGCCTGAGATTGTTTAGCCTAGAAAAAAGAAGGCTCAGGAAGGAAATTATTGCTCTACACAACTGCCTGAAAGGAGGATATGGACAGGTGGACGTTGGTCTCTTGTCCCAGGTAACAAGTGACAGGACAAGAGGAAGTGGCCTCAAGTTGCACCAGGGAAGGTTTAGAGTGGATATTAGGAAAAATTTCTTCAATAAAAGGTTATCCAATACTGGAACAGGCTGCCCAGGGAAGTGATTGAGTCCCAGTTCCCAGAAGTATTACAAAGACAAAGTGAAGATCTGGCACTGAGGGACATGGTTCAGTGGCGGACATGGCAGTGCTGGGTTTACAGTTTGGTTAATGATCTTGAAGGTCTTTTCCAAACTAAATGATATTATGATACAGTGTAAGTGCTGCTCAACAGTAACAAAACATCTCTCTTATCAACACTGTTTCCAGGGCAAATCCAAAATATAACTCCATACTAGCTACTATGATGAAAATTATTTTAATCCCAGCCAAAACCAATTTTGACACTTCTGGTGGCACACTGAGGCATTGTGAATAGTGGTTTTCATGACAAATTTTTGCTATATAAAATATTCCACATAAAAATACTCATTTTCAAACAGAAGAGCTTTCATTTCGAAGACACCTTTGCTCTTAGTTTCTGAAGTGCAAATGTGTGGTGGGAAAAATGAAGATAGCTTGGTAATTTAAAATAATCCTATTCTTAATGAATTTTGACAGTCTTTTTTGTGCTTGCAGATGTTTTTCAAGCTATAGCAGACAGTTCACTAAGTAAAATACTCTTTCTACACAGAGAACCTGACAAGATCGAGTGGTTTGGGGTTTTTTTCTTGAAAATGTTGGAAATACATTGTAAGAAGAGATTACCTCCAGTTTGGGACTAGGAGCTTTAATTAAGTAATTATGGTTGGTCTTTTGTCATTTGGTCCTTTTCCAAGGTGATTTTTACTAGTCAGAAATAAAAAAAAAATTAAAAAAAAAACCTCAATCTTGTATTTGATAGTCTCAACTACATAAAATTTTTCTACACCAAATTCTGAGAAGCACTGCAGACATCATTGATAGCTTTAGAAACACTGCTTAGGAGTCTTATTTCATGTGAGACAGTAAAGCATGCCATCAGCAATGATCAGGAAGTTAGATGTGATACAATGACCAGTAGGCCAGGTTTTCACACACCTCTAAAAGCAATCTGTTGGCTAAAACTGAACTGGGAGAAGGAAAACGGAATGTTAGTATGCATCTATAATTCTGCAACAGGGTGAAATAAATCACACTAGAGAAGGGAATGGCACCTGGGCTTGACACAGTAATTATAAGACCAGAAAAAGGAAGGTCTTAGGTTCTTGTTGTGGCTTAACCCAGCAGGCAGCTGAGCACCACACAGACAGTTGCTCACTCCCCAACATGTGGGATGGAGAAGAGAATTGGGGAAAAAAAATAGTTTGTGGGTTGAGATACAGACATTTTCATGGGACAGAAAAGGAAAATAGTAATTATTATAAAAGAATATACAAAACAAGTGATGCAGAATCCAATTGCTTACCACTTGCTGACCAATGCACAGCCAGTCCCTGAGCAGGGGGCTGCCACCCCCAGGCCAATCTCCCCCAGTTTTATTGCTAACCATGACGCTGTATGGAAGGGAGAAACAACTCATTTACTGCTGGCACAAAGGTTTGACTCCCACAGGCATCTTAACATGAAGCAGTGCAGCATCTTGGGCTTCTGCCACTTATAAGCCGTCATTCATCCACAAGCTCTTTCCTCTAACCTGTGAGCAGACTTAAGGAACGAGCCACAGAAATCAGCTCCTCAGGAAGCAATATAAACTAATAGAAACAAACCACAGACATACAAGCTTGTGAGCAAGTACATTCTGTTCAGATCATCTGTTTGTCTCAAGTCTGACTGAAAATAAACTGCTTCCTGCAGCTGGTGTTATGAACAAGTGCACTGACAAGTGATAAACCCTGAAAGTTGGTGCTTATAGGGTTACATAACTGTGTCCAAATCCCTAATTCAAAAGAAGGACTTGAAATCCTACTGCACAAGGCTGCTACTAACACTAAGTTCACTGGGTCTTCTGCAGTAGAGGTTCCCTTAGTGCTTTCAGTCTGTTGCCAGACTAGATGCAAGAGAGAAATGTTTAGTTTCAGCGGACTGCATTTAACCTGACCAATCTGACTCCAGAGTATTGTGTGTCCTGAGCCTTCTTCCCATCCTGGATTCACTATCAAATATTTTAACTGAGCCCATTGTCTATTTCTGGATAAAAAAAGGACTGTACCATTTCACTGAATCACAGAATTGTTTGGGTTGGAAGTGACCTTTAAAGCTCATCTTGTGTTCGTCTTGAACTAGTCACCTGTCAACTAGATCAGATTGCTCTGAGCTCCATCCAGCCTGGCCTCGGATGGTTCCAGGGATGGGGCATCTACCACCTCTCTGCACAACCTCTTCCAATGTTCTACCACTCTCATTTATAACAAAAAAGCTGCCTCCCAACACCACTGGTATCAGTGAGGGGCACTAGAAGCACTTTCTTGGACCCAAAAAACTTCAGAGTGTGATTCAAGTCTGTAGTTTGTAATAGTCAATAACTACATTGCCTAGCCAAAGAGAGGAATAATCACCTTATGTTGAGTCTAAGAAGCTGATAATGGAATTGAAATTAAATTACTGCACAATGAAACTTGTGCCAATTTACAGGTTAGAGTCTGAAGTCAGTTGTGCTGCAGCAACACTACAAATCTTAAATTTCAAGCTATACCCTTTAAAAGTTTTCAGTTAAATTTTTTATGCTTAGCTTTATAAAAAATTAAACGAGAGAGAGTTTTCCTGCAATTAAGAAATACTCCATGTACTTTTAGGAGGAACTTTACTTTTTAAAATGTTGGGAGGTAGCATTCTGTAATTGGAGTTGACACTTGGCAAAGTGAACATGCACACTTGACCCTGCCAGAGTGTCCCTCATCTTGCACGTGGAGACATCCTTCTACAGCATCTGGCTGGCAGGCAGCAGCCCTCAGACAGCTCTTCAGCTTGCTGAAATATCCAGGTAGAGCAGCAGAAATAGTCAGAATTTATAGTGCACAACAAAGAATCAGGGGATTTGTGAAAAGGAAGTGAAAAAGGAATAATTTCTGGCTTTCATCAAATTCATAGAAAATATTAATAACATAAGGAAATAAGAGAATTTTGCATAAAAGCAAAAGGTGAAACACAAAGCAAGCACCCTTTCAAACAGCAAAGTGACACCTACCTGCCAACTGTCAAATAAGGAAAAGGAGTTAATGTCAGACCTTGACAGGCAGGTTTGAGAAATTTCTTACACTGAAAGCGCTCAGATTTGGGTTTGGTATTTTTTTGGTCTTCACAAGACCTCCTAGACAGTAGCAGTTGAAGAAATAGAGGGAAAGGGAAGTGCTGTGAATAAGAAAAAAAGGAGAAATCAAGTCAATCTAATAAATGTTATGACATGGATATAATGAATATAAATGTAAATCTGTCACCCACAGAAGCAAGAAGTTACTTCTGGGATTTCTCTCTGAATAACATACCTGAGAGTATCTCAGCTTTTCCATATCTAGCCAAAACTGTGGCTAGCTAAATCTCTGTGTGCTGGCAGTCCTGGTGTATTTACTGTGTGGGTCTGGCAGCAGCGCTCTCACAGCCTTGTGCTGATGTCTAAAGCTCACCATTTCTAAGAATCAGAGATTCTTGAATTTATAATGGGAAGTTACTGTCACTTTGGAAAAAACGTTGCCATACAGCTTCAAATTTTTCAGCAGCCAAGTCATCCGAAGTAACCCTGTGTACATCATATGAGTTCTTCAGTTGGAAGTCTGTGGCCAGGTAGTGACTGAAAAGATAATCTAGGTTGCTCAATGAAATGTAACCACGGCTTTTTGTGCTAATTTATACTCTAAGAATTTCTTGATAGCAGCAACTGTACAGTAGTTAATATTAACAAAGGCATTGATATACAACTGCCTGCACCTAGTCAGAACTAACACCATGCAAATCCTATAAATTATAATGTTACATTTTTGTTCATTAAAATTCCCTGTAAATAATGAAAATGTCACTTGTCCACATCCCCATTTTAGTGTGGTTAATAAAATGAAATACTAGCTTGCAGCAAAAGAGACGGCACCACGCCAATGTTTGCAAAACTGTTACTGGCAAAGTAAATCATTTATTTGCAATAACACATGCTCGACATTTTTGTCTCAGGATACATTTCCCAAAATTGAGGAAAAGAATGTGCGGAGTGTCACATTTGTCTTATGAACAGTTTAAAATATTACACAAAGAGACAAGTAAAATTCTATTAAATGCAGACCAAGACTTATCTGAGATTTTGAAATTCCCACATCAGTTTACTCTTCAGTAATTTCAGTACCAAAGACTACTATGGTAACAACAAAATAAAAGCTTGGCTTCCTTACAGCAGGAAAATTTTAACATGTTTCAAGAATCAGAGACAACTTCATGGTAGTAACAGATGAAGCCAGCCCCTCTCTTCACTTCACATACTTTCTCCCTTTCTACTCAGGAGAAAGATAGTTTCTCTTGTCTCAGGGATAGAGAAGAAAATCTCTTTCTTGCTGTAAGAATTTGAAAAGTTAAATTCTTGAAATATGCATTTCTTCAAACAACACTTTGAAAAATTATTAAAAACTCCAAGCCTGTCATTCCAGGTTACATAAACCCTTCTAGGCCTTTGGCTGACAAATATTCCACCTTCCCTACAGTATTTATATTTCTTGACATGTGTGAGCACTGCATAGTAAAGCAATTAATAATAATAATACTTTGGCTTACATAGTGCTTCTCAACTGAAGTTTCTAAAACACTTCACAAAGGTTAACATTCACAAGAGATTTAAAGCCTCAGTACTCCACAGTATAAACCAGCCCTACTATGAGGCAAAAAGAACAGCAGGGGGAAGCTTCTACGTTATTTCAAAATATCTTTGATTTAGTTTCCTTGTGCCTTTCTTTGGAGAATATATATATATTACTGAACTTTCTCAAGGGCCAAACAGTGTTGTGGTCAATAAGATAATGATTTTTGTTCCTACCCTGTTTTTTAGACAGAAAAGCCATGAGGTATGGCTGAGATACCATTATATATTACCAAGCTGCCTTTGAGTTGATCAGATAGAATGATTTAGACACCATAACAAACACAGATCTGCAGTATAAATTTTCTTTTTCTCAGTCCTATACTCTGACCAGTAGATCACACTTGTGCTCCCTGAAGCCTAATGCCTTCAGCATTTTCACAGCTGTTGTGTAAAATATGGTAACCAAGACCACTTGTAGCACAGAAAGAAAAGAAGTATTGTTCGATGTATACCTCGAAGATGTGTATATTAGTCTCTTTTATGATAATCTTTCACAACATCGCTCGTGGTGCTTCTTTGTATTGTGTATTGAAAGAGGTTACATTTTTGAAGTAGAAAACCAATGCAAAGAAAAAATTTGGAGTATATTTCATATGACAATTTCTGAAATCAGAAAAACACTCATTTTTAAAATTACTGGTGTTCATTGCTTCCTTGCAAAAAAGTGAAAGATTAAGGACATTTTGTCAGCTTCTATTAAGAATTAAATCTGTTCAAATAACAAGAGACTTAGTTGTCACAGTATTTGTCATAACTATCACACTACATCCTAACAGAATAATGAAAAACAATCATCTTCAGCTTGTACCCATGCAATAGTCATCTCCGAAAGCTTTCCGAATCCAAGTGCAGGTGGTGCCAGCAGAAAGGATCAGAAAGTGATGAGTGATGTGAGAGGATACAGAGGAGCTATACTGGCAGACACAAAGGATTTTGAACAGAGCTTTATCCCCATAATGTACAGCTTTATCCTAAGTTTCCAAGCTCCATACTGCAGCCAGGATAAAGCCACTGATTTCAGAAACGTTGCAGAAAATTTGAACATTGTGAACAAACCCCTTTCATAGATCCACTGGCACTACAACTGCAACCAGGAGTTCAAATCTTGTGTGAGTCTTGGCATTCACGAGCCAACAACATTAATACATTTGTGCTATCATATATGACTTACTAAATTAACATTATGATATTTATTACAGTAAAGTGACTCCATTCCTCATTCTTAGTTTAACAGCCAAGCTATGTCTGAAAAGCTTATGTGGCAAAACTGTACATACTAATGTTATAATACCTACTGTTGAGCAAACTACTTAAGTTTTTTGAGGGAACAGCTCTGGTATAATCTGTTTTTCTATTTTTAATGTTATTCCTTCATTTTTAATTTAAAGCACAACTCCAACCACTCTAACTGTTCTCATTCCTGACACACAGCTGCCCTTACCTACAAGCCATTGCCCTTCCTTCAGCATGTGTTCACTGCACACACAGAATCTTGCAACTGGTTTGAAGTTCCTTTCCTTTAAAGGGATGAAGAACGGACTAGGGACAAGGACACTATCACTTCCAGTGAGATGCAGTGTAAAGCCAAAGGCTTAATCCTTACTCAGCAAGGCCCACATGGCCTAAAGCAGAAAGCAAAACTCAGGCCTGGAAGTGCAAGATCCAAATCTGAAAAGCCTCAATAACATGCATTTCTTTATAGACTAAATATTTATAAGATTGACAAAATCAGCATTCTACAGCATGCTGCCGTGTACTGGGAAAATTAGTTAATAATACTGGAAGACAGAGAGAAATCAGGTAAGGGACAAAGGCCATACATGCAGTACATCCTCCATGTCAGCCTGCTGGCACAGCTGCCAGTACTGCCGTGCTGGAGAACATGTCCTGCTGCATGCTCTAGCCCACGTATCTTTGCAGCTGAAGAGCTGGGTGACCTGGTGACAGAAAGCACCAATTGCTTGGCCTCTTCAAGTGGTGTCTATAGAAGAGAGCCTTTATAATTTTTTTTGGTAGCCTGAGTTTCTCATGCACAGCTTGAAGATGTCGTTAGCAGTTCCTTTGAACTGATCTGTACTGAATTGTAAAAAATGGTTCAACATTTTTGCATTTCTGTCTGACATTAATTGGGGTTAATTGATGATAATGGTTAGGGTAATTAGTTTTAACAGGCACTAAGTCCCATAACCCAAGACTCTTATGACAGAAATAGAACAGCAGTCAAAATGTGGCACAAGAAATAACATGGCACCATCCAGTCATCTGCAAATGTAGGGGGGTTGGATATTACATAAGGATTTGTATGCACTTGCATATGATTGCATGCAAGCTACTTTAAAAAAGGTGAAATCTTATGCAGTGTGCAGTTATTGCATTTCTGTTATCGACACCGGCCAAAACACAGCAACCTAAGCTTTGCTGACAAACACTCCAGCATCAGGTTGGGAAGTTGGACCACTTTGTCCGGGAATAAACAACTCCTTGAACTGTTGTTTAAAACTAGATGAAGGGGTTAGGTTAAATCTTTCACTTTTTTGGAGGTCCCCCCCACCCCCACACCAAGTTTTATGAAGCATCCCATCTGAGAATAGAAGAGAAAGCAAAGTCAAAAGCAGAAGTTACCATTCTTCAGACTATTACAGGAGCTTGAAATCTCTGGCGAGAGCTGTCACACTAAAAACTGAGATAACAACATGCAAGAATTAAAATACTCTGTCTCACTTGGTATTTCCACACACCCCTACCATTCCCTCTCCCATCAAAGATTTCCTCATTCTAAGCCTGGCACCCTTTGGGTTGGCATCAGGCTGTTTAGGGTTTGCCTCCCTAACAGTGTGCTGGGACCTGCTCCCACACATTATTAAAAGTACTATTTTATTGCAATATTGGGGGGGGAGGGGAATCACCAAAAATCAGTATTAGTCCAGTTTTTACTGCAAGTACAATAAAGCGTAAAAATTGGTGAAACTATTAGTCTGTGAAATTCATCAGGGTGTATAGAAAATCACATATCCTGTTTGGACCTTAAGAGCAGCCTTAATTGTAGAGGCAGCACAGAGCAATCATTTCATACTAATGTTAATGAAATCCACATTTTTGAAATCACCTTGTTCCAGAAAGCCTGACAAATATTTGAGATTGAAACACAAAGATTTGAGAAGACACAGGATTGTCTTCTAAGGTTGAAGGGATGATGACTGTTCCTAGGACTACAGCATAGCAGTAACTTTTGAGTTTCTTGGCTAGACTGGTGGAAGGTGACTGGGGGTGTAATCACAGTGTGACAAGGGAAGTTTACGGTTCGATGGCATAAAAGCCTAATCTTAAATTTTCCTAAAGTCTTTAAAACAGATATTAAAATAATAATGCAGGCAGCAAGCACTTGTAATCCCACTGAGCTCAATTACTTCTGAATGTGCTCAGCACTTTTGAACACTAAGCTGTTTATTTACTTGTCTATGTGGATGTACAGGCACATTTCTGAATCTTGTTGTAGAAGAGCAAACACAGGGTTTAATCTTTCCACTGTCTTATGCTAAAATGCTATTATATATCATTTAAAAGGAATAGGCCTCCTTCATTTCTGTTTTCATGGGAATAATCTGCATTTCAAACGCCAACACCAAGACAAACCAGAGACAACATTTTACAATTTCAGTGTCACCTGCTTGAGCCTGGAGCATGAAAGCTGGATAGCCACTTCATGTGGTTACAGAGCCAACATGAGTAAAAGGGGATTGTAAATCCAGTTTAGCCTTGAGACTGAGAAATGAGGTGACTATTAGCAAGGTGTCCTATCTCTCAACCATTTTCCCCAAACAGCTTTCAATCTACTGATAACTGCACATAACTGAGTCGAATTGTTATGCAGCTATGTTATCCCCCTGCCCTACTTACAGGAACACAGGATTCAGTCCAAGGATTTTTAAGTGTTTTGTGAATGCTGGCACTATGAACATCATTGCAACTGCCCTGTAAGAGGAATTGGATATCACTACTATACAACACATTTCAAAGTCATCACGGAACTTTTTGGAATGCCTGGATATACTGTCAATTGTATAGGTTCATCTAAAATACTGTAAATTAATAGGTCATAAGACCAAAAGTAACTGGCTATAATCCTGTAACCACACTGTGCAATGCATGTTAGAGAAACCCTCTGAATTAATTTATGTCTAAATAACATTTTGGTGGAAAAAAAAAGCCATACAATCTTGCTACAACAATTTCCAGTTATGTGCAATCTAAAAAAATCTCTGGCAAGTTGCTCCAGTTTTCAGCGACATCCTGGCTAAAAATTAAAGAACATATCAACTTCATCATAATAGATTATAATCAGGTATTATCATTGTTTTCCAAGATACACACAGTAGTGTTAATATCCTAATTTAATAGATACAATTTCTATATTTTATATATATTTATATATTTTTATATATATATATATATTAAAAACATCANTAAACACAAAGCTCTGTTTAAAACTGTGAGATGATATTTGGGTAAATTCTCTACATAGCTTAGTGTCATTTATGCTGTAGGCAAGACCTTTAGCATTATTGCTTGTGAAAAACCAGACATGAGGAATCAGAATCCTTAGAAAATGTCATCTTGATGCTGCCTCTTATCTTTCTATCTAGCATTCATCTTTCAACTCACTTTCAACTCACAAAAATATTTTGTAAGGAATATTTTCCAGAACTTTTGTGGGTAGAAGATAATATACAATAGTGACTCTATTAATATTTATGATTCCAGGAAACTCGTGGCAGAAGAGGTTTCCAAATTAAGCCAAATGTCTCCTTGAACCAGGCATCAAGAACATCAGCAGAAATGCTAATATGAACCCTTGCTAGTGCCACAGTCATGGACCTCCAGGCCTAGACTGAAGAGAATGATCCCTTTTAACGTATTTAGGAAAATAAAGTGTTGTGGCAAGTTTAAAGCCAAAAGCCCTTTCTCCTTGCTATATGAATAAACTCTTTCCTTTTGCTATTTATTTCTGGTTTTCAGTCTGGAGAAGAACATTCCTGCAGCCTCTGATTTCAGTGTTTTTCTGAGCCTTCAGGAGCTGGAGGATTTAATTTTTATCACCAGCTCCAAACAGTGCCTGGCAGGATGCATCTGCAGTGACAAGCTCTCCAGCAGAAAAACCTGCAGCACCCAAATTGTTCTTTGTATCTCCACTTTTGAGGGCCAGCTTTAATGTTAAAATAGAGTGCCACTTAAGAACTAAGGTGAAGAAGCCAACTTCCTCTGGGAATAGTTCAGGTCTGTGGGTGTCTGTAATAGGAATTCTTGATGCATTTTTACTAAATGCCTCCCCTTAGAAGGTTTTACTCCAGGAGCCTAGTATTTCTTCATCTCCTTTGACTCTGTGAAGGTAAGACAGACTACTAAGGTGGGCTGGGTAGGCAAAGGCAAAGAGATAAGGGTTCAAGTTCCGTGATTTTGATGAGATGAGCACTCACTATGCAGAGAAGGATGAAAGAAACTGAAAACATTGTGCACTATTTCATCTGTAAGATGATTAAACAATTTCCAGGGAAATAGTTTCCTACTGAAAGATGCCAAGTCAATGAAATTTAAATACGTGCCATGTAGTTCTATTATAATATGCTGACAAAAATTGTCACACCATCTTGATACAGTTGCAACAGTTTATTTTTTAAACAAACAAAAGTCACATGTGCACTTACTATCAAGATGACATTTTCACTCTGATTTGTATTGTCTAAATTTCTCATCCTAATCTAGGAAAACATTAAATCTTTATAAATCCTACCATTTTCAAAAAGAAAAAAAAAAAGCCATTCTTTTCTTTGACTAGCTCAGTTTAGTTTATCTCCATAAATGCATCACAGACTTGTTTGGTTTGCAAATAATCTGTCCTTGCTCCTTTCCTTATCCAATTCTTCATAATCTCAATGGGTTCTTTTTCAAGAATACTCATTAGTCAAATGTTTTTTGCTAAATCTCATCCTGGGTTATCCTGAGTTAGCCTAAAGGCTTCTGATTGTGCTATCTGAGACAGTTATCATCTCCTCTGCCTTTGAAATATTCCACGAATGGTTCTTTACAAACAATTCTGTTGATAAAGTACAAGAAAAGAAATCAAAGTGTCTCTCAGCAGTGGTACCTCTGCAGGGCAAACAGGAAAAAAGCACAGAAAAAATGTATTTGTGTCACTCAAATTAGCAGATGGGAATCTGAAAGTGCTCTGCAAGAGATGGTGAGAAAAGCCACCAGTTTAACGTAGGTTCATTTCAGAAAGGGGCTATGCTTCAGGAGAAGTAACTATCCCACTAGAAGTGGGTTTTGAGATCTAAATTACTCTTCTGGCTCATGAAAGTTACTCTTACACTAATAGATTGCAATTTTTAAAGAAAATTTTAAGAACAGGTAGAAGTACAGGAAAAAAGTGGAAACGTGGATAAACAGCTTCTCTGAATAGAGTTTGCATTGATACTAAATACTGTAAAGCCAAGTATTTCTGGAGTTCATAGCTGCCTTTTTGAAAAGCATAATCAATATGAGGAAAAATGTAGGGCCATTATCTTTGAGATCTCTTGAGTGTTACTGGCAAAAAAATTATATTGAATATGGCACCAGCATCTTATTTGGTATAAAAAATTGAATTCTGTCCTAAAAGCAATAGATTAAAGAGGAAGAAACAGCCTGATTGATCATCCTAGAAGAAGCGAAACAGGGTAATCTGAGTTTTTAGCAAGCAGCTCACCTCTTCACGTTGTTTAAAACCAGTAAGGAATGCTTAGTTTCATTACCAGCCTTACCACATCAGTCCTGGGGACATCTGGACAGGTGTATTGTAACAAGCCTGCTGGAAAGCTTAACTAGAGCAATTCTAACCAATATTGTTTCAGATATAATCTATCTTTATATAGCATTAAACTAGGAAAGTTACAAAACTGAATTGTATTCACTCATACTCTGAACCACTCTGGTTAGTCTTCAGGTTTTAATATTGTGTGATTTAACACATCTGATACTATTGACATATCACTGTTGTGCTACAGAAAAGGGCAATACACAGGCAGTATTTTAACTGACTCTGATACCAAGCCTAGGTTGTAAATTGGCTACGCCACAAATTCCACAGAGAAAAAAAAGTCACTACTTTGATGCTGAGCTAATGATTAAGGAGCAGAATATATCACAGGAATGCAATAAGGCCTGTTTTGTTCAGGATCTTCATCAGCAGATTTGACAGCAAGAGCACACCCTGAGCAGATTTCTAAGGAGGTTCAGTCCAGAAAGGCCCAATAAACTTGGGGACTGAGCTGTGAGAGACCAAAATGTTAAACGTTAATGGCTCAAACAACTGACCATTTGCAAAAGCAGTGGGTGGTTTGCTGATCACGTGCAAGGAAACAGCCCAGGAGGGCTGGAGCAGGAGGGCAGGAGCACCAGAGGATGACCAAACAAATAAGCCTTTGTTTAGCAACAAGCTGGGTTTTGAGACAGATGAGCAAAGAGGCCAAGAAGAAGCACATTCTGTGAGGTGGGATAGTGCTTTTATCTTGCCAGTGTCCTCTCCTACCCAACTGTCTCAGATGTCAAAACTCTTCTTCCTATTTATCCACAAGCCTCAGAGTGTTCATCCCTTCTGATGGGGCATAATTGGCTTAACTACACTGTCGTGTTTTAGACTGTGTCAATACACCATCAAAGACCCCCAGAGTGCCCCCAGATTCATTTCTGGGGCCGTCCACCAGAGGACTGTGCATGATCCACCGTGCTGCATCAGTGTTAAACTCACCTCTAGGGAAGATACCTAGGTGTTCCCACACAGCCTGAATATTTATTAACACACTGAACTTTTCTTACCCTTTCTTTCTTTCAATCTCTTTCATCTCCTAAATGCTTCTTCTTGAAGTATAATGTAAGTCAAACTAAAAAATTCCAGTCACTGCCTTAGTAAGTGCCTTGTAGTGTCTGGATAAATTGAAGTTCACTAAGTTAAAGTTGTGAAGTACCTTACTTTGGATGTTGTGTTAAAATTTGCCAAGTACCTTATTCTAAAGTTTGCAAGTAAAAGTTTGTTACGGAACCCCTTGAGAATTTTTCCTCCTGTGTACCACCCATAGCGAATCAAACAACCTTCTCCTAAACCCACTGAGTGTATCAGGGCATAACATGAGCCAACATATGACTTCAGAAGCTCAGCAAAACCCCAAAGAGTTGCACTGGGGATCAGATGATCTGATCTGTCAGCACAGCTGGAAGAGAGCTGGATGAGGAGCAGACCTGCTAAAATGGCTGGGGGTATTTCAGTCAACACTAAGTTGAACATGAGCCTACTCTGTGCTGTCCCTATCAGTGCAGGAAATGGGTGCTGGACTGCATGAGGCAGAGCTTTCCTCTTCGCTGTGGAGACTGCAGTTGGAATTTTAAGTCCTGATTTCAGGCTCTCTGTTCAAAAACAATGCTCAGGAACTAAAAAGGGTACCATAGGTTGCTGTCAGGATGTCTGTGGCCTAGAGCTGCTCCTCAGAAGCTCTGTGTTAAAACACACAGCTTTGTCTGATGAAGAGAAGACTAAGGTTAATTTTCTACTAGCCTAAAACTGCATGAAAGAGTTAAAAGACAACCTCTTCCCAGCAACAACAGAAAATAAGGGGAAATGGCCAAGACCTTCAGCTTGAGAGGTCCAAATGGCACTACAGGAAAAAATTCTTCATTAGGAGAATAGCACAGCACTGGAATTAGTTAATTTTGGAGATGGTGATAACTTTTGGAGGATTTTCTTACTTGGCTAGAGAAATTTGTTGCTAAAATATGTGGAGACACATGCTCTGAAGTGGTTGAAGTAGATGGTGCCTTGGCAGTGGTTGAGGTGGACAGCCTGCAGAGGTCCATAACAATCAACACTTCCATGGCTGTAGCATCAGTTGCTGGTGGTCTGTCTGCAGCTCTTGTCAAGGACACAGGGCTGGCTTAACCCAGTTCTCCTCCCTCTTTTCCAGCTGAAAGAACTGTTATAACAGACAACTCTTCTTTCATGTCTCAAGACTGATCTAATTTTTCCAACACTAACACCAACCTACTTCGGGAGCATGTGAGGCAACACTTATGGAGTGCCTCAAAGCAATCCTTGAAAAGCTCCCAGTCAGCAAAACAACTGTGCATCTATTTCTGCCACCTTCATTAATATGATCTAGATTTACTGAATTTTTGCTGATTTTAACAGGAGTGTTCACTGTAGATCTAGGGTAATAAGAGGGCCTTAATATAGACGGCCTCTATTTCCACCTACAGCAAGAGTGAATGAAGGTTTTCGCATATATAACATTTAAATGTCATAGTAAAGACTGCTTCAGAAACACTTATGTTAGAATAAAATTTGAAAGCATCTTTAGTTCTGTTCATCTTTAATTTTCCCACTTCGCTGGGGGATTCTTAGTGGTCATAAAACTGTCTGAGAAAAACTTTATTTCCTTTAAAGTTTCAGGCTTCTCAAGTCTGCTTTTTGGACGCTTGGCTAGGGAACAAGTTTCCATAATAGGAAAGCAAAGGGGGATTAATACACACTGAAGAGAAATTTTCACTTCAAAATAGAAAATAATTTCTATTTTTGAATATTTTGTTCATTTCTCTTAGGGCTGACCTCAAAATAGAGGAATGAACTTAACGCAGATGTTTCAGTTGATCCATCCTGAAATATCCTTTGTGAATAGAAATTTTACGTAGTCTCTCTTGTTACTGACATGAGATGAAGATGCCGTTCAATTTGAAAGTTATCCTCACACGAGAAAATCCTACTTCATTCCACTTCAAAATGTCAAGCTCATGCTTGAAATCACGAAGAAGGCAACATTTATGCACAGCAATACATAATTGCTAATTTTTAGAAAAGAGAAGTGATTTACCATAAGCTTTTTTTCCCCTGCATTAATTTCTATTTTTCATTACGTGTGTTCTTTTCATATATATATCTGATCAGAAGTGGAAATATACAGTATAAGCAATACCAATACTCCTTTTTCTTCCTGCTTTCAGAACTGACCTTGCTCCTTTGAGGTTTGAGAAACTGACAGCCTTATGTCCTTTTGGCCATGTGTCTTCAAGATTTTACCATACAGTGCTCCAAACCAAAATGGGGGGAAAAAATCCAGTTAGTCACTGTGCTTAAGCTGAGAAATACATCTCTGCTGTGGCTTAATCCCAGCCAGACACCATGCCCTGCACAGCCACTGCTCATTCTCCCACCAGCATGTCCCGGGACAGAATAGGAAAAGGTAGAAAACACGTGGATTGAGATAAAGACAGTTTAATAGGGAAAGAAAAAGGTACGCACACAAGCAAAGCAAAACAAGGGATAAATTCTCTGCTTTCCATGGGCAGACATGTTCAGCCATCTCTGGGAGAGCAGGGCCCCATCACGCCTATCAGTGACTTGGGAAGACAAACTCCATCACTCCAAATGTCCCTCCCTTCCTCCTTCTTCCCCACAGCTCTATATACTGAGCATGATGTGATATGGCCTGGAATATCCCTTTGGTCAATTTGGGTCAACTGTGTGGGCTGTGTCTCCTGCCAGTCTCCCATTCCCCCCAGCTTCCTCCCCAGCGTGGCAGTATGGAACACCGAAAAGCCCTTGGCTCTGCGTAAGCCCTGCTCAGCAATAACAAAAAAATCTCTATATTATCAACCCTGTGTCCAGCACAAATCGAAAACATAACTTAAATTTACATTTAAAATCAGTTAACCTTAGTCTCATGAGAAATTTAGGGGATTTTTCCACAAAAATAAAGACAATTTTAATGAACTAGACATCGGCTCAGCTGGTACAGTTCCTCAATTATTGAAAGTTTGAATACTTACTGTGTTATATTCTTTTCCTACTTGCCTTGAAAAAGTAGTATGATTGGAAAGCACTATGCTTTTTCATTAAATATGTCCTGAAAAGGGAAAGCAGGACCTCAAAGTGTGCCAATAGAGTAATTTGCCTTTTTTTTTTTAATTCCACTTGCTTCAATGAAAGTGCAATTATACTTTCCTATGTAAAAAAGTGTAAATAATTACTTGCCCCGCTCTCAAAAGATACAAAGAAGTAAAAAAATTACAGCCACAAAGCGTTCCTTTGCCCTCTGTAACATCTCTCAGTTCACTACAGCAAGTATCAAATGGACCCACAGTGTCTGATGTTCAGCACCTGCTCCGGGCAGAGGAATTCAGAGTGTGGCATGCTGTTACCATGCAGAAGCAGAGAGGAACATTTGATCCAGCATACTTTCAGTTCTACAGCTACCTTCTGCTAAGCTTCTTGTCTGTATGATAAAGGTATTTTAATCTGGTTTTTATTCCTTTGTTTCTTGTTTTATTTTAAGCTATTTAAGAGAAAACTATTTGAAGTAATAAAGGCCAGCTGCTATTAGGACTATTTACTTGTTAAGACAGTATTTCAAATGCCTGTTTTATTCCTTTATCTGTGATCACAATACTTTGTGGAGTCTCAGTTGCTGCAGCACCAGTCTATAATTATGATGTTCAATCAATATTATAGATTTTAAAAAGAAGTAGCTTTTCTTCTGTTCCTTATCTTGTAATCAGAGTAACATTTAATTTGTATATACAGAAATGCTCTTGACATTTGTGAGGCTTTTCTTCTTCCTTTCAGTACTGCATGCCAGATCGTCACAGGATCACTCCAGTTTTATTCAAGGTGCAAAAATGCCTACCTCATTAGGAAAAAAAAAAAAATCCCAACCAAAAAACCCAAAACTACCAACAAAAAAAACCCCAAAAAACCAAACAAAACACCCAATGAAGTGAGTCAACAGAAAAAGCAGTGTACATCAAAGCTCAGCTGGGAACAGCACAAAACAGCTTTCAGCCCATGATACTTTGGGGCCAGACGTCTTGAACAGTGCAGAGTTCAAGGAGCAAGGGGTAGAATATATACCTGCTCTTTGCTGTATTCATCTCACTACTCTGAGAAAGCATAATCTTGTTCCAGAGCAGATTTGTATCTCCTCATGGGCAAAACACAGTCCCATTGCACCTCAGAAAGCCATGGTCCTCCTTTCCTGTCACCCACAGGTCCCTCAGTTCGCCCTGCTCCCGTTGTAAGTCTTATACCAGTGAAGGTGTTGTCCAGATCCAGAGATTGCTTCCCCCAGTTTGTTTAACTAGGAGTTGCATTTACTGTATGTATCCAGCTGAAGATGAGAGCAGGCTGTGCCTAATCAGAGGGGCCACCATTGTAACCAGGAAGTGAAGGCAAGAGCTTCTACCTTCACTTGGGTAGGAAAGAGGTAATTCAGTGGGCAGTGGACTGAGGCTCTCTCCCTTCTGCCCAGCTAGGTGACAGATTCCTTTTGTCTCCGCAGTAAATTCATACCTTAAACTACCCATTGTGAAATGGTACTTGAGATTCTAGTATAATACCTGTTGTTCTGCAATTGATTCATAAGTAGCACATCATAATTAGGAAAATCAGGAATGGGAGGTGATTCAAGAAGGAAACTGCACAGGACAAGGATCAGGAGTTGTGCACCAAAGACTGGATTCAGCTAAGAATTTTGTCCAGTCTGACTAAAGATCAAGTGAAATATTGCTTTATGAAAAGTGTTGAAGAAACTTTTTGTCATCAATTATATAAATGCTCGTCTGTCATACAGATTCTTGCTGGGTAAACCTTACTAGGATGGCACTTATTCCTTTATCCTTGCAATCATCTGTGTGCTTATAAATCCAGAATGGTGCCATAAAGGAAGGATTTTAATACTGAAGCAAACACAATTGGATGTGAAGATTAGGAAGCAAAGTTCCCACATGGATTACGCTTTCTCATGGAACAGAAGGTAGCTACTTTTGAAACCCTGAAATAACTAGATGCACTCTACCGTAGCTTGGAGTTTTGAAGTAATGAGGAAAATCTATAATACTGCCCCTAACTAAAGGGTAATACAGGACTCTTCACAAAAAATGGGGCTAAATAAAATGGGACTAAATGGGACTTTTGTGTAGGCAATTGAATGGATAGCATATTTAGGGGTTGGAATAAAAAGAAACCTGAATAAGAGAGTCAGATTTATTTTAGAAACAGGGGTAAGTATAAAAATGGATATAGGCAGATGGAAGTCTGAAAATCTCTCTAGGGAAAGGGTAATACTGTTAAGATAAATATTCTAAAATACTCTATATTTTTGGCTCCTTTGCAGTATATGCATCATATGGTTTCCAGTAACGTGGTGCTGTTGGTTTACTCTCAAACTTCGTTTCTTTTAAAAGAGATTTCAAGATACAACATTATCAAAAGTATGTTCTATCTCAGAAAATGAATAGGGGCTTCTTCATTTGTATCAAAATGATTCCTTGCAGTGTTTGCAATCCAGGGAGGACAGCACCATGACAGAATAATAATGATAGGCAAAATAACTAAAAAGCTAAGTAAAAGAAAAATAAGTGGATTTTTTTTTCTATTCCCTTCACTTTGTGAGGCATCTAACCATTAAGAATAGTTAGCAAGTAGAAAAGGTAATCAATAGCAATGGTGCAAGGCAGTACTAAAGTTTGTTGATATTGTTATTTTGGGTAAGATTTGGTAATGCTGGTAAGAACTTCTCCATTTTATATTCAGCTACTCTAGGCATTGTCTGTAAGAATGTAAAAGCCTTTTAAAAAGAGAGAATAAGATTCCTAACTGTTTGGGAGGTGATGGGAAGCGCAGCTCCTAACTGAAGGCTGGGAGACAACAGGTCTGCAGAAATGCCGAAAGGGTGACTCTGGACAAAATCTAGTCCTTCTTTTTCAGAGGCACCAAATTCTTCCCCCACCCCATCCCACTTCGTGTTTCTCCACTGGAGCTTTTAGTAAGTTCTTCAAATGTTCCATCTGGCCCTGCTGGGAACAACTAATGCAGGCAGAGCCTCTGGCATGCCCTTCTGAGCATAGTTTGTCTGTAATCTGTGTAAGCAGGTTTTCCTTCTTTCCTGATTCTTTGTGGGGGGAATAGGCAAGGGATTTATTCCTTTAACTCAAGAAGCTTAAAAAGTGTTTGGCAGAACCCTGAAAATTGATAGCCCTGACATTCCCAACATGGCCTTACTCAAGCCGGAGTTTTTGGATTCTGCTCTGGAATTCCATAGATCTTTGTCTTTTCCTAGTGTGCTTCCAGTGAGCAGAGCTTCTGTTCAAAGTCATTCCAGATGTAGAGATGTACCTAAAGGTAAATTTGGCCTTAAATGCTTTCCTGTCTGGGGAAGGCCAATAGAAGCAGCATGGCAATGCAAAGGCTTCTCTGATAAAGTCAAAGCACACAGGAGACAGTGATTTTGACCTCTAAAAATAGAATCCATGTATTCTTCCAGTTGTGTTTGTGAGGAATTACTCCTGATTTATGCCTGTGAATAATCTTAAAGCACATTCCAAACCAGGTATACGAACTGTGGACCCACTCCACCACTGTATTACTCTGTTTTGACATCTGTATCTACCTACACCAAGAGACTAAGGTGAGCACAATGAGAAAATGCACTAATTAAGCTCTGGGATGCTGACTTTGCTTTCCTCTCTCATTTGTGGTTTTCTTAGAGAAAAGAAGACTGGTGAAAATTTGAGATCATCCAGGCTCCTTAAAATCTGAAGGCATTCAGAAGAGAAGATCCTGGTTTGGTCTGCCTATATTTTGAGTTTCAGTTTTGTTTCACTCATAATATGAGAAAATAAGTTTCTGAACAGGCAAATACAGATTTTTTTTCCCACTATTTCCAATATTGTCCATATCCTTTCTACCCTATTCATCTTTCACAGTCAAAGAAATAATCTGCTATCACTGATGTCCTTGTATTTTAAAATTGGGTTATAGTTTATAGTTTGGTTTGATAAAACACTACTTTTTACATCTTTGGTAATGCAATTCTTTCCACCTTCTCAGTAACTCTGGAGTTGAGTGAACCATGCAGCAAATAAATGGTGATCACCCAAATATGTTACTGCTTGTCTGGAGAAATAGTTATCATAAGCACCCACTGAAAAATCACACTTCATTAAGTACATGTATAATACACTAAAGAAGATTATATAAACATGCACACTTAGTAAGGGACTTAAAAATCCTCAGAGGAAATGCCTACAGAGACAGCCAAAATTATCATCTTCATCACAATAAAATTGTGCCTAAAACTGGCAAGAATGTGTTAATCAAAAATCGCGTGCTGCACAGAGCAAGAAGCACATGAAGTCTGTATTATCCAAATCACCACAGGATAAAATTCAGTTAATTGCCTATTCTGTCCTTTGCTAAACATATTTCAATTGCACTCCAGGGTGGAACTTGCCCTTGTCCTGTCTGTCAAAGCTTTACAAAAGCATTGTGCTTGCACCTTAGATTTCAGTGAGACAAGTTCGGAGTGAACCTGCTGACCTAACATTTATGCCCAAGGTAAAGAAAAACAGACGGACTTCATATTCACAAAGCCACTGTCCAAAGGTGTTCAGATCTTTCTACTGCTCTTAATTTCCTGCTGAGGAAAAGCAGTCATTTCATTGAAACCTAAGGAAAACACACGGTGTATTTTGTCTGAGATATCACTAGGATAAATATGATTAAGTTATTTACCTGGCCACCAGAATTTAAGACATAAATCATAAGATGCTTGGTTGACTTGTGATTAGCTAAGTATTATAAATATATTTATTTATACATATTTGTATCACTAAAAAACCGGCATGCCTTTGGGAGAGAAATCATTCTTGAGTTTAGTTACTCCTATTTATACTAATATATGCAGATTTAAAGAGTTTATGTGGAATTTAAAGATAAATTGCATTAAGTACTCCAGATGCTGGAAATAACTTACTTTGCCTCTCCTGCAGCATTACTATTTGTTTATCATTTCAAAGTTCACAAGGTAATGGCTTCATTATCCGTTCATCTAATTTCAGAGAAATGACAATTCCTAGCTGCTGAGGTCATGGCCCATCAAAAATTATACTGTCTCTAATTTTATATCCGATTTCTGGTAGATCTTAATTTGCTTATCTCAGTTCTCATGTATCGACTAAATTGCTGAATTCTATTAAAATCTCTACCAGCTGTCTAAGATTTAAGACTGAACTACTGAATTGAGACTTATTGAATTAAGACATTATTGCCAATGTAAGCCAGTAAAACAATGATTAAAATATACAAGATTAATGTGCTTTTTAGTTTCCTGTGTACCATTTGAATTTGTCCTGAATGTGGCTTTGTACACTGTACATATGATATCCTATCACTTAAGTTCGTATGGCAAAATCATGTCTCTAGATTTTTTTCCTTTATATACTTACTGACCTTAGCTGCAAGAGCTGTGAGAAGCAGAGGTAATATTAAAATTATTGTGCAAATTTTCATGGGTAGAAAGTGCAGTATTTTTCAAGTTGCATTTTCCTGTATAATGCTTCAAACTGAACCTTCTGAAATGTTATTCTGCAGTGCGTACTGAAGACCATTGCCTCTGAAGAATTATACTTAGCACAGTATTTAGATTCCTATTCTAATCTCCAAGAGTGCTCATGTTCCCTACACAAAGAGAATGGCAGATACTCTGGTGACTGGTCAGTCCCAGATCCACATTTTCCATTTTGGCCACTGCTGCCGTAATTCTGTTACTAGAGGAGAAAATGAGCTTGTAAGTACAAGCAGTACTTGTAATACAAGCAGTAAATGCAGTATTTAATACAACCCAATAGACTATTCATTGCTTGGGTCTGGCAGGTCATGGGGAAATGTGACATCTTCACATCTCTCTTCATCCTCCTGCATCCTTGCTGAGTGCAACTGTGGACCCTTAGGAGATTCCACTTGAATAGGTAACTTCTCAGAAGTATTATCTTGCTCTGCTATCTTATCACACTGCAAAGAGCTACACTTATCTACTTCTCTTTACACAAAATTCTGGTTTCTGAGAGCAGCTGCATCTCAGTTAAGAGGACTATCAGCATAAGTTAAGAGGCAGTGATAGTTGCTGCATCTTCTTTATGACCCACGAATCTCTAAATTTGCAAACAAATGTGTTGCAGCTAGATTTGTGGTCTCAGTGCCTGTTGACCAGCACCTCTGCTTCACCACTTCATCACAGCAAAACTAAAGCTAATGCGCATGTCTGAAAGATCATTTCCATTCTGAAGAGCAGGTTCCCAAGGTGACATGCAGCCCTCTTTCTACTAGGGCACAAAGGTAACCTCTAAATTAAAGATGTAATAGAGAAAATAGATTTTCAAAGTATGCCTAGAAAGACTGATTCTTCACTGAAAGAAAGATTTAAATTTTCATTACCATTTTTCTTACATGGCAGAAGTATACTCAAAGTCAAAGAATTTTGTAGCACTCATCACCAAAGGGGAAAAAAACCCAAACAAAAAGAATATGCTTACCAGCATCTCCCACAGTGCTGCTACCTGTGTATGCATGAAACTCAGGAGATGATTAATCACAGGACTCAAAGATCAAGTTATCATAAGCTGTTTTAGATATCCTTGGTACTTCATCATCAGCTTGGTACGTTTCAGCAGAGAGGGAAGTCAGCATCAGAAAATGCACCCTGAGGTCACTTGCCTCTCATTGCTAGAGGGAGAACTTTGATTGCTTTTGTTCTTGTAAGTCATTTGGCAGTTTGTTCAAAGTCTAATAGTGCATCAGTTTCTGTCTGACTTCGCATGTGTGTGTCTAGTGATAGCCTCAGAAGTACCCTGTTAAGATGCTTCCCACTGAACTATTTTAAGAAGGTCAGGAGATGTTGCTACATGCTGACTTGAGTGACCAGGGGAGGGAAGGGAGGGAAAAGTCATAGATCAGTTAAATATACTGCATATAAATTCCAGCATACTGTATTGCTTATGTCCTGCTATGTTGTCACTCCAATTCATATCAGGATGTTTGAAGTCCCCCACANCCATAGATCAGTTAAATATGCTGCATATAAATTCCAGCAGACCGTGTTGCTTATGCCCTGCTATGTTGTCACTCCAATTCATATCAGGGTATTTGAAGTCCCTCACAAGGACCTGGGCTTGTGAATATGAAGCTGCTCGTATTTGTCTACAGAGGGCTTCATCTGCTCTGTCTTCCTGGTCAGGTGGCCTGTAGCAGACCCCACTATGTCACCTGTCCCTGCCCTCCCTTCAGTCCTGACCCATAAGCTCTCAGCTGGCTCCTCACCCATCCCCAGGTGGAGCTCCATACACTCCAGATGGCATCAACCTTGACATAGAGCGTGAAACCCCCTCCTCATCTCCCTCGATTGTCCTTCCTAAAGAGCCTGCATCCATTCCAACACTCCAGTCATCAGGGCCATCCCACTACATCTCCATCATGCCAATAACATCATAGCCCTGCAGGCATGTGCATGTCTCTAACAACTGTTCTTTATGTCCCATGCTGGGTGTGTTTGCTTTCATGGACACCAACTTCCAGGGCAGCTAATAAGAGACTCATTACATACAAGTATTTAATTAAAATTGAGTGAATGTATATTGTCCAGAAAGTAATTTATTTTTTGCTTCAAACTGACCATGAACAAGTAATTATTTCTATTAGCAAACTCCTTAATGGAAAGCACTTGCCAACTAGTTTGAACATACCATTTCTGATGTCAAAATGTTCCATTTTTTCTGCTTGCTGTTCATGGTTCATAACTAGTCCTAAGTTACCAGACAATATTTGTACTTCCTGATTAAATATATTCATATATTTATATTTCAAATATATTTAAACAAAAGATATAAAAAGATATAAAACAAAAGACAAAACAATACATAGCAAACACTGAGTTAATGAATAACAAACACCACATTTCTGGTAAGAACTGTTTAATGAAAAATCACCTACACTAAGGAGTCGTGAATCATCCAGAACTCGTGAACACTTTCAAAAGTATCTTTCAATTGTTACAAAAAATTAATAATATAGCTAAAACCATGTGTGGAATGAAGGAAGCCTATTCGTTCAGATTGTCTTGATGAACCTACATTAACCCAGTATTGACTGTCCCATAACGAACTTCCTCCCCACTGCTACAAAAGGTTTTGGAGTACCTTCTTTACTCTCATTCAGGCCCCAGACAATTACAAACAAACGTGATATTATGCCTAGCATAACACAATTTTTCAGAATCTGCTTTTAGACATGACTATGGTTTTACAGGGCTCCCCAGAAACATGTAGTATCTGTATTGAGATGTTGAGTCTGTTCAGCAGCTACCTCAGCAATCTGCTAGTTACAATTTATGTGCTATTTACACCAAAGGCCATGGCTTGCAGATTGATGAAAACACTTTTGACTGTGTTGGGAACTTAAAAGCACACTCATACAACTTCAGTACATGTTGTCTTCCCCCTACTCCATTTCACAACATCTGGTTGTTAGTTTGCTCTCACAGTTAATAGATTTTGAGTGAAAACTTAATATTCTTATAGAGACTGTTTTTTTGCTTTCTCCAAAATTTTCCTTCTTTTGACAACATAGAGTTTTCTGCCCTGAAATTTTGCTTTGAAAAACAGTGGTCATAAGAATACAAAAAACCCATATTGAGTTAGATGAAAGCTCTAGGTAGCCTAGCACCAGCCTCCAGTCAAATGCTAATAGCTCATGCCCAAGGAAGAATTAAGGCAGGCACATAGCAACAGTGACCCAGCAGCCTCCCCTAATCTCAGGTGCTAACTGCTTTAAGGGCTTCCTGAAGCGGAGATGGTGCCTTAAATATTTAATGACCTTAATTAGTGTTTCATCCACCAATATGCCCAATTCCTTTTCAAACTTCCAGGACTTTACTGTCTATTGCACTCTGTGGCAAGCTCACCCACAGGTTTTACCATGGGGCAGATCTTTGGTATTAACCTGGTCCATGCTGATTTTATTTGATTCTCTGTAGTCCTTATATACACAAACCTTTTATTCCTGCAAAAATATATATATATATAAACACTAGTATCACTAGTATCAGATGAAAATTTATGTTGTCAGTGAGATCATCTCTGTATCCAAAGGCAAATAGGCTGGGCAGAGGTGACAGCAGGGCTCCAGCAGACTTCCTGCCTGCTGCTCTAACATGAGGACTGTAACCATCACTTTTCAGCAGCACTCATGCCTGTGGCCAAAGACAGTCTCCATAACATCACCTGTCCCCTCAAAGGCACAGAATTCCAAACCTTGTTAAAATAACCGCATTAATTTATCTGCACAGGAGAAGGCCAGGCTATCTCAGGTCCTCTCAGGATGACTCTGGCTGCCTGGCAGACTGAGAAGCCCTGCAGAAGCACAGCGTGCTCCTTGCAGAGGAGGCAGACCTGAGCCACCCGAGCCCACTTACGGACGGGCACAGATCCGTCTGTCAAACCCTCTGGGCAGCAAGGCTGAGGAAGACCAGATCCTGCACTGCCATTACGGGTTAAAGCATCAGCTATGAAGTAATCCAGATGCTGAAAAGATTCTCTAGGACTCTGCAACTGGGGAAGTGTAAGCTATGCACAGGGCTCTCATCTATCAGGGCCTGAATACATGCAAAATCTTCAGGTCTGAGTCAGCATACCCCTCCCAGCACATCCTCTGACAACATCAAGTATCAACTAAGGTTATTCAGCTTCAGATATGACTGAAAAATTTCCAAAGGTAACTTTTTCAAAATCTGCAAAGTGACACTTTTGAAATTGAGTATCTCACAAAAAACCTAGAGCTGGCTGCAGCACATTCAAGATGCTGTCAATGGCCAGAGCCAAATACTCTACCACAGGATAGCCAGTAAACATATGATTAGGCTACAGCAAAGGCCTCAGTATTTGCCCCAATTCTGAAATGGGGAGACTTTAACCAGAATTTCCTTAGCAGCCAGCATATTGCCTGCTCTGTGAACAGAAGCTCTGTTGCTAACAATTGCTTTACCTGAGATGCTGAGAAAATCTTGCTCAAAAGACAGCAAGTGGGCTATAACTGAATAAGAAACAAGGTAGTAACTTGCACTTGAATAATGTCATTCAGGCTTAAATACTGTCCTTATTCTTGGGAAAAAAATCCGAACCACTTTTCTGTATGTGTTTTAACCAGTTGTAAGACATCAAAATAAGATACTCCTAAATAAACACGTGCCAAACATTAGCTTGTATTTTAAATAAAGCACTTTCCACTATGTGTACATTCTGTAATATTGCAGAAAAAGTGTCAAGGGATGGAGAGCCTACCAAATATCATTATGTCCCTGCAATGAGGTATCTCTTATTTAATTTCTGTAGGATCATGCTGGAAATATTGCTCTGGTTAGGCCTGTTTACGTTATCCATTTTCTGCAGATTCAAAGAGGAACAAATTTTGAAAGTCTATGATTAAAGCTATTTGCTTTAACTTAGATGTTGATTCTACTTGTGATGTATGGCCTGCCATAGTTCTAAGGTATTTCCTGCAGAGATAAATCTGGAGGAAATGAGTATTTTATCCAGTTTGCCATGGAGAGTTACAAATGCATAAGAAGCAATCTTTGCAGTTTAAACTATATGAACAGTGTGACATTCTAATTCTATACAGTCATGTAGAATTTGTTTTTATGTAGATTACATTTTATCTTGTTAACTACCATCATATAAAAAACAGCATTAGTATTCTGAAAGATTGTCCTAATAAAACTATATCATATTGTGTTGCTTTTTTCATGAGAAATCACTATAATTTTAATTTCATATGGGAGTGCAACAGTTACTGCCATGTTCTTATACTTGAACCAAAATCTGCTGCTACCTTGCCCTTGGAAACAGTTCCACTAGCCTGGCTGGAAATGGCAAAGAAAGGATTTTGCACTTGGACAAATACCACTTTGGTCAGAAGGAAAGAATAACTAAATCTTTTACTGACACCTCTGAAGCTAAAAGGCACTTTAGTGCCCAGGCAAGTGATTCTGCCCTTTGGGGAAGGTGGAATCAGATAAATCAAATGTATAAATTCAGGAGCTCTTCTCAGGCAATACACATTAGCAAGGCCTATCCCACTACAGGAAGCCAGAAAACCCTGCTCCAGGTCTGCACAGAACTAATTGGTTTGCAGCAAGTTTAATCCATTTCTCATTTTGACCAAATTTCTGAAGTCTAATAAATCTAGGTTTACCATGTTTATAAAGCAGACCTCCCAATTTGTACTGTAATTATATTTTGTTATTATTATTATCAGCTTATTCTTGCTATGAATGTTTTTGTATCACTTGAAATTGATGCTAATACTCCCTGACATACAGGCTGACATGTATTAAGAATGCAGAAAATGAAATGACAGAACTAATTAAAAAACCATCTGTTCAGTTAATTTAGAGGTGTGCCAAACAGTTCAAATGAGACTTGGTCAGCAGTAAATCACATCCACCTGTACCATTTGCTTAGCAGTTACTGTCCCTAGTCATGTTATTTCCTTAGAAACACTTCTGCCATTCAGTCCTGAGACTGCACACTGAGCAGTGAGAGCATGAAATCACAGCTATTACTCTTGAACAGAAATAGTACATGTAAAAACGTAGTATAAGCCTGCTAAATGAAAAAAAAAGACATAGAACAAAATGCTGTATATCATGTAGACTCACTCCATTAATTGTAACGACTGTGCCTCCAAGACACAGAACAATCACATCAGTATTACCTATAGAGATATTGCAGCTCTCTAGCCAGGAAAAATTTCCCCCTTAATGTCAATGGGCTGTACTTTTCTCTCCTGTAAGCCCATCAAAGTTAATAGAGTTGTACCAAGAATACATTTTGTCCCATCTGATTATGGCACACTGAACATGTTATCTTGTAGCCTGGCTGCTGTGTTACTGCTTTACATACAGAAAACATAATAATTCAAAAAACATTCAACTGGCAAGTTAGATCTTTTTTTCTTTTAAAAAGAAAGGAAAATAAACACGTCTCAGTCTGATGAGCAGCAGTCTGTCATGTGGCAGAACTATATTATCACAGATTAGGTATATTTCCTCTGTACCAAAGAAATTTTGCTAGAGTAAGAAAAGCACCTATATGTAAAATAAACTACATGGCATTTTCTTCCTGCTCGCTTCGCAGACAGCTTCCCTCCAGCATGTACCACTTGGATTTGCATTCCAGACTCCCATGCACAGAGGGACTCCCTTGGCCAGGCACTTTGACTTTTGAAAGCTTCAACCAGTGGGCAACTTGAAAGAGCTTAAAGCAGACAGCTTCGATGGGAGGCAAAGCAGACAGCAGCCACCTGCTTTTAGCATGAAGCTAATAAAGCCACTATTAAACAGCAAAACAGTAGATTAAATTATACGAACTAATTATTTCTCACCAAAAAAACTTTTGCCATTTTCCGTGCTCAACATGGTTTCAGATCAGTATTCTTATTACTCTTCCCCCACTTGTAATTTTGGTTTACATAGTATCATTTCGGTATGCTTGGGAGTTTAAACATCTATAAGCAAATGAAGGGGCAAGTGCAAAAACACTGCAAACTGCATACAGCCAGGAAAGGCAGGCCCACCAGAACTGGGGTATCAGTGTGCCAGGTTCCATGGACAGGAGACTTGCATATTGCCTCCCTAAACATGGGAATTAGGAGGGACTTCCATGGATGCATGCCCACGCTTTTCTACATTGCTACAATCAGAAGAATGAGCATTGGGGAAGGACAGAGCTGGCTGAGGGCCAAAGTATCAGTGTGGGCAGCCAGAATCCAGAAAGTGTGAAGGGAGGGACAGGAGAATCCTTTTACTGAGAGATCTGGGGAACTTTAATGACTTGGGGAATACACTGAGAGAAAAGTAGACAAGAGAGATAAGCAAAAAAGGTTGGACAAACTAGACAGAAGCATGAGAAGCAGGACACTCGCAAGGACCTTGGGTGAGTGCAAACTTACCTGCTGGCAGTCCTTCATCTGCAGTGAGAGTATTTCTCTCTTTTTTATTCCAAAGTCACTAAGGGAATCATATATTTCTAGCTACATTAAACCTGCAAAAGTGTGGTTTGTTTCGGAAGCATTTGCTGAGCAAGGAAGCAACATGTCAGAAACCATATTTCATGAATTTACTAGGATGCTGGTTGTTGTATGTTCAAGTGATATCTGGGATAAAAGGAAGCTGATTTTGCACAGGGGTGTAAAAGACAGTCTAGTAAGAAATTCAGTATTGATCCTAGAGTGTGGGATCTGATTAGCACTTTAGTTATTTTCTATTGTCAACAGAAATAATCATTTATAATCGTTTTCAGTGACAGCAATTCACTGAGAGACAAAAAAAAAAATCTCACTACTGATTTATGTCTCACTAGAACAAATCTGAGCTTCAGCAAGCAGCTGAGGGGGGAATCACAGTTATTGACTAACAAAGGACAGGTTACTAAAACTCTAGGTTTCAAAAACTGTAATGATCTGTCATTCATCTCTAAAGTAGCATCTCAGCTTTCTCTCTGTGTCTAATGTGCCTTTTAGGATTAAAGGGACAGATTTACTAGGTACTGCTTCCTTTGGAACCATTATGTTAGACAGGCCTTTGGGAATGATCTAAACTTAAGTTATACCTTTGGTGTTTCTGGTCCAAGCCATCGCTTCTACTATATAGTCAAGTATCCTTAGGATTTCCACAGTAAAGGACATAGGATTGGACCCTGAATAATCTTTTCTGGGCTTTCCCTGCACACTTTTGGGGCACAGCTGACCTTAACCTGTTCTTAAACACCGTCACCAAGACCCAGCTGCAAGAGCATATGGCTGGCCTGTTGGAGACTTCATTTGGAACACAGTCTTCACCCTAAGCACTGAAATTCAGAGAGGAGTTCTTTACCGTGAAGAAACAGGGAGAGCATAGAGTTTGCATTCTCAGTCCCTGGTGTGGAAGACTTCTACGTTCATGCACCATGTTGATAAGCTTGAGTGGAAAAGAGGAGACTAATTTGGCTAGTGGGGTAGATCCAGTCTTCTGGTATCTGACCAGAGAATTTGAGCTTTGCTTAAATGGGAGAGACCATGTCAATAAGTGAGACCAAGTCACCAGGGTCTTGTTGAAGAACTGTAGCCAGATGATTGGGCTGTAAATAGATGTTTGTCTCAGATTCACACCCCAAATAGAGGTTAAAAAGCAGGGCAGCACAGGAGATTGCTCTTCTGTCTTGTGGATGAGAGTCCCACAAGAGTCCTGGGAGTCCTTGCTGGGCTTTGTGCAAGGCTTATGTCAGCAGCTGGGGTCCCACTCAGACCTCATAGGTACTTAGCAGGCTGGTTTGGGGATCTTCATGTGAATTTAACTGCTGAGGTGTCTGGCGTTTATTTGTGTCTACCAGCAAATGTGAAGAAATATGGGTACTTCAGGGATTAGGTTGGTTCCAGGCCTTGGAGCTGAAACTAGTGGTAGCTACCAGCCTACCTGACTTTAAAGCCGTGTTCAGACACAAGTAGGATGGGGAGAATAATTTTATGTTTTAGAAAGTAAACTAATTATTAGAGAACCACAGAATCACACAGAATCACAAAATCACCAGGTTGGAAGAGATCTCCAAGATCATCAAGTCCAGCCCATGCCCTAACACCTCAACTAGACTGTGGCACCGAGTGCCCTGTCCAGTCTTTTTTTACACACATCCAGGGATGGTGACTCCACCACCTTCCCAGGCAGTCTGCTTCAGTACTTTATTATTCTTTCTGTAAAAATTTTTTCCTAATATCCAACCTGTATTTCCCTTGACGCAGCTTGAGACTGTGTCCTCTCATTCCGTCAGTTACTGCTTGGAGAAAGAGACCACCCCCCACCTGACTACAACCACATTTCAGGAAGTTGTAAAGAGCGATAAGGTCACCTCTGAGCCTCCTTTTCTCCAGGCTAAACAACCCCAGCTTCCTCAGGCGTTCCTCACAGGGCTTGTGTTCCAAGCCCCTCACCAGCCTCGTTGCTCTCCTCTGGACGTGCTCAAGCGTCTCAATGTCCTTCCTGAGCTGAGGGGCCCAGAACTGGGCACAGTGCTCAAGGTGCGGCCTCCCCAGTGCCAAGTACAGGGGAGGAATGACCTCCCTGCTCCTGCTGGCCACACCATTCCTGATACAGGCCAGGATGCTGCTGGCCCTCTAGGCCACCAGGGCACACTGCTGGCTCATGTTTAGCTGGCTATCAACCAGCACCCCCAGGTCCCTTTCTGCCTGGGCATTGTCCGACCACGCTGTCCCCAGCTTGTAATGTTTCAAGGGGGTTTTGTGGCCAAAGTGCAGGACTCGGCACTTGGACTTCTTAAACTTCATCCTACTGGACTCTGCCCATCCATCCAATTGATCCAGGTCTCTCTGTAGAGCCCTTCTTCCTTCCAATAGATTGACACAAGCTCCCAGTTTAGTGTCATCTGCAAATTTACTAATGAAGGACTCAATACCCTCATCCATGTCATCA
>VYXC01013306.1:317390-353403 GCA_013397175.1 Platysteira castanea
TTATTCTTTACAGAAGTTGCCAATTTAAGTTCAAACTGCGCTTTAGCCTCCCTAATTTTTTTTCTACATGCCCTAGCAGCCCCCTTAAACACTTCTTGAGAAACCTGGCCATCCTTCCAAATATGACACATCCTCTTCTTATTTCTAAGTTCCTTCAAAACCTCGTTGCCTATCCAGGCTGGATGTTTGCCTCGTCGACTCATATTTGGGCACACGGGGACAGTCTGTTTCTGTGCCCTCAAGATCTCTGTTTTGAAGCACGCCCATCTTTCCTGAACTCCTTTGTTTTTAAGGGCTGTTTCCTAGGGAACTCTCTGAATAAGTCTCCTAAACAGGCCAAAGTCTGCTCTCCAGAAGTCCAGTGTAAAGGTCTTATCGTTGTTCCTCCTCATTTCACCGTTTATCAAGAATTCTATAACTTCATTATCACTGTGCCCCAGGCGGCCTCCAGTGCTGTGTAAGGAGAGGTGTAAGACGTGTAAGGACAAAGTGAAAACTCCATCTACAGAAGAGGTGATGTGACAGCTCAGTCATGATTTAAGTGAAGATCACTGAACTTTATTATGAGTTCAGTTATATTTCTGTGGTATCACCTTCAAAAAAAATTTCCATCCCTAAAAAAATATAATAATCAAACAATATATATGCTACTTCCCCGTAACCATAACACTTCTGTAATTTCTTATCAGCTCTAGGAAAAGTATTGTACTATGATAGAGCTGTAGTGTCAATGTCCCCTGGAGAAAATTAGAATTGTGTTAATATTTGTTTCAACTCCCAAATATTTGCTGGTTTTTATTCTTTGAAAATTTGGGATAAATTAACTCTAATCAAATCAATAGCATGGGCGATGAATTGTTTGTAGCTTTCAGATCACTTCCATGATAACTCTTGTAATCTAGAAGTCCTGTGACATACCAGTTACAAAGGTGTGAAGGTGAAGGGCTGCACCCATAACAGCCCCAGTTTCCACACTCCTTGGGTTCACAGCATTGTGCAGGGAATAAATGTCTGATGGAACTTGAATGTTTCTCTCATAAGAGACTCCATTAATAACCCTGCACTCCAGGAAAAAGTTATCAAGTATTTAGGTCCAAGAGCATCCTCTGGCCTTATTTTCTGCCATTACTGTTAGGTCAAGGTTATCCACACCCATTGCCTCACCTGATCTTAAATGCCATTTTCAAGGCTTTCCAGGTTTATGTGCCAAGACCACTGAATTCTGACACTGTTTGAAACCCACTTAGAGAAGCCTCAAGACTGAAGAAGCTGGAACCACAATTTTAGCCTAAACAATATTGGTAGATTTACAGTGGTTGTAAAACCATGAAACATTCTGAAAAGACAGATTTAAGCCAGCTGTGTGAAGAATTCAGCTTGGGGTTCATTTAGCATGTTATTCCCTGCAAAATATTTCAGCATATTTCAGTTATCCAGGAAAAGTTATGCTGCCTAAATTGCTGGAAAGTACCTTGTATTTTTGAAGCAAAGTGTATGGTATGCTTATCTCTGCTCTTTGTACGTTGTTGACGTTCCTTTACATTTCTACACCCCATGATGAACTGAAATCCAAGTTGCTCATCTGGTCTATCAATATGTTTATACTGTAAAGTTTTTTAAAAAGGATGTTACTGTTATTAAATGTTAGATCCAATTTAACATATACTCTCTGGAACATATTTATAGCAACAAATAGGTTTTTTCTACTCATTTATGCAACATTTTGCCTAATGAGCTAAAACTTACTGACTCATTTTATTTTACTGAACGAAGATATTCATATGCAATGAGACTCATTTTGTTAAAAGGGTAAGCCTGCTAACCAAGATTCACCGAGCCAAGAACTAAAGGCTGTGTGTGTAGCAGTGTAATTTAGCATTTGGTCAATGGATATATAACCAAAGCAAGTTACCTATTATGAAGACACCAAAGAGCAGTGAGGCAGGAAAAACAGTGTTGCGTATTTTAGTGTATACCTTCTTATGTTTCTTTCCTGGCAGCTAGATTCCTGACTGTAGCACATAGAACAGGAAGTTAAAGCTTTCTGGTTATAATTCAATATACACTAAAATTCTCCCTCCAATTCTAAAAAAAGCATAATGAAAAATTTAGAAGGACAAAGAAGGAAAAATACCCCCAAAAAATCAGAAAACATGTAATTCAGTGAAAGACCTCCATCAGTTTATACTATCAGAAAGTAACATAAGACATGGCTTCATAACAATCTTATCTCCTTTGCAGGGGAAAAAAAAAGGTTTAAGTGGTTGTTCTGCCAATACCTGGAAGATGATACTCACCAAATTTGCATTTGAACTAAGATGTTTGAAAATTGGTCCACTCTTCGAACAAGTTTCAAGGAGACATGACTTACCCCCCTCTCTTTTTATCACTGTCAGGTAGAATATGGCCGCTTAGGAGAAATGCCTGGAGACACTCCACAGTGCCTCCCACCCTCTGGAGAGCACACAGGCCACCCCCACACTATCTGCTGCGGCCCTAAAGCACGCCTCTGCTCCCTGCTCCTGTGAGGCAGACTCACCTACAACAATTTCAAAGCATGGGTTGATCAAGTTCCGGCCTGCTGCTCAACAAAGCTAAGTACATATATTTCATCCAAGTAATTCAGCTCAGTACAGCAAAAGGAAACTAGACAAAATGTAACACTGATACTCAGAGGTCAGGCCGATGGGTTTCCCATCAGTGCACAGCCAATAGCTGCCGTATCCTAGCTCCTTCACAGCAGTGTGCCCCCTGGTACAGGCAAATATGTCATCCTCCACTTCCATACAGGCTGCAAAACACTTGAGTAGCTTACCCAAAGCCATAGATGCCTAAACAAAGTATTTACAAGAAGGTGTTCTAATCCCAGTGGGGAGAAGTCAACTCTAAAAGCACAATATCCTGATTGTGATACAGAAACACTAAACATGCAGAGAGGATGAGAAAGCCAGTTCTTTGGGACTCATCTGCTGAGGCTTTTCCTCTGGGTAAGTTTCTGCCCAATTCTTTTTGCTCCATAGACTGACTAAGTGGAAACTGGCTTATTTCCAGAACCTGACTGCAAATGTAAATTTTATTTTATTTTTTATTTAAAGATGATGGAAGATTAAAAGTTTGAGAACACTGTGGCAGACCCATATGGAATGGAAGTTTGCTATAATTGCTGTCTGGGAGAGCTAAAATATAGAGAAATTGAAGTCTAAATTGGGGGCTTTTTCAATTCACTACGATGTGAAAAAGGCAGTTCATTTACTGTGCTAAGCATACATTCAGCTATCTCTGCTGCAGTTTGTATATTTGCAAAAGCCCAGAATAAACCTCAGTAACCACAGACAGATACTATTTTGCATAACACCCTAACATTTGGGTTCCAGGATTTGATGTGTTGGAAGGGGAAGACAAAAAAACTTAAATCTTGCTTTCATCTGGGACTTTACGTTTAAGTTTTCTCAAGACACTTAAAACAAAAATATTGGTCCTAAGCTGGGCTCCCAGGCCTATTATTTCTAAGTGGCACATTACAATGCTTAAAGAGTTTGTGAGCTTCAGACAAAGTTTGTTTAAAATATTCTGGGATCCTCAGTAAACTGACTCCAGGGAATCATGCCCTATAGCTCCTTATTCCCATTTTGGTAATTTTTAACCTTGCATTCATTTATGCTACTTAAAAATATATAGTCCCAATGCTCTTATTGTTAAATATTTAGCTCAGCTGAATATTTCTTAGACCACTGATCATTTTACAGTACTGAAAGAGAAATTAACAACATCGAATTTTAGCCTCAAATGATTTATCTATTTGAATAACTGACCATATTCAAGCTTATTACAGGGGCAGATTTGTTCATCCTCCTGTTTCATTGCTGTAAAAATACGTATTTCATTTTTGTGTTACTGGCTGTTTTCACAAAGAAGCAAGGAATTTTAAGCAGGAATTCCCAAATATTAGACTAGTGGATTTCTGCATACTCTTAGAATATTCCATGGGCCACTATGCAGCCTCATCATCTGAATTACAATTTAGAAAAATAATTTTTTGTGTTCTGCATGGTTCCATAAGCCGTAAGCTGCTATCAGCCTGGCAGCTCTGTTAGGGAGACAGTCGTCTGAGTAAGATCATTATAGTAGCATCAAGTAGTAGCATTACTATATTTGAACAACTTTCAGGGTTTTGTTCCGAAAAGGGAAGGAGAGAAGGTTCTCCAAATACAGCGTGTTCTTGGTTTGATGCTTCCTCATACTGGTCCTTGTACTCCTTTCTTTGTGCCTCTCTCCCTTATTTTTTCTAGCTGGTAATAATGCAGAAATAAAAGCTATACTCCACTGATTTCCTACTAAAAAGATTGGCCATGCAAAATCCTTGAGGTACTCTTCAGATACCTCCCCCACTCTTTTTTTCTCTTGCAAATTATGATGTACTTAAGATTAAAGTGTGATTTTTTTTCTTTGAAGAAGAGATGAATGTGTTTTCCCACTTTACTAATTACAACATGATATATGAGGCAGAAAGCTTTGCAAGAGGTAGCACAGCATGCAAGCACAGATGAATAATAATTAGGCTCAGATGTTTTAGAAATTAAGATTTTATTAGAAGGCTGTTATTTGAAAGTTTTAGTGCTGTGTGTAAGTGCAGTTACTATAAGTGTTTTTGGTTTGTTTTTTTTTTTAAATCCAATCAACCAAGTGCTGCTTATAATGTAGGGGCCTCTACTGACTCTCTAGTAAATTCAAAGACTTCCACTGACTTCAAAGGGAGTTGACTCAAGCCCTAGAAAAAGGATTTGTAAAAGTGATTAGTGTCAGGGCTTTGTTTTAGAGCTAAATTGTAACTAACCAGAAAAAATGTTTTTATTACAAAGATTTAATATACATCTGGGAATAAGAATTTCTCTCCCAGTTACTGTAAGACACCCAGCACTGAGGGAGAAAGGATGGTCCTATTGCTTTGTTACAGCCCATGATTTCTTCATTGTTGAAAAGTTTGTGCTGACATTCAGCGATACAACAACATAAAAGGACAGTGTTTGTGTTACGAAAGTGTACATCTCTGAGGACATGTTGGGAGAGAAGCTATGGAAAAATAACTAACAAGTTATGTAAACCCATCTTTTCCAACAGGGTGTAAGACAACATGTATCCTTAGCCTCACTCATCTAACATTAAAACAAAAAATAACCAAAAAAACATTGGGTGGCACCAAGTGAGACCCCTGTGATCAATCACCTTTATGCTTACAGGTAGTATTTCCATGAATTATGACACTATTAAGCATGGCAGACACTTGATTACACCAAGCAGGAGCACTGCACCCTTGGTTTGGCTGTGCCAATCTGAATCGCCCTTCTGGCTTTAAGTGGCCAATCCTCTGAATGCATTATTCTATCCAACTGGAGTTAGATGTTCCTCAGTGATGAACAGAATCATCACTGCACCTATTTCAGGCACTGCATCTCTGCTGTACAGGTGCAGCCAAAGCCTCAGTATTGTTTTAATCCCTTTACCCTGCACACAGATCAGTACCCACAGGGAAACATGCAGGTCTCCATAAAGATCAGAAGGTCCACCAACTGTGAGTAGATTTGAGAACTAGGTACTCCAATATTTAATGCTTTAAGCCAAGCCTACCTTTTAGCATTACAGAAGCAGTTGCTTTACAGTTTCTTAACCAGTAAACATCAAGAAACATAGAAAATACTAAAAATGCTGAAAAAAAAAACAAAACCAAAACCTGAGCAACCAAGACAGTATTTGTGATTATGGAATCATGATAGTAATCACCAGTTGAGATTTATGCGCATAATCAATGAAAACTTAAGTTGCTAGTATGGACATATTCAGTTTGCAACCTCTGGAGGAAACTCCTGCAAGCCTTTTATACCAGCCCAACCAAAAACCTAGGGAGGTTTCAGGCACCAGTATTGGTGTAATAGTGGCAGCACAGAGTTCAGAACAATCTTTGGAGACCACAATGAATCCTGACATGCGACACGCAGGATTACAGGCCTCCATCCTAGCTTAAAACTAGGTATGGGCACACAACACCTTTCACAACTGCCCAATCACAGCAGCTGGCAATATATGAAAAAGTCCAACTTCAACAGTGCTTTATTTATTCTGTCAGCATTTCCAAGTGTTTAGGGCTTTGAGCATAAAAAAAAAGGTCTGGAAGTTACTAATAATAATTTAAAAAAAACAAACCCAAGTAGCACAAATTATAGATAGGTGCTTAAGTTACTATGTTCACATCCAAGTTCAAACCTTCTCAAATTCTGGTGGCATGTCATTCTGGGATGTGGTTCAGCTTAAAGATGCAGAAGTAAGAGCTTGGGGAGCTGAGTAGAGACCTGCAGCCACACTGTGAGAGAAGGCGTGCACCTATGGACACCAAGTAGTGGGCCAAGTGAAAGCTCTGGGGTTGAACCCGAAAATGAAGGTGATACCCACAGCTTTCCATACGCTTGTGTTGTAAAACCAGGTCAGCATAGTTGTTCCCAAATGCATTTCTCCCTAAGAAGAGCTCCAGGAACAGCAATGACACTGACAAGTCTGCTGACATACAAGGGCTTTCTATTCCAGCACCACCCCCCACTGCCTCACAAGGAGACATTTAACTCTGTTGGCAATCAAGGGCCTCTCTGTATCTGTTTGCAGTAGGTTATCTATTGATTTTAACTGCTTAAAGTTTAACAGAGTTTTTAGTAAATTTCATATTGATCTATTAAACTTAGTCATGATTGGTTTTATGGGTTCTGTTAAAACATATAGTGGCCAGGTGCTCCAGTCAATACCTATATACTGTTTTCAATTAACTCACTTCAAGGGGAAAAAAAGTCTATGGAACATATCACTAGATATTTATTTTGCTAGTCCATGTCTTGACTGCTTGTGCAACTGACCAAATCAATTTTTAAAACAATGTAACACAGATGCAAACGATCATTGAAATTCAGGAAGAGTATTCTAGTATTAACTGCTTAAGGTTGCTCTAAACATTCAAATCAATGCAAACACCAATAATCTGTTTTAGTTCATTCTCAGTTTCATTTTCTCATAAGATTATGGTGTACACTTTTGTTTGCCCTGCATCGTGGATCCTTCATAAAAAGAGTTCTAAGCTTACCAAGAGGGCTTAAAAGATGGTGTTACACAGTGCATCAGCTCTGCCAGTAACAGGAAAGAGATTTTCTCAGTGTATAAAATTTCAGCATGGCATGAGGGAAAGGCATCTTAATTTTAAAAGACTCAGTGCCAAAGTATTTTTTTTAGATTGTAATAAAGAAGAATATTTTCTATGAAAACTAAGATGGGAAAAAACCATCCTTTTCTCTCATTCAGGACTACACTAATATTGTCAAAGATCTTTTTTGGGTTTATTTCAACCAGTGAAAGTGTGGTCTGTCAGTTTCACATCAAGCTTATCACAGCTGGTACAAATCATTCCTGCCCATCACAGCTGCAGTATACCTCTGTCATCCTCTGAAATTTAGAGAGTGCTTTAATCATTTTACGGGCTTGTGCTGGTGTTCTGACACAGCAGAACTATTTTAAAAAAGGAAAAGTTCTAAAACTAGGTCAGAGGTATTGTTGGCATAATAAATCAGTTTGTTTAAAACCTGGTTTTATTCTACTTTGCAGTTTTGGAAAGTGCTAATGGTATACACTTCAAAATTCAGTATTTAAGAAGAAACTCCTTCCTAATTTCCTTCTTCCAGATTATACATGTTTTGAGTTCCATGATGCAAATTGCCATAGGCTGCTTCATAATTGGATACCACTTCTATTCAGAAGCATTACTTGGACAATTGTAGTGAAGAAAATCTAACATAATTCTAACCTACATTTCAAAATAGCTAGTTTCCAGAAGAGTACTGTGTTCACAGGTAAAGTGGGCAGAACATTTAATTGCAATTTATTTAAAATACAGTTTATCTATTCAAGTTTTGAGAATGACATTTTTAACCACGTGAGTAAAAGAAATGCAATTTTAAACCTACAATCCATTTTACAAGGGAGGGAGATGTCAGTTTGGTTTATAAGCATTGAGGCAAACCTTACCCCTGTTAAAACACAGAAAGAGTACTTGTTTAAGTTGCATGAAAAAGTTTATTTTGCCAGCACAAGAAATAAGCTGTCATGGAGCATCCATTTCTTCAGTAAGTCAAGGAAAGAAGGAAGTACAGAAGAGCCACAGAGCTGACAGATAACCCTCTAAAACACTGGTTTAGCAGAGATTCCACCCCCCCACCCTTTTTTTTTAAAGAGATGAGTTCCTAGGTTTTGATTGCAAAAACATCAGACACATGTTCCAGTAAATCCATTTGGTCTAATTTCTATAGTAAGAAAATGGACAAAACAAGACCTAGAGGTCTTCTTATGTCTATAAAGGTACTATTAGGCATTACATTTCTGGGGTTTATTATACTTTGTGCACATTTTATGATCTCTGTTCCTCAGCTGGCTTTCTCAGGTGTTGTGTGATATTTTTATGTTCATTTAATCAGGAGCTAAAGTAAACAAAATTATAGAAGTTGCACCCCTCCATGTTTCCTGTAGAGAGAAGTTGACCATACTGCACAGATCAGAAAGCCACGAAGTCCAACTAATAGAACAGCCATCATCATTCAAATCTCGTGTCTATCAGGTTTTTTACTGATTTTCTTCTGGAAGTAAAAACTCAGTTCTCTGATTACCTACTAAGGAATTCAGAAAAGGTGTAGATTTTTCTGTAACTTTAACACTACGCTCAAAATGACCTAAAATTGTGAAAATTGCTTACCTGAAAAGGACTAAAGTTTTCCATGGAAGATCTAGGAAGCAGTAAAATATCACTGCATTAATGCCTGTTAATGTAGCACACCTGATATTAATGCAGCACAACTTGCTGATTTCATGGTAATAGTTCTTTCAGTTTGATTTTCAGGATTTTATAAGTAAAACATTATTTTTTCTAAGTGTATGAAAAGCAGTTTTAAATTAGTATTTCTAAATAAACAAACAAGCAGCAGGAAAATAAAAGGGACAAGTAAATTCTTCAAGAAGAAGACAAAGCACAATAGTGTTGACTAATACGGGAAAAAGGACAAATGTCTTTATTTCATAAGATTCTAGTCCAAAAGAAGAAAAGTATATCTGAATTTAGAAAACCCCTCTGGGAGCCAAATATGAAGGATGTGAACTGGCTGTTGTGGAAAGATCTTTGAATATTACAACCATGGTAGACTATTTATATCTTTCTCTAACACAAAACTCCCAAAGCTCATTATACTTGTGGGTTGTTGTGGTTTTTTAAAGAAAACCAACCAAACAAGTAGCCCCTCATGATAAACCTATTAAGGTCACAGAAGTTCCTACAGGAAATACAGGACAGGCTGAAGAAGTTTCTGAGGAAAGGGTCCAGAGAAATTTTAAAGAATGATTCCTTTGACAAACATCCAGTTCTAAACAAATCTTTTTTGGATAAAATCAATCACAGGGCCACAATAAATATATGAGATAGAGGATATGTAATGGATGACTCAGAAAAAATTTAAGCCATGCTGAGACTCTAACTCACCTTACAAGGGGAAAACCATACTGCAGACACAAAAAAAAAGACTGTCAGTAGTGGAAAAAGGCATTTGAAGACTCATTGACAAGCTGTTGCAAATAAACTATTCAATTCTGGTTTTCACCTACTCTTTTCATAGCTAGATAACTTGTGAATACAAATCAACAGATGTGCTTTTCTTGATTAAAAAAGAAAAGTGACAATAAGCTTATGCTCCACTTTCCACCCCCCTTCACCTGTTCTGATCCCATCATAAAAAATATTGCATGCTCTTTTTAATGGCACAACCAGTTCCAGAAATCAAAACACTTTGCTCAGAACTGAGACAAGATCAGGCATATTTTCTTTTACAATTTAAGTTTTAAAGGGTTTTAAAGACAGCCAGATGGAGGATCAAGCATATAAATTAGATGATCTTTGGCCTATTTCAGAAAACAGTGACTCAGTGTATCATAGAGCAGCTCTCCAGATTATTTATTGGGATGCTTGTCTCCTAACAAAACGTCAGCAAGCTTCTATAATTGCATTAGGTTCAGCTAAAAAGAAGTTCCAGGTTGGCCTGAGTGAGAAGGCAGCTGAATGTTGCTCTACATTTAGCAACAATGAGCCACCAAAAAAAAAAATTCTCATGTCTGTCTCCTAAAAGGGAATAAAATACTTTAGCGTCCCTTAGTGCAGACTGTGTCCTTCTTTAAGGAGGCATTACTTGCAGCAAATGCAGTTGACGTGCTTATTACCTGAGGTGGCTCCTGCCATGTCCCTGCTGGAGGACAGTGCCACCTCTCCCAAAGAAGGCATGCCAGCCTGCTGGTGCATTATTGCAGCCCTTCCTTTCAAGCTGGCTGGCAGCTAGGCCAGCCTCCACCAGCACCAGAGCCTGTCCCACCAGCCTGGCAAGTCTGGTGCATGAGCCAGGGGTGTGGGACAGGCGCTCTGGGGCTGTGCACTCACCAGGGCTGCATCCCCTGCCTGGAAAGGCTGAGCCCAAGGGAGCCTGGCTACAAGGTACAATCCACTCCTGCAGCCTGGCACCACCTCTGATACCATTCCAAGGTCTCCATCACACACCCACACTACTCAAAAAATGCTATGAGACTGCTGGAATACTGGGTTATGTGTCAAATATGCACATTAAATAATCAACAAAAAATAAAAGAAATCCTTAATCTCCAGACATAGAAACTTCTCTCCATCATTATAAGCAACTACTTAAATCTCACAACTTATTTCCTAATAAACCAGGTGGAGATGATTTAGATTTTTTTTTTCACAGTATGAAAATCTACAAGAGGAAACAGACAAGCAGAAATATCACCTGCAAATCCCTGACATGCTGAGAGAAACTCTTGGGACTATGAGTAGCTCATATTGTGCCACCCAAATAAACTGAGTCATCCTCTCTCTAGACACTGTTATCTAATTCAGCCTGCATGATTTGACCTTGGAGTTCATAAAAGTACATTGGAAAAAAAAAGACCTCAGCCTATAAACCCAACAGAAAATTTCTGAGAGTTTTGAACAGAAATTGCCTTTTTCTCTCTGGAGAAGAATTAGAGTAGTTGGTCTGAGTCTTGTGTTTGCACACAATTGCTACCACACTAACTTTTTACTTTACTTATAAATGTACATCTGCAGGTGTGCAGCATGTTTTACCAGCAAACAACAATATGTCCTGAACACTGCAGCATTGAACTCCGACAAAGCATTAGGTACAGGAGGGTTGAACACCACAAGGGTGGGCAACGTGCTGAGCACATGATGTACAACACCACAACTAAAATTCAAACTGTTCATTTTCAATCTAAAAATTTCTTCTGCAGCGCAAAATATTTACTCCTCAGTTAAACTTGCAAATTGGTTATTTAACTGCTCAGTTAAACTTGCAAAATGGTTAATTCTTTGCGTAACCTTTAATGGCTTGTTCTTAAAAATCTCTGCAGCTGAAGTACGCAGCCATCTGATTAGGCAAATCCACATTCATCCTCTTCACCACAAATCTCAGCATCACCTGTCTTGCTCCTGCTCTTCCTAATCTTTGTTCAAAAGGTCAACAGGGTTTGGTGGAAGGGGGCCTATACATCTTTGGGTCATTAACATTTTGTGATTCTCTTCTGTCCTTATGCAATTTATTTTCCTATCTGCTGTAGCTGGTTGCTGCTACACAGACCTGAAGCACCATGTGTTGTATGACTCAGGATCTCAAGCCTAAGCAAAGGAAAAAGCTAGACAGAAACTTGTTTTCCATAATGGCAAGAAAGGATGCTAGGACAGCATTATACACCATCTGGGGTACATACAGCCTTTTGCTTTAACTTGACACAGGCCAGACTTCTGCTTTTTCAGACAGACATATAGAGATAAACCTCAGGGCTAGGAGGACTTTGTACTAATGAGCTAACAGCTCACATCAGTTTAAATGAAAGCATAGCCCAGCTGGTTTAGATTGGCTTTTTTTTTGTAAATAAGCTTTCAAAGCACAGAGGTAACATAAAAGATATCTGGATTCCTGTGAATAATTTATGCAAAATCTATTAAACAATTCCTCTGTTGGTGTTCTTCTAAGTCGTTACATGTGTTTAAATAGTAGCATCACATTTTTGTCTATGTATTTTGCTCCAATGAGAGCACATTCCTCTCTATTCCTCTTTTAGAAGTTTTATCTGAAACTCAAAAGTGTGACAGCAATATACAGCATAGATCACATAGCTTAAGCAGAATCTGAAAACTTGAAGTCATGCATAAAGACACTATTATCCTTTTCCTGTAAGTTCACTGAAGTCAGGCAATAATTAACAAGGAAAAATTATTTGGGAGGAGAATTATTACCTTCTGAAGGAGGACAGAATCCCAGCAGTAAACCAAATAGTATCCAGATAAGCAGCTGGTGTGCTAAGGAAAGAGAGCAGCGATTTCATCCAAATAACATAACTATCAAAACTTAATGCCAAATGCACAGAGCTAGCAAGGTAAAGGAGAACACCACCAGCATTTATAATGTTCTTTCAGGCATCTGCATTTTATAAAAGCTCAGAGGATGGTCAGGTGTGATCCATCAACAAGGCTGTCTGTAGTTAAACCCCATTAAGCAACTTCAGGAGCTGCTGTTGGTCATGTCAATTAACTGACGCATGTTCTTTTTAAGTGTTTAGGAGTTTTCTATTTATCTGAATGTCACTGATTCTTGCACACCTATAGAGAGAATATTCTAATCCTAATACTTAATCCTATGCTAAACAGAGGTTGTGGCGTATATTAAGACAAAAGTTTAAGATAGGGTACTTGTTAGGATTATTGATGAGAACTTTTTGGAAGTAGATTGGGATTTGGGTCATCCTCCTAAAGTGCAGATATGATTCAGTTCTCCTTAAGTGATATTAAATAGATGAGGGCCTCTCATCTGACCTTGAGCTTCTGCAATGATAGCTATTATGCTGACTTTCCTGAAGTTTATTCTTTGGCAATTTTGCTTTGTACTGGAAAGTTTTCCCTAATGTCGAAGTTACATTTTCCCTCCCTGCTTGAAGCTTTAGTTTCTTATCTTCCTCTCTAAATTAATCAACCATGACTGTAACATGGTTAATGTGAAAATTATATTTTGATCAATTAATTTTCTGAACAGACATGCCCAACTCTGATTTTTTCCTTGTTCATTCTTGTTTTACTATTTACTGATACTTTGCTATCTCTAAATTGTCTTCAATTTGTCTGTCTTTCAAAAAATGTGGCACCCATAATCAAGCAAGGAAGTCTGTGGGAGCAATGAGTTCTTACTCATAAAAGTGACAGTGTGGGTTAACATCACTCTTGCCTTTCATATTACACCGACGAAGAATTCATGTGTTGTTTTGATCCATTATCATCCTCACTGCTCAAACATCTTGTCACTATATCTTACGGCTAATTCAAACTCAAAAGCTATCAAATGTGCACTGCAGGTAGAGCTGTCAGAGCAACTGGTTGTCAGGATTTGACTCTAGAGAGAGCACACTGTCTCTGTCTTAGAAATGAACTGAAAGGGTTGCAGGAAGAATAAGGCAGTTCTTCAAGAACCATGAAGGTATGGGAGGCCTCCTAGCTATGAGATTGCTTAGGAAAGAAGTAGGAAAGGAAGCTGAAGAAGGAAGGGTAAAACCCAGTGGAATATATAAAGTTTAAATAAATCTAAGCCAGATAAAAAGTGCAAATTTAATTTGGGATGGAAGATGCAAATTGTATGGGATTATGTTGATTAATTACCTCTCCCCCAGAACTTCCATCCAAATATGCCAATATCCCATCTCACTTATGTTGTATTTATATAAATAAGATTGTTCCTCTGGAGTTCAGAGTACATGTACTTGTAAAATAAACCTCAAACATAGCATGAGAGACATCTGTGTTTATTTTCTCTCAATTTCTATGTTTCAGACTCTCATATTATTGGTATTAAATCCCAATCTTGTAAACTCAACCAGCTTCTGTGGTTTCCAACAAAGGAAATTAAACTTGTATGGGATAAATTGGGATATTTGTTATATCCACAGAGTTTCCATTGTCTTCAAGTTATGTTCTGAGTGGCACTGAGCAAAATTCATAGCTGCAACGAAGTCAATGAGTCTTGTGGATGTGCAACGTAGCCCAGCCCTAGCAGACTGTTATGGGAACAAGGCAATTTTTATTCTTGCTAGTGAAGGTAGCTGATAGAGACTGGAATGCAAAGATCTGCACTCAGATCAAGGAAAGAGGGAGTATTTAAGGCTTCTATTTTTCCAAATAAAAATACACTTAAGGATTTTGTTTCACTTTCATTTTACTTTATCTTACAGATTGTATTTAAGTCATTCCCAAAACATGTTAAACTCCACCTTGATGTGTAGTCTTTCTGTATTCAGCCCTCATTCTGTTCTCCAGCTTTGTATTTCAGTAAGATGCTTCTGAAATTGAGAGGCTGTGCGTTTTTCCCTCAGTGTTTCCTCTTCCACTTTGGTGTTGCTTAAACAGAGGGCTGTGTATGCCTACTGCTGTTTCAAGACATCCGATATCTTATTTTTGATGATGCTAAACAAATAGAGAGCTCATTTTCTGTCATCTTTGCACTCTCTGTGCTGCACAGTGGATGTCAGAGCATCTGGGCACTCTGCTCGCTGCTGAGGTGTGCCAACACGAAGAGTCACACCTCTTATCTTTTGGCAATTCACCACCCATGTTTAGATAACAGAGTTTCCCAGTGGTGTTTCCTGCAAGTCACAGTAGCAGACTGTCAGTGCCTGAAGATCTACCACCTCGTACAGTATGAGTTATCTGGGTCAGCAAGAAGAGGATTAGTAAGAGCAACTCTTTTTTGAATTAAAGTTAATTGGAAATATTCTTTCTGTAAAATTCCTGAAAGCCTCAACATATGAGGGAGAGATTGAGACCTACGCTTTTATATCTACTTCTTGTTACGAACAGGTCATTTGTCATGACCTATTACCATGTCATAGCTAATGCACTGCAGGGAAATATTGTCTCCTGTAGTGCTTTACTGTGGCTAAACTCTTCACTCTAAGCAACATATCCCTGCTGAGCTTCTCTGCCAGCTTTTGTACATAATGCCAATGTTTTACTGATATTTACCAGACTTTCTCAAATACGGGACAGATTTTTAAAGACCACACTTAGTATCCCATTTCACCTTATCAGTAATCATCAAACATCACAGCTTGTGCCATTATAATTGAGACAGCTGGTTTTGTGTGCTTTTATTTTGTTTTAAGGACTCCCTTTCCCCAGGTAGCTCTGTCTGAGCAGTATTTTGCCAGTGCAATTAATGCCCAGTTTGGGCTGCACTGTTACTCTGAGGTCAGCACAGTGGTGGGGCACTGAAAGCAGTTTTCAGAAATGACTGAGACCACGACAGAGCTGGAAGTCACAGGGTCTTGTAAGAAAATTTCCACCTGAGAACATTCAAGCCTGTAATTGCTGTTGTAAGTGCAAACCTGCAAGTGAAGATTGGATCAGTTGAAAAATTTTTAGTGGCTTTTGGAAGAGACATGGATTTCAGTGACTTTTCTAGACATTTTAGAAATGGGGTTACATCATGTTGCTGCATGTTCCTATGGTTTTCATGGTCTTGAGAGAATTTAGGAGTTATGAAAGAGGAAAGTTATTCCAACAACCCCACCTAGAAATTCTTATAGGAAAAAACTCAGCCTCTGATTTGGAAGGTTAGGAGTTGACCATGCCTATGCTGTTCTCAATGAAAATCTTTTCACTGCCTCCAGTGGTTAAAAGATTGTGCCATAAATAAAAAACAGTGTTGAAACCTGAGTTATATGGACACCATTGATAAAGGGGTCATTGGAGCTTTGATGAAAGCTTGCTGCAGGTCTTTAATTCTATAACTATCCTTTATTCTCCTATTTAAGTCATATTCTAATGTACAAATACTATATTCTTTATAGACTATTGGAACAATCACAATAATTTAGAAGAAAACAGTGTGAGGTAGTGAGGGTGAGTCATTTGCTACCCATTCCCCTCCCCACATGGATATAGAAACAAATGTTCTGCACTGGAGTGCTTGGCACGTACAATTATGCTGTTTACACAAGTACACTCTGTCTTGCAATTGCAACTGTTAAGCCATTGTTCTCTTGGTGGTTCCTTCAGTACATTTGCCTTTCTCTAAAAGCTGTGTGTTTTCAGGCTTGCAGCTGTAGACATTTTTTTCCTTCTTGAAATATTCTGGTCAGAACTTTTAAGACATCTTTAAGGATCAGGCCCCCAGTATGAGAAATGTGAGGAGAAGTGAGGAGAAGCGCACTTCCTCACTTTCTTAAGCACACTCGAAAATCCCATTCTTCCCTCATGCAAGGTCAGGATTAAAATGGTAAAAAAATATACTTTCAGGCCATAATCTTGCCAGAATTTCTGTACACAAGGTGAATTAAATATGTGCAGAAGCATTTGCAGTATGTGGATTTAAATGCAGATTTGATTAGAAAAAGACCTTTATAGAGCAAGGAAATGCCATTAAAGGAACATTTTAACATACTGTTGTGCCTGGGTTTCCCAGATACTTAGCAATGGAAAAAGCCAAACATTTTAGCTCTGGTATAGCTTTGGATTAGCAAGCAGGTCCTGGACACACATTGTATTTTATACACCATGAACAGTTTCCTCTTTATTAATCCAGCATGCAAAGCTTTCATTTCTTACTGAGGCCCATTTTTTAATTTCTTGCAGATTTTAAAATCTGTTGTGTTGGCACTTCACTTCTTGGAGACCACTGGTGTCATTTTCTCCAAATTGTTAGCGTAAACAGTCTGTAACTCGAGTAAGCCAAATGTGGGTGTATTAATCTTCCTAGTGCCAGCTAAGCAAGCCTGGCAAGGCACAGTTTAATTCTGATATCAGAAAAGCAGTAAATAATAATAATCACTTTTTCCCCCCTTTTTAGTGCTGAAAGACCGAGATCCTTGTAAGTATATTTGACTCTTGTAAGTTAAAAGATGAATAGAAGATGAAGGAAATTCTTTTTATAATCGTATACAGGAGCAAGGATGAGCAAGTTAGGATAGGAAAAGAACAGCGTGGAATATTTTAAATAGTGGTCAAAAAGTAGAGTGGCGTATACAGACAGTTGGCATCATCAGTGTTAGTTAAAAGCTAACTCCATCACACCAAATAAGGCAAAACATGACTTCATGAGTGCTCTGCAAGATTAATAAGTTAAAATCTGGCTGCTGTTAGACATCATTCAAGATATCTGCCACTCTCCTTGGTGAGAAGCCTGTCTCACCAGCCACTACATCAGCTTCAGCATATGGTTGCCTTGCAAGATATCCTCCTGTACACTGACCATGGGGTAGTCCAGGTCAGCTTCCTGTGGGATGCTTAAGCCTGGCTTTCAGGACGGAGGGTGTAATTCAAGCCTCAGAGCTTTCTCTGTGTTAGCAGAAGGTGTGGTGACAGATTTCCCACTCCTTGAGTTGAATGTCAAGAGTTGTTACTTCCACAGCAATGTTCCCCTTCCCCCGCAGCCCACAGATAGAGCTCACTGGGTTTCTGGATCAGGATAGATGGCACAGAGGTACAGGAGAGCAGGAGGCAGGGTGATGCCAAGGGAAGGATCCAAACTGCCCTGGCAGCAGTGTGCTTCAAACAAGGAAAATATGGAGAGCCTCAGACAGTCAGTAATGTTGTATTTGCAAGGACATTGCTGGTGCTTCAGGAGTGTACATGGGCAACATGCTACCCCCAAAACATTCGAAACCTCCAGGGAGATTATCAGCACTCTGGAGCCAATTTCATGCCTTCTCCTAGGAGGGCAAATATCTCTCCTTGCATTTGTTACCAGGAAGCAGAGAGATCCCATCACATGCCCATTCCAGCAAAGCTCACATGTAACCTGAATCCCCGTGGAATTATTAAGTCAAGCACTGTCTTCATGGATTTTATGTTCATATTCCACGCTGCATTTAAATGCTTTGCTGGGAGGGGGCCAGTGCTCCCTGCCATCTGAGCATGGGTTACCAGGGAAAGAAAAGCCTAACCTTACACCAGCTTTAGCCCCATAAAAACATCATGGATCAATTCACCTACAGGCTTCAGTATGACCTCAAATAAATCACCTAAAGCTTTTGACATCCAAGCACTCTTAATTACTGTTGATATGAACAGTTAAATTGGTTGCTTACAATATAGGTATGCTTATCTATACCATACCCAAAACTTCAGTATTTGCATCTATGGAAGAGGTTTGCAGACACACAAAGCCCCTGATTTCTGTAATATATTTTCCTTGACAGGAGATAATAAAATTCCTTGGGAAAATAGGGTTGAGTAATCTGTCCCAGAAGCTTTACACACAATAATTTACTACTGTGCTTTCGGATTTCTCAGGCACACACTATTCCACCCCACTGAAGAGCACTGATGCACTCTATCAGAGCCCTGGTGTTGGCATATGAGGTCAACAACATGTCTTAGAAAGACACTGAAATCATTGTTCTTCTTTCTTTGCTTTTTGGTGATAGGGTGGATCCTCTCTGATCTGCAGCAGCCATGCTCTTCCTAGCAAAATGGACAGCCAGCTCAAACCTACTGCTCTCTGAGTGCCAGAGCTGCTGCTTTTCTATGGCCAACAGAAAAACAAAGAGTGGGAAGACCCCTGCTGAACCCTAGGAAAAACATTTCTGGCTTTGTGCAGGTAGGTAAACACACACTTTCAAATTTTACTTTAAAATTTAACTGTAGCTACAGAGATATTTGTGGTTAAAAGAAAGTATTGCTTTTTCCTGCTTGAAATCAATATTTAACATTGCATTTTCTCTGACATTCCTGAAATGAATGCAAATAATCATATATACACAAGCAAGAATGATCTGTCAATCACAGCTCATCACTACTTGTTTTGGAAGTGAACAGACCAGAATATGGGACAAGAGCCAGTAAGAAAAATAATACTCCAGAAAGCTTTAATGCTTACTGTAACCACAGCCTGAAGCATCAGCATTTCAGATATCAATAATTTACAGGAATAGATAATGACAGTAGCTTGATTCAACTTCTCATATGCCCCACAGGAAACAAATCAACTCAAGTAACTGGAGATGCCGCAGTGAGTTCTGAAAAGCCGAATTTTGTAAATTTGGGTCTAGTACTGTTTCTGAAGCTACTAACAGATGTGAGGGGTGGGCTCAAATCTGTTGATTTGAGCAGAGTCTTGCCATTTCTCTCAGGCAGGCTTTTCAATGAGGCCCTTTGTGACATTTCTCAAGAGGCTTAAAGTACCCAAACTGTGGTTATGCATTTTTCTTGGAATGGTNGAAACGCGTCGCAACACCAAACCAAATCATCAGCTTAATCTTCAAAGAAGAAACGCTCCACTTTGTCCATTCTCAAAACTCAAATATTTGTTGGATGTCAGGCAGCAAACATTAAACCCAAACAAGACTTTCTAGTCCCGCTGAAATAAATGGGCATTTCATCACTGGATCTGAGACTAATTTCCGATGGTGGTAACATACTAACACAGGAACAAGAGGAGTAGGCTCCATGGGTGATTTAAGGAAAGTCTATACCCACTCTTCTTAAGTGGAGAGTAAAACCTACTTTAAAACTGACAAATTCTGACATTGAGACAGAAGTACATCAGCAGAAGGCTAATGTAATTGCATTTTTCTACAATGGCAATGTATTTTTAAATATCTTCAATTCATTCTCTTTTAAATAAAATACAGTGAAATAATAGAACAAGAACAAAATTCTATCAAAATATAACGAAACCAGCTACTTTAATCTGCAGGTGACAGAACCAATACCACCCTCATGCTTTATTGAAATGTGTTATAGATGGCCTCAATTTCTTTATTCCCTCTGCTTCAGGACAGTTCACTGTTTAAGACTAAGAAGAAATGGCATAGTTCATGTTGGATTTATACTGGGCAAAGGAAAGTCATTAGAATAAGACAGAAGATGAATAATAAACTATTTTATGTCGTTGTTTTTCTGATCTGACCTAGGCATTGCTTTTTACTAATCTAGTATCTGTACTCTTGTCCTTCTGAAATAAAATTATTTCTAACTTCCAGATCTCTTCTATTGATTTGTGTGACACCTTGCTCAGGACCCAAGTAAGTGCTAACCCTATAGATTCAAATGCCAAGGGATTCAAATTAGTCATGAGATGGTTTTTAATATCGCGAGAATCTAAATCAAATAAGACTGGGGGCAGTTAAAATATATTTAATTAGGTATTTGTACGTTCTTGTGTGACTACTGGTCCTTTATGAAACACCAGCATTATCATGAACACAGGGAACCTCATGAAGCACATAACAAACTTTAAGTTAGTAAGACAAGGCCTCTTGTGAGAGAATCCCTATCTAAATAAACTCACCCTGCCAGTTTGGGGGCTTTGAGCTGGATCGTAAGATTTTTGTGCCCAAAACTAACAGGTCTTGTGGTTCATATTTAAGATATGCTCACATGTTTATCAACAAAAAGGTCTTTACCAGGAAAAATCAGAGAAAACCTCGAGGAGGCAGGACAGACTATTTGACATTTCAGAATTATGCTAACATTTATTTCTGGACTGAAACCATTGCCACTGTGGCACTGCCACAGGGACATAGCCCATGGAAGTGGAGGAGGAGACGAGGCATCCCTGACAGCCTGGTCCTTTCCAACCACTGCCCCAGTGGTATGAAGGGGTTCAATATCATTCTGTGTCCATCAGTTGCTGTGGACCTAAGCTGGGGTGGACAAGGAAACAGAAACAGTGGGACCCACTTCACACAATTCTTTCTACCTATGCAGCCCAGCCTTCCCAAAAGTGGCTGTTGTCCCACCAGGTTCCCAGCACGACGGTCACACTGGGAGGGAATGAGCCTTCCAGACCCATTTCAGCCTTTCTGCCTCCCACTTCTCTGCCCTGTGGCTAAAGCAGATGCCCACAGGCGTGCGGGTGCTCTTTGTTAGGTTTGACTGTCCATTGAAGAGAAAGTCCCTCACGAACAGCCACACGGACCAGAAACACACCTGACCTGTTTGGTCTGACTTGAAACGCAGGCTGTGCATGCTCCTATTACACACAAGGGACTGAGTATTTGAAAATCTAGGAAAAAGCAGCAGACTACAGAGCTCAGCACAGAAAAGGTGTGCATCCTCAGGGCTGGTCAACACCCTCCTAACTCCATGCTTGTTCCCATCTCCACATGTTGTCTGTCACCACAATTGAAAGCAATGAGATAGAAGCACCTGTGAAAGAGCAACTCTCTCTTAGGTGTTCTGAAATACTTTGAAAATCTGCCTCTAACAAGAAGTACAAGTCCTTTGAAAAATCTAATGTAAAGGTAATAAGGATCTCTGTCCCACAGTGTTTCTATGGGAAAAGTCAAGAAAAAATGTGATGGGGAACAGAGGTTTCACCCAGCCATTTTTTATCAGTCACAAAGGTGTCTCCTAATAAATCAAGTTAATTCAAACACACTGAATTTACATTTCACTTAATTTCCTTTCAAAGTTGTTACAAGTAATATGACAACGTTGTCATTGTTTTAACTCCACAGGGATGTTGTCAAGGCAGTATATCACAATACACAAAGTTAAAAATCCCAAGTTGCCAAATTCATATTATCATGCAATTTAGTTCCCAGTGCCATAAATTTCAGGTGGCAAGTTTAGCATTTTGAACAATTCATCCGGAAAAGTGACAGTATATTTACTTCTACCTTATTTCTCCTCTGAGTTCACATAATAGAAGTAACTGGAAAGCTATATCAGACTTGTAATGTAATAAATATAGCACTGCATATGGTATTTGGAAGCCTTTGACAAGGCAAACCCATAAATGTAGTCCTCAATAAATCTCAGGTTTGGTATAGCACCTGTTGACCAATGTCATTCCCTCTGCTTAAGTATTGTGCAAATGAGTTCTGGGGCAGATTTACTGGCAAAGGGAGAGAACTGAGAAAGGGGTTTTAGTCCCAGCCATTAATCTCAGTGCTGCAATGCCCTCTCTCTTTTCCAGATGACTCCGGGTAAGTCCAAAGCTACTTAACCAGTTATGCTGAGGCTCTACCTTCCTCTGGCATGTGATGTGCATACAGACATGTATATTGTAGGCACCTTGTTCAGTGGAAGCTCTTACTTGTGAAAAATGCGAGCGATATACATGGATGTTCTGTTCTTTTTGCTGGATGGTATAAACTGACCCTCAGTAATTTGTTATTAAGCAGCTGCAGCTTTGCAGAACTGACATTATGACACCCATAATATTTTCATAAACTGTGAAGGCTAATAAGTGTTATTATGGAGTAAGCACTTCTGTCTTTTCATGAAGTGCTTGATAGGATTGGACCTTCTCTAGAGGTAGGATATGATTAATATAACCTCGCCCTGAGATCTAATACTTTGATTATTTTCCCAGATAATTAAAGCTGTTTACTTGTGCAATGAAAGACCAATTTAAACAGATTGTGAACCTCAGCCTAGGGAGCATTCAAGAGTTCTGCAGCTTGTTACTGGCAAAGGATGAATTTTAATACTAACATAATTATTTCATCCTTATGAACATACTGAGATTGATAAAGACGCTTCCTAAAATTGGGATTATGATCTAAGTGTGCTGCAGTTATACAGAAAGCTGTCAGCTATTTCTTGAGCCTGCCTTGTGGCTAGAAATAAATCATTCTATAAAGAACTGTGGAGCAATAACTGTAACCTTTAAACAGCTAAGGGAATTTGGTTAACAAATATAAACATGCACATGTGTGCAGCATAACAGAGTGACCAAGCTACTATCCAAACACATGTTAAACTATATGATTTCTTTCCCTGCAGGTTCTGGTATCAGAGGTTTTTTTCTTAGTGCTGAGCTCATCCATATTCTCTTAGACCTCTTGGGAGAATGAATTATTAGAGGCAGGCATGATAGCCAAAAGGCACAGAGTGTAAAATCTTTGCACAGGGCTGGCAGGAAAAGAAGAGGATATGTTACAGGGCCATGTCTATGTCAGGAGGTCATGCCTTTATCAGGTACAATGGAAATTTAACTTGCATTATTTCTGTTCCTTTAACTCTCTCTGCAGGCATTCATATTCAGAACTAAGAGAGAATTTTTTGGCTTGGGATTAACCAGAAGATCTGCTTGGGGTTGAGGAGGAGTGATATCGGCAACCACTGCTTCTGAGAAGGATGCTGTGAGCTGCAAGGGGGCCTTGCATTAACAGACTGAATGGATGCTCTTAATCCTTTTCAGTGCAATTGCCAAGGTTAGAGGAAGTGACCAGTAAGCAGCATCTCCTGCCTTCCCATGGGTGACAAATTCAAGGATTTCTCTGTGTGTGCAGAGCTGGTGATTGCCTTAAAATAAAATAATAATAATAAGATGTCTGTCTGCACATTCAAACCTCTGCATATTTCTTGTGCCCTGTGAGGACTTCTATTTTTCACTGGTAGTGAAGGTCAATAGATATTGCATGGAAGGGGTTTTTTTCTAGTTTCTATTTTGTTATAGATACGCACAAACATCAAGCTGATTTTGTTTTAAACACAAGAGAAGAGTGGAGGAAATCCTGACTGCTGTCCATTTCCAGTTCCAGTAGGACCTCTCATTTTACTCCTCTAATTGTAGGCATAACCTGCAAAATGAGATCTCTACCCAGAGGCAGGGAAAGGTGTTTTGTGAAACAATATACTGCCATAGATGGGAATTACATAGAAAAAGGGAGATGGAAACAATACTCAATCAATAACATATAAAATAGTGGAAAAGTGGCAAAAATACATTTGGAAGGGAGTATATGAATTCATGTGGGGACTATTTGATGTAGTTTACACATCCACTGATATTTTAACAGGATATACTTCTGATCGATTACTGTAATACAAAATTCCTCCCAAGTATCATGTAGATTTATTATTTTTCACATAAAAATACCTTGCAGGAGATAGTTTTAAAATGTTGATAAATTCAAGACCCTGAGTTTGCTCTTTGAAATGTCACAAATGAACTTGTTAATGTAATGTTTTGACCCTCTTACCACTCCTTTCTCTAAATTCTTCAGCTGGCTATGGGCTAGATGAAGCATAGTCAACCAGATTTTTTCCATTCTTGACAGCAGGAAATAAAACAGCAGAGGGAAAAAAAACCCCAAACAAACAACAAAACAAAATCAAAAACTGAGCTGTTAAGAAAATCAAGAAATATTTTCTCAATGAGTCAGCAAGGTCTAGATCCTTGCTCTTCAGACAGTCATGGGCAGAAATGGCTCTGTGACAAGAAATCCTTTTAAAGAATTACATTTTTAGGTAGAAGCATGAAAATCAAATATAGGGTTTTAAAGCCATTTGATCTCTCCTCCAAAATACTCTTAATACTCTGCTAGAGAGCACTGACATGCTGGGATGCCATCCCCTTTGATTTTAAAATAAATAGGAAATGAGAAAAACAGACGGCTTCCCTAACCTCTAATTGCAAAATTCACTTTTCCTTTTGTTCAGTTATTTAACTAAAAACTAAAAATCAGAGTGAACTTCTTATATATGAAATGTTTTAATTAGAGTAAGCTAAGGAGGTATCTCTCCTCAGAAGACCATATGGCTTAGAAGTAAGTAATTCCACATCACTGGTTTGCTGGCAATAATGGAGTGAGGCAGAAGAATGAATTAATTTTAAATCACATCCATAAGGGAATGAATTGTTCAGAATGTTCTTTGTGCCACACAATGACTGTAATTTTAAACTGCTAATACCTTACAATAAGACCCATAAATGGGTTATTTCTTGCTCTTCATGGGGCCAGATTCTGCTCTTTTGATGTTCTTGTGTAGCTGTTATTAAGATCAGTGGAAGTTGAGCCAACTTTTACAAGTGGGGGATTTGTTTGAAATCTATTTGGACATAGTCAGATAAAGTCGGGCTGCCCAGCTCAGCTGTTCCTCCCCACATGCCACAAAGCACCTGCAGCACCAGGATGTGCAAACAGGGGGTTCTTGCCTAACTACCCTCTCTGCCCATCCATAATGAACCTTTTGGGTCAGGGATTTGCCTCCAATTTCTTTTTTGCAGTCCTGGTTAGCTCAATGGGTCTCTCTCTATCACAGGTTGCCTGTGCTGAGGCCAGCTTGCCTGATGATCAACTTTCCTGAAAAACATAAAATGTGAGGATGTGTCTTTGAAGCATAGGATGCGTCTGACTAAGCTGAAAATACAATTATTGATCTAAATAGTTCAAAGTGTTGCACATTCATTACCTGGAGAGGAAAGCCATTGTTGTTGTGGTTGTTGCATGTCACACATGGTACAGTCAAGCTGGAGGCCTCGATCCGCAGGATCAATAGATTAAAACCCATACTGTGTGTGGAGTTATGGTATTCCCTAGCAGCATCTACCACATGGGCTGATATTGGCTGATTTATACAAAGGAGCATGGATTCAGGTACTCTGTTAAATACACAGAGCTGCAGTGACCATAGCTTTGAAGGACTGCAACTTAAATGACAGCACCGCATGGTTTCAGAATTTGCTTCCTAGTTCCCAGCCTGCCTGGACAGAGAGGCACCACGTTGCAGCCCTAAGGGCAGCTGGGCAGAGGGTATGAGCTGCGACTCATGACATGATGACAGCCCACAACCTCAGCAGGACACAGCCCACCCCGGGGCTACGGCCTGAATGTAAGAACATGTCCTAAACCCCACTGGTGTCACCAGTGGGCGAGGCCCTCAAGGTCTAGGTGCTGTTTAACCTACAAAAGAGTCTGCCAAGCACCTACAGCCGTAACTGAAGCTCCGCACATCCTCTTAAGTTGCCAACTCACCCTGAAGACACCTGAAGCCCAGAGGTGCTCAGCTTCTCACTGGCAAAGGTCCCACAAACCCCCAGCGATGCCCCGAGCAGGTCTTGTCTGCAAACCTGGAGCTGCCCTGCTGATGCTGCCTCATCGGCTGGGCTCTGTACAAAATGAGAGGGCATTTGAGGCAGCACAACATTTGTGGAAAACAGCTCTACAGCTAGAAAATTTGAATGTAGGAGACCTCAGTTAAATTCAATCCTCTTTCTGAAGGGATCTGAGTCCTCCTCTAGGAACCTGCAAGTCATTATACCATAGAGCAGACAACCGCAAGGACATTAGTCATCTTCCCTGGCAGGACTGCTGCCTGGCATGTGACATGATGAAAATACCTAGGCCGCAGTGAATGCTGTTTTAACTCTAAAAGCTACACTGTTTCAGTCAGTATTAAATAAAGTTTTTACTGGGGTGGGTAATGGCATTCAGGTTTCCATGATTCACATTGCTAAAAAACAGGACGAGGTCTGAACCCTTTTGTATGCTGAATATTTAATTTTTCTGAGTCAGGCATAGAAGCTCAAAGGAGAAAAGCTCTGAGGAAATCAACTACTGTCAGGTGACATTCCTCTTGTACCACTGCAGGAAACTTTTTCAGGGGGAAGTTCTCTGGCTAAACCCTGCTAATGAATCAGCTATGCCTCTGTGCAGGCATGGCCTTGAGATCTCCCTTCTACAAAAGATAAATGAGAGATCAGGATTATTAACTGTATTAATGTAGAGAAGCGGACAGAGAAAGATGGCATGACCTAAATGGGGGAGGGGGGGGTCCATAAGAATCTGAAAGGAATTATACTGATGCTTTCCTACATCATTAATATTTGTGTTCAGGTGTATTCTCCTCTGAAAGCATCCATCAGCAATCATATACCATGCAAATGTACTTCTTTTTTCTCACATGGAATCAGAAAACACACACATGCATATTTCTTTTTTTCTGTATTGTTTTCCATAAAGTACATTTGTAAAAGAGTAGAATTGACTAGAAGAGCTCTGCAATGCTGTTAGTTCAAAGATAAGCATCCTACTCAATTCCTTTCAGTAGCTAGACATGTCAAAATGATGGAAAGAGGCAGAAGAGCAGTGGCAGAAATAGAAGTTTGATGGGGTAAAGTAACAGAACAGAAAAATTGGAAGATGCTAAAAACCCTTCAGTGATCTTTGTATATATATATATAGGCAGTTTAGAAACACTGTCCTAGTTGGAATATATCCATTGAAGCCTAATCAGCCCCTGAAATTCTGTTAAGAACAGCCCAGGACAACAGCTACGTTGTAAGAAAGGAGATAAGCTCAATTTTTTTTAGTCCTTACAGTGACTGAGACTTCAGCTCACGTTCCACAGACCAAAGAACCCAAACTTCAGTGGAAGGCTGTTCAAAAATGAGCAATACTTTTCTTATTACAAGTAGTAAGCTCCATCAAGTATTGTAAACAAGCAGCTCTTCAGAAAGAAATCCCAAAAATAGTGGGATATTAGCTATCATTAGCTGTCACTAGCCCTAGTGACAGAAAGAATGGGTGCCAGGGTGGGTAAATGAGAGCCTGGTGCACTGGGAGCCTGTTTTTGAGCTGGGCCAAGCCCAGCTCACAGAACAGCACTTGTCTCCTGCTTAGCCTCTCAGCTCCTTGATTCCACTGCTGCTGTGGGGTACCCTCCTTTTTCTGCTCTCTGCCTCCACAGCTGCCATGTGAGAGACAAAGCACTGGGGTCTGAAGCAGCTACTGTTTGTGTTAGTTGGTGGAAGTTGCCAAGGGAGGGGGCAAGTTTTGGATCCTCTGTTTCTCCCTCACCTATCTCTGCTTCACTCACTTTTTAGTTTTCCCTATAACTGTAGTAAAGACTCACCTTAGTAATCAGCTCCAGCCGAGTTCCAGCAACACAGAACCCTTCAGCTGCCAGTCACCTTTGCAAAGAAACTACTTCGGCCATACCAAAATATGTGGGCAAAAAAAGGAATTACTTGGTCTTAACCAGTTCTCCTTGTTCACAGTGAGATGACTACAGAGCCTTCTCTTCTTGGCAGGGCATCCCCCTTTTTTTTCCAGAATCACTGAGGTACATGAAGACTTTCCGCAAAGAAGTGAGATTCACAAAGGGACTGTCAGAGACAGAGGGAATGGCCTTCATACTCATTTGCCCTGAGCTTGATTTATGTTCTGCTTCATGTGTGATGGACCTCAGAGTGTACCTGAAAAAAATAAATGTGTTCATACCTCCCCAGCACTGCTGGGATGCTACAGCAGGTCCTTGTGTGAATTGAAAAAGTCCATCTGCCTCTCAGCTGGAACTTGCACTGTTTTGCTTTTACTGGGCACAGGCGCTGGCCTAATGGAAGAAAATTTCAATATGACTGCGCTGAGCAGCTGATGGAGGAACACAGACCCTCGCTGAAACTGGAACAAAATGTCTCAAGTCTGGGTCTCAGAGGTGCACCCTGTGTATTCTTTGCCAGTGCTTACTTGACAGGAAAACTGCCAACCATAGTGGTCAAATGTGCAGTACTCTGTCTTGCAGAAGCTGCTGCTGCCACACTCTGCAAACACACTCTCCCCAGGCAGCAATTGCAGTAGGTATTGTACCAGTGTAGCAGCCAGCCCTAACATCCTGTGCCCAGATACAGTTATTCAGCTCTCTTTGTTCTGCTCTGCCATCATTTTGCATAAGAAACCACTGAGAAGTCCAAATCTTCTAAAACCAGCCAGTGGTAGAGTGGTGGGAAGATAAAAAAAAGTGATGGCTGTTGGACAGCCTTGATTCTGTCCCTGACCTTGACTTATTTTGGGATTGTACGCAAGTAATTTTATTACTTTGTGCTTTTTCTGTCTGCAAACACTGCCTTTTCTTTGATGTTCTTTGGATGCTCCTCTTTCCAAATGAGTCTGCATTTCTGGGGTCTTGCTAAAATTACACGATAAAAAACCAAACAAGAGTAATAAACGGTATTTCTTGGAAAGTGTCTTAGCAACCCAGGAGTGGATTGGATAAATCCAGGCTCTCCTGTGCACTTTTTCCAAGGGAGGAGTACATACGAAGTAAGACAGATCTCCTCCTCCTCCTCAGTGAATCCGGATGGCTCCATCACCTGCAAAAGGATGAGCAGCCTCTGCAGCTCTGTGACTGCACTACAACATTAGTCAGCCCTGGAGATGATGGGGCGATTATTTAATAATACTGAGCATCAATTTCCTGGGAGAGGTAAACACTTTTAGTGTAGAGTGCAGCCACCACGTGGTTCCCCCCTGGCTGATGGGAGCTGAAGAGCTGGTCCTTACTGTTGCTCCAGGTCACACAGCTGCTCTGAGTTGTTACTAACTTTTACACGGTACCAGGAGTGCTGATACAAATCCAAAAGAGATATTTAAAAGGCGACCAGAAAGATATTGCAGACAAAAGAGACAAGGGCTGGGAGCTAAGTCAGAAGCAATCGGGCCTCCAGCTTCATTGCTTCCTGTAGAAAATATGGGCTGTCACTGGAAAAGTTTAAAGCCGTATCTCAGCAATTTGTGTAACTGAGAAGCCTGATAAACACAAATTAGCATTGCTTTTTACAATTTTAGAGTCATAATTGATAGTTTTAATGAATTACACAGGTAGAATAAGAAGAAAAACTATGGCAATGGCATTTGGTATGATTTTTTTTTATCAACCCACAGAAGCCTTTATTTGGGTGGAAATACAATGCTGACTTATTTTGTTATGTTTCAGGTTTACATTTTCTCAATGAATAGATTCTAATTTTCCATTGTTAGGCATCTGGAAGGCTTTTATTTCATATTCAAGTTAAATTTGCAAGGTCTCTTGCAATTTTATCTTTCTGCATCTATGCAGTTAATTGGAGAATAAAGGTCATAAGTGTTAGTCATTCATGGAGAATGATTAACCATTATGCAAGAGTTTCGAATATTTGCTCTTAATATTCCTGTAAATTTATTCATTTGACGGTAAATTTAAGAAGCGCCTACATCATTTTACCTTTTTTTTTTTTTCCTAAGGTAAATGCTCTATAAACAGCCAAGGCTTGTAAAGCTAGCTGAAGTCTACACTGTTTGGTCTCAAAAATTCAATACACTGCAGTAAGCAGGAAAGATTAAATGACTTGACTTCAGTAGTTTAAAAATATTTTCCAATGCTCCTCTCTGACAGGTTCAAGATTGTTCATATGACTTTCTCCTGCTGAATTATAATCACAGAAAGAAAGCAATTACTCTTTCATACTCAGTCCAGAAAAGAAAACTTGCACTGAAAGAAAACTGCTGAAGTTGTACAGTTCAGCACTCCAGCAATAAGAGATAGATACTGCATTTGCCACACATTAGCATCGCAATATCAGTATCACCGTTTTACAGATGGGAAATCCAAACACAGAGAGATTAAGGTAAAAAATACCCACTAATTCTGGTTTCTCTGTTTGAAATACCTTGAACCTACTTTTTCAAAGGATTTACTGTATACAGCAACTGTACCAGAAGACAGTTTCCATGGATTTCAAACGCATTTTAAGGTTATCACTCTTTTTGCAAATGAGACCCTGAGGTATCAAATCAGATATCCAGAAAATGAAGAAAACACAGGAAAAAGACCACCTGTGAAATACCTGCTTTATATGATTTTCAATTCCTTTTTCTGCATTTTCTTTCTGCAATGCCTTTTTTCATTAGCTGCACCTCCTCCAAATCCTGCATATCTCCCAAATTCTGGGAGTGCTATCCCACAGAAAAGGAAGCCTCATTCCTAAAATACTGTACAACCCCAACAAACTGAAAATTGACCATAAAATTAGTTTGTTGCTTTCCTAGAAGACTTTTTTTTTCTTGTAAATCAGTGATGTAATGAAAGGAAATAGTTTTGAGGAATGTGCTGGCTTGAGTGCTTTGAATTTTTTTTCCTAGCTAAAAAACGTTAGAATATTACAGCTTCGGAATAATACAGTTATGCCTGTAATTCAAAATCACTTTATTTTAGATGTATTTTATTTTATGGTGTAACAATGCTTAAAGGGATAAATGTCAAAACTTACATTCAACTTCTTGCACACTGTGAATGGGAAACATCACCTGACTTTTTTTCTTGTTTCACAGTTTAGTCTGAAAAATGTGTTGGTTTGTTGGGTTTTTTTGGTTTTTTTTTTTAATTCTTTGGTTTCCTTTGCCTTTTCAGAACATATCCTCCCATCCCAATCATGAAATTTCACGATTTCCTACAAACTGGAGAAACTAGATCTTGCAAACATCACGAGGCACTTTGACGCATATATGGTCTGTTTTTCCAGTTGGACAGTCTGGGCTCTTTTTTCCTGCTTCTTTGCTCATAAATTTCCCTTTTCTCGCTGTATTTATTTTCAAGCCCCCTTCACCTTCTCTACCCACCTCTGTTGGTTATCATTCCCAGGTGTTTTTGCCTTCCCTCTCTTTGCATCTTTTTCTCCTGTTGCTTACCAACCTCCATTCTTACTTCTCTTTCCCAAGGAGCTCCATGACCAACTCACTTTTTTTCCACAGACTTATTTTCTTCTTCTCTTTCTCTCAGATGAGGCAGATTTCTTTTTTCTGAGCTCCAGCATAATAACATGGAGAGCTTTGAAACAACCTTGTTACTCATAGTCCAGCTGGCCAAATGAAGATGAGAATGCTGCTGCTTACAGCTGCATTTGCCAGAAGTTGTACAGCATCACACTGGATTGTGATCTCACCAGAGATAAGAACTTTGGGGACTTTTATCCATTAGCAATGACCATATTTTAAGAGTCTTTTTTAAACAGCGTAGGCCTTGTACAAATACAAAATTTACCTCCCTGTCCTAACAGTCTCTCCTCACCAAACTTCTTGACCTTACTCCAGGTAATGGGTAGAAAATAAAAATTACTGGTGCTTAAAGAAAAAGACTATCGGGTACCATTTTGCTTTTCAACTTATGTGAAACAACCAAAGCTTCTCAGGCATTATTCTCTAAAACAGCTGGAATGGATTGAAAATAAATACCTAAATAAAGCCAACAAAAGCAGACAGTGCCAGACACCTTATCAGCATGAAATTTTAAACATCAGTAGTTTAAAACATAGACAAAGTTATAAGAAACTGAGGGGAGTTTCAAGGGCAACATTCACCAATTTTAATAGTAGGCAGTGCTATCTCTTCCACTGCTAATAAAATACGAAGTGAAATAACCCACGAGTAAAGCAATATGTTAGCAACAGTGTTAGCAGATATTAGTCTCCCTCAAGTCAAATCCTTCTGGTGCAACATTAAACCTACAAGGTAGTAGAAAAAAGTTGACAACATGCTTTGGATTGAATTAGAGGCTTCTAGCTTCTAAAGTTACCTTGCCCTTTTTTTGCTCAAATTGCACAAGTATATGATCGAGTTTCCAATGGTAATATGAACCCTGCTTGAACCTGAGCTGACCTGTACAGAGCCAGCTAAAATGCCTAGGTATTGATGTTACAATTCATAAAGAAAATCCAGATAAAACGTCACCCATGGAGATGAAGAAACTGTCTATACTGACACTGCCAGTGAGCAGGACACACTATAAAATAGTTTGTGTCACATGGCATCTGCACAGAGATCATGAAGGATGCTTTAAAGGGTGCCAACACTGTATATCTCCTCACTAATTATCAGGAAAAAATTAACAAAGAGGGAAAGGCTGTGAAAGGTTGTGGTTTAGGTATAGTTTGCATGAGGTTTGCTGAGAATATTCCCTTTCAGCATAATAAAAGTGACTGATAATGACAGAAATCTTATTTATTTTGTAGCAGCATGTGGCTTTATTTGCATCAATCATGAGAGTTCATTCAGTCTTTTTTATTAGGTTGGGCTGTAGCGAATACAAAACGGCTGGCAGGAGACTTGGTGTACTCTGGAGGAACAAACTGTGTGGGCTTAGTCTCATCAAAGCCATTGTGCTGATCATGGTTATACAGACAATGGTTAACAGCTGTTCAGAAATAAAAAAACCAAACCCTTTTTATTCCTTTTTGGCTTTTTTATTTTTAAAGAAGAAAGAATAAAATAAGTACTTTTTAAAATTTGGCTGCAACAGGGATATATTGGGGTTTCTTGCATAGGACGAGGCTCTCACTCTTCACACTGAGCTAATTACAGATCTAGGGCAGCTCTTAACGCAGTATTTGGCTATGAAGTAGTGCAGTCATCAGTGCCTGTGCCCTTGAGATCATTGTGGTGTGTTTTGGGATGTCAGTAAATTTTGACAAAAAGTGGTCCATCCTCTCTGATTTGTGAGCTACACACAAATCCACACAAATCCACAGAAATCCACACATAAAGCCCCTACAGCCCAGCCTCCAGTCCCAGCTTCAGTTAATGTTAGTTGTATAGTCTGATATTGACTGTTTGTCAATTGTCACCATTTATCAGTGGGTATGCTCAATGGAGGAGGAAAAGCATCATGAAACAAGACAAAAGTTGACGAATGACAAAATGCAAGAACATGGTGTACTAATGCATCTAGAATTTTCCACAGATACAACAGACTCTTGGAAGTCATTCAGGCAAGAATTTGTTTTCTGTTAAAAGGAGATGAAACTATGTAAAGGCATAGGGAGTTAATAGGACCTATAAAGGTCTATATCTATTCTAATATATGGGGGTTGGACAAATTATATTTGCAGCATCCAGGGCATGCATTTCAATCACCAGCCTAAAAATTAGTGAAAGAGAACAAGCCACGATACAGATATAGAAAATACTCCATTCCGAAAAAGAACGACTTGTTTGCAAGATAATTGGCTTCATATGTGAAATAAAAAAAAAATTTTGAAGCATTTATAGCAGTCTTCAGTTTGGCAAGTCTGACATGCTGTTTGTAGGGTTTATACAATCTCTAATGTAAGATCAGATTGTAGTGGGCCTCGGAGACATGGAACAGAGATAAAAAAATACTTCTGAAAATAGGCTTAAACATAACAGATTAAGAAACTGAAATTTGCCAGCCTGCAGGATGTACTCAGATCAGTTATAAGTTTTGACTTCTCTTTTTTTTGACTCCTCAGTGCCACAGTGGACTAGGTTTAAAAGCAAAATAAAACAAACCCCAGGAATATTCAGAAAGAAAATAAAAGTGAACCTGCAAGAGGTTGGAAGAAGGAATATCAAGAGGACAGTAATAACCACAGAACTGAGCACTAACCTGCATTTGGCAGAGTTGCTCTCTCTGTAAAGAAATGAAGCCATTACCACACAGCCTCACTGACAGCACCAAAGGGGAAAAAAGGCACACATATCTAAGGAAATACATTAGTTAGTTGTAGAAATTGCTCAGAACAGAGTCACATCCATTGTCTGGAACGCTGTCTAGAAGCTTTGACACTCCAGAGACCTCCCCAGTGAGTGTGGTATCTGGAGCTGGAGTGAAAGGTTTAGAGAGAAACATAGGCATAAGGAAAGATATAACAATGATGCATTACAGAAATTATTCTGAGAGTGGGTGGATGTGAATGGGGCATAAAGGAAAGACATATTCTTGAAAACAAAAATGTTGGAATTGTTTCAAAAATTCTTGGGCTGAACACATATATTACACTGAATTCCAATTACACTTTATTTTACAGAAGAGGAGGCAGCTAAGAAGGTGGCAGACATGGATATTCAAATTAAAAAAAGGGAAAGAAGAGCTGTGGTTTCAGCACGTAGCCATGTAAAGAAAAACTGCTCTCTCAACTTGCAGAAAACTTGATAACAAAGAAAAAGTTAGAGAAATGTATAAAAAAACATTAAAAAGTATCACTTTGATACAACTCCTCTAAATAAAACAAACAAACAAAAAAAAGGTTGGTATCAGATTGGTTTGGATCTCTTAGTGCTCGAACATTTGTGAGCCACTTCTTAATTCATATTCCCATTATACAGAAATAGCATTGATTCTCCTTTTATTTCCCCATCTATATAACCAAACATCATATTAGGGTATTTTTGCTGCAGACACTTTCAGGAGTTTTTATTGAATTTTTCATCTTTTATGGAGTTTCCACTTTTAAATTCTCATATGTTTTGTCTGGCCTTTCACATTCCTCTAGATTAAATGTGGAAACTGCATTTGTGAGACAAGCCATTCTGGAAACAGCCTGGTACTGAACAGTAAAAATTTCTGTTGGGCTGGCACCACCTAATTGTTTCTTTTCACTTCAAATATTTGCGCCACCTTAAAGTGTCATCGGTGACATTTATAATAATTAGTAGGTTGCAGATGAGAAGTATCATTTTGCTGCTAGACACAAAAGGCCTGCTAGCCCCTACAAATCATGAAAATGTTGCATTACTTTATGAAAGAAAAGGGAAGACAAAAAAGCCAGAAAAAAAACCAAAACACCAACACTTCTAAGTCTTTAATCAGCCACTCAGAGTCACTGACGGAGAAATAAAAGTGCACGTAATTTATGCACAGTATCAAGAGGGAGCATACTCTGCACAAAAAAGGCTTTTTGAAAAATCCTAGTAGTCACAGAGAAAGGATCACTAGCCCTTCATAAATGCTTTCAAACTGTTTATTAAGAAGAGATTTTCACAGACACGGCATAAGAGGAAGCTTTAAGCAACAGATGTTAGGGATCTCTTTGCAGGGAACACAAGGCAATTTTTGATAAAGCAGGGTACAACTAGTAAGTGTAATTGAGGAAATAAATATTGACCACAGCTTTGAGGTGGATCTGTCCAGGCTTTCACCTCCAATGAACTCTTCCTCCAAGACAAAAGCCTTTGAAGTCAGACAAGTCAGGTTTTACTGTAGTATTAACTAAGATCCTTAACTTGTCTGAAGAGAGAAAATCTGAAGTGACTATGCCAGATGGAGTCTAAATATCAACAATTAAATTAAAAGGTTCATAAATAACTTGTCCTTCCCACTCTGTCCTTGCAGGTGAGTCATTTCCTCAAACCTGCTTTCATGGCAACTCAATCTGAATTGCAGCAAAAACCGCCTAGCAACTCTTGGTCCCTGGGATGTTGTTCAGAAGAAATTGGCTCTCAGCTCTGTACTTGCATCTTCTTTTCTGCCACACACAGTGGATGCAGATATTTCAGCATCAGAGACAGGTTCAGTTATCCACAATGCCATAGCAAACTCCCCTTCCTCCTGGGAATTTCACTCAGTTCAGGCTTTTCATGGAAACATGAAGCTATTGCAAATAAA
>VYXC01013306.1:353411-563520 GCA_013397175.1 Platysteira castanea
TATTTATATTTATATTTATATTTTTATTTATATTTATATTTATATTTATATTTATATTTATATTTATATTTATTTTTATTTTTATTTTTATATTTATATTTATATTTATATTTATGTAAGATATATGTCTGTATATATGCGGACACATTGATAATATTATTGTGTATGACTGGTGTATCTGATGTCATGAAACAAAGCTAATACAAGGTTGATGCACACAAACCAAAGGAGAGCAGCAGATCACTTGTCTTTCTAAAAGACAAGTCCATTTTGGATGCCAAAAAATTTACATGGGTATAAGCAGAAGCTAAATGAGTATCTGGAATACAACTCCACTGAGGGCTGCTAAGCTCATGAAATCTTCAGAGCTGCAAGTAGCTGACTGCTGGGAATGTGTGAGGGTAGACATCATGTGCTTGCCCTGTTCTTTTCCCCAGGAATCAACTTCTGTCGGCTGCTGGGACAGAAGTTGGGCTAGCCCTCTGGGCTGAATCAGCACAGCTCTTCATCAACTTTTGCATAATAAAGAAAAGCTTACAAAGTATTGTTTTTCCAAACCAAAGACATGGATGCTCACAAGCTAAGCACTTAAGGACTCTTGTGCTTCTCAGCACACATATCTATCTCAGTATGACCTTATTGATACAGTACAGATCACTGACACATCACTACAGCAGAGTCTCATTAAAAAAATCCAGCTAGATGTATCTTCATGTACACGTGTCGGTATGTATTTATGTATGCATGTATATATGCATATAAGCAACAATCTATGCATGTATGTACGTGCCTATCTCTCTCTGTCCCTATCTACCCATTTTTAGGCCATCTTTTTGTTTTCTGAGATATCTATTCCTTTCTCTGTTTATCACAACCAGCATCAATCTCAGAGTGCAGAATGCATTAAACACCAATTAGGACTCTTTATTCTGCAGGTGAGCCTACTTGTTTAGTTTTGTTTTCTTTTCAGTCACAGCCCATTTGCTGCTTTTATTCCTCAGAGTACCTAGCTTGGATTATTTTTCCTTCAGTTGAGGTTTGCTTCACATAAAAGCAGACTGCAAACATATAATTTTTAGATGAGCCACCTGGATATTTTGATTGCTGTTATCATTTCCCATTTTTGTATCTCTGCATTTCTCTCTTTACCAAATGTTTACAAAGTCTCTGTGGATCACCTTTCTTATCATTTGCTGGCAGATTGAGCACTAAACTGGTTTAATTATTTCAGGGCTGGTCACTTCTTTTTTTCTCTAGCACTTTAGAAGATAGTCAACCCATAGGGGATGGCTTGTCAGTTTGAAAGTTTCTCAATATGAGATCTTTCTCCAAGTGAGTCAGCAACTCCACATTCGGTTTGGGCCCCAAAGAGGGAAGGAAATGTTGTACATAATGAAATGAGTGTTATTTTTGAAAATATTTTCATATGTTTCACAAATATCATGATGGACCAGATGAGGAAGCTTCACTGTAATGTTCAAAAAAATATAGACTTCTACTATGTGCTATTTATTTTTGTTCTTTATTTCTTTTTATTTAAATCACCCACTACCCTTGTGAAACGTGAAGCTCAGCGTGACATGCCAAGATCCTGACACCCTTGCAAAGACACCAGTCTCTGTGACAATAAGGAGTTGATGTTGGCTGGACCGTCAACATGGAATACTAATACTAGGAACTACATGAAACAAAAAAGCAAGACAAAGGAGTGGCCAACACTCAAATACCAGGAGATTAAATTAACACTGCAGAACCCAGGACAAGGAGCAAACACCAAATCAGGAGCAAATTTTCAGGGTGAAGATACAAGAAGCGACATCTAGGCAATGTCTACCTGGATCAGGTTTACCTGCACTCAGTTATTAGGGAGAAGACAGCCAAGGCTTGCTACCTCCAGCCCCAAAGAGCCAGTGATCTAGACAGGAACATAAATTATTGACTAAGATTCCTCAACTGCAGAAACTTTCAAATCCCCAACAGACCAAATAGTCCAAAAGTAGTACTGCTGCAATTACTGCTTGTTCACAGAATCACAGAACAGGTAGGACTGGAAAGGAGGACTGGAGGTCATCTAGTCCAACCTCCCTGCTCAGGCAGAGTGCCCTAGAGCATGGTATTCTCAGGTTTTTGAATACAGCTCAGTTCACATGGGCCTTGTAAGGTGGTACCATTAAGTTGTGCAAATGGTACAAATACTGAATTTCACGGAAATCTGTCTTTTGTTGCACTGAAGTTTCTCATTATGATCAGCGGTTTGAAGCTTATGAGCAAGGGAGACATTTAGTGTCTCTTAACCACCTAACTGTGACAGAAACCAGAGTCAGCCAAGGTTTTGCAATGGAACTGCCTAGACCTTTTCTTTATAATGAGATCCCCAAAGAAGACTGAAAGACTTTGAAACTCAGAAAGCAATTTTTTATTAAACCTTGAACCAAAACAAAAAAATTGAAAAGAAAAAGCACAAAATGACAAATTCAAGTAGATTAGAAATAAAGAAGGTTTCCTAAACATGTCTTCCTCAGTTACAGGTTTGCTTTTGGTCAACTCAGTGACTTTCTAAGTTTGTTGCAAACGACTAATCCCCTCTCATCCTAGGAAGTCTTTTCTACCAGCCTCTGAAGTCTGTCTGTCTACTCCTCCCGAGCTGCAGGATCCCAGTTCTCTGCTATAACTCTTCTACGTGCCACACTCAGCTGTCTTGCAAAGTTTTTCCACCCACGTATGCCCAGCTGCTGGATAGACAGGAACCATCTGCTTTACCCTCCAAGGGGCTGCACCTGACCTAGCCTTCATAAAGGGACATACTACAACTGCGAACAAAGGAGAAAAAAAAAGAAATTAATGTCCAGTGTGCAAATCTTCAACAATTTGATGATAATCTGTTTATGGATTTTAGTATAAAGGGAAATGCTAACCCTAATAGAGGCAGCACCACTCTAAAATTAGTTTTTCTGAAATATAACACTTAGACAAAACAACACTGTTACTAGCCATATCCAGATATATTTGACAGTAAGAAGGAATATGTTAGTCAGAGCCTTTTTAAAGATCTGATAAAGAAAGAGGGACCACAGAGCAGAAGTGATTACATTTTCTGAAGTTGACACAAAACAAAATAAGATCTGTTCTTTGAATGTTAAAACACGTTAAACACATAAATGTGTCAGCGCTGTGGTACTGGAACAGAAAGGGATACCCGAATGAAATGTCTTAGAATAGCCAAAGAAACTGATACACTGGGAGAAGAAAGCATTGCAAAGTTTTGAATATGGGTATAAGATGGTTATGTGAAAGTAAGGTTGATGGCTGTACATAGGCTAACCATGGTGGTTCCTCTGGTTCAACATGAAGTATGAGGGATGAGAGCTCTACAAAGGGACAGAAAGTCACGGTGTCATGGTTTAACCCTAGCCTGCCACCAAGCACCCAGCAGCCACTTGCTCACTCCCCCACCAGCAGGACTGGGGAGACAAGAGGAAGGGTAAAAGCTAAAAAAGCTTGTGGGTTCAGGTAAAGACAGTTTAATAGGGAAAGCAAAAGCCACACACACAAACAAGGCAAAAGAAGGACTTCACTGCTTCCCATGGGCAGGCAGGTGTCCAGCCATCCCCAGGAAAGCAGGGCTCCATTACATGGTACAGTTACTTGGGAAGACAAACATCATCACTCCAAACATATCCCTGTGCTTCCACTTTCTCCCCACCATGTTTATATGCTAGGCATGATGTCATACCATCTGAAATACCCCTTTGGTCAGTTTGAGTCACCTATCCTGGACGTGTCTCCTCCCAACCTCCCAGGCAGCCACAACTTCCTCATCAGCAGTACGAAAAGCAAAAAGGCCTTGGCTCTGTGTAAGCTCTGCTCAGCAATAACACAAACATCTCTATTTTATCAACACAAATACAAAACATAGCCCCATACTAGCCTCTGTGAAGAAAATTAAGCAAATTAAAAATTTGCTTAATTAAGCAAAACCCCAGCCAAAACCAGCACACATGGGCACAGGAGATGAAGAAGGACAAGAGTACCTGGATCTCATATGGAATCAGACCCAAGTATCTTGCACGTGCCTTATGCAGAGGAGTTATCAGGCTTAAGTTTAAGGCCAGTGCTGAAAGTCCATAGCATAAGCCAGTCTGTCAGACACTGCACAGGACTTTACAGATCTGGGGCTGATAGGAAGGCTGTGTGCCTTCCCACTACATGATGACTTTTGTAATCAGGGTGGCTCTGGCCTGAAAAAAGCAGGGAGATGAGTTATGATCTGGTACGGTTCTACCTCTTGCATACCCTTTAGCTTGGAGGAAACTAAAAGGAAAATGCATCATTATGCAACAGCAAACATTATATGACCTACCAACATGATTGTCAAGATTGGGAAACCAGTGGGCTCAAGTGGCAAAGATCCAAAGGAACAGCTAAAGGCCATTAATTTGCCTTGCTTATGTGAACTATGCCATTAAAATTATGTCCTAACTTAAGTAGTATCAAGCTAATTTACTCCAATTTCAATAAGTAAATTAAATAATCAAACATTTAAAATCACGCTACAATGTAAAACAAATTGACGTGTCCATACACTCAAATTTTAAATCACCAAACATGTACTCAGATTCATGACAACTCTTTTGTTGAAACCTGACAATGGCAGCACCCTTTAAAGTTGATACATTTGTAAGATAATGCAAGTGACAGAATCCCAACATGAAGCTGGAGTAGGCTAGATTTGAAGATCTGAAGAGAGGGCTTCCATAGCCAGTAAAAATTTGACAATAATATTGAATTAAACATGCCTTGCACTGGGCTTACTCAGAAATTTTATTTCAGCAGAATTGCTATGTTCACTGATGACTGAAACCTTATTATTTTTGTTAAAATTGTCTAGTATTTGACTTCATTTTCTTCAGGCGTGGGAGCTCATTCAGACTTTCTTTTTGATTAGTTTGGGATATAAGGGCTAGCAAGAGCTCTGTCAGCTCTGGAGGAACAAACCGTGTGGGCCGAATCTCGTCAGATTCACTGATGTTATGCTGATCATGTTTAATATCTGTTCAGGGATGTAAAAACTTTTCTCCAGGAGTTAAATTGTACTGGCTCTGCCCAGTACCTATGAAAGCAAGCTAATCTAAGGGCAACTGAGGGAATACTACTCACTTGTTAAAAATTCCTATTTTAAACAGATTCTAAAGTTGGGTCTAAGCAAAGACACTTTTTCCAGATTAATAACCCTCTCCTTTCTCAGAATACTGAGCAGATTTACATACAGCCTCAAAGTTAGTTCATAAAACATGTTCAAAATGGCATAAGAAAATTTTACAATAGAAGAAATTTCACTCTTTCTTAACCTATGCAAAAATGTACTCAATATTTCTATTATGTAAGGGAGCACAAGCCTATGGATATGCTTCTTATTTACTGCCTCCTTCCTGTTAGAAGATATATTTTAAATGCAGCCCTCCTTTATTCTCAAACTGCCAAGAGATGCCTCTTTTTAAACCTGTCCTTTAAACAAAATAAATCAAGAGGCTAGAAGAGCCTCTTTATTGTCATAAAACAATTCAAAGCTCTAAATTGCCAAAAGCTGTAAAATCAAAATGAGCCTGTGACTTGCATATACAGGTCCTTGAAAAAGTGAATCTTTAAACCTGCTTTCTCCTTTTCAGGTGCTTGCAGAGATCATCTGCTCTTCCTCACTCTCAGATCTCCAGCTGTCAACCTCCCTCCTTTCGTTTCTTTGCCACTGTGGCACATGTGTATTCCTCTCACTCCTCTGCCACCGCACTTTCCTTACACCTGCCAAGGATCTTTCTTTGCTTTAGGCACCTCCTCAGCCCTCCCACTTACACCTGTAGTTGCCCACCCCAGGTGCCTGGGAGTGAGGGACCCAGGGCTGCTGATGGGCAGTCAGCCGCTCTATCCAGCTATGAAACCTCCCAAGTCCTGCTGAACCTATCCTGTTCCCCAAGTCTTAATGAGAAAAGGCTTCCTGGATGGAGCAGGAGGAAAACTGAACCATGGGTAAGGCATGAGAGCACAAAAGATGTGATTTCCAAGATCCCAAATTCTCCTTGTGAGGCACAGGGTGCCCTTGTTGAGCTGTCTTCTATGGAATGTTGACTCTGTTGAGTAACTTTTTGGGTCAGATATATACTGCAGCTAAAACTTCTGAGCCTGTTTGGATAACTCATTTAACAGAACTAGAATCCCAAGTGATTAGTTTTCTGAGGAAAATCTTCTACTGAAGTATTCTGTGTCACATTCCTCCTATCCTTTAATCTATAGGCAGTGCCTTGAAAACTTATTTGGAGGTAATTTGAATTTAAAAGCGGAAATAAATCCACCCAAATCATCCCAACAGAAGCTGACTTCACTAATCAAGACAGATTTTTACATAGCCAGGGATCTTTCATCAAAGACATCAGGAAACCTTCAGTGGAGTCACTCAGGACTTTGCAGGATATTATAAAGCATCTTTCATTCAAGCCCTGTCTAAAATCCATTATTAAACCAAGACTGTCAGAAAACGAGGAAGACGCTGGGCAAGGCTTGTGTGAGCACGCGGGGCTGCGGTCTTTCACAGAGCCTCAAACAATTCCAGCACTCGTACTCCTCTCCAGACATCCCTCGTGGGCAGCCCTAGAGGATGCAGCCTGCTGCCCTCAGCCGCGCTCAGTGGTGCTTAGCTGCTACACAGCACAAACTCTGTGTGCTGTCAGGTGGCAATGTGTCCTCTCACCACCTAATTTTCATGCCCGTTATATTCAGTTAATGAAATAAAGGGTTGCCTTAGTTGACGTTTTCTGTTTGCTTTGGATTGTGGACGTTTTCCATGTAGCAGACAGAACTGTCTTGGTTTCTAGAGTAAAATCTCAGAAATATCTCACTGAGTGGGAGGATGTTAGCTTGATCCCCCACTGAAATGAGGCTTGTTTTGTCACGCATTCTGCGCATGTAGGTACAAGCTGGTCTTCTGATTTCTAATCCATTGCTGAATTTCAATCAGATTTGACAAAGATTCTCTGAGTTTGGCGAAAACAAAGTGAGAAGATAAAGAGCTGGTAGTTGCCACTGGGAAAAAAGACAAAATAATGACAATCTTATTTTTCTTGGACAATCAGAGGCTCAAAGAGTCAAGAGTGAAAGAGCGTAAGAAGGATAGGTTGAAAGCCAGGCTTTTTGTTTCCTCTCTCCAAGAAACAGCTTGTTACATTGTTTCCATCTATTCCTGAAGGTGTGACCTCCATCATTCCTGCCACACCAACCATTACAATTCCAAGTTTTATAGGGAGCACAGTACATCCTGGTTTCCAAATATTTATTTTTATTTATTTTTATTTCTTATTTTAATTTTTTTTGTATATATATAGTTGGAGAAAAATCTGTGGCAGAATCAAGAGCTGAAAGAAAGAGAATCTGTTACTGCTTATGAACTGAAATGATGGGACTTGCTGAAGTTGCCCTGCCAATGTCTTATATGTCAGCAGTCACTAAGTGTGAATTATTGACAGTTTCTGCTCTGCACTATTTTGTTCCCATTCATTGGCTCTGTAAATAGTGTGGCAGGTGACAAACTGCATGGTTCAATGCTCAGCTCTTACCAACCAAAGGGCTTCCAGGAAACACTGAGTTGCTCAGAGACCTTGCTGTGAAGCAAGTATGAATCATATTTGACAAAAAATCCCACCAAAACCTTGATTAATAGAACAAATGTGATTTTTTCTGCTTATCGTTTAGGGTAATCCTTCGTGTCCTTGAATTAGGAAGGCCAATGTCATGCCAGCTGTATTGGCATGCTTTTAAATTCAGCCTTTAGCACAGAATAATGATGAAACTTGGCTTTATAGGAGAAAATCTGATTGAATTCCAAAGATGAAAATATACCCCCCCAAAATAGAAATAATGTTAGTAATTAGCTAAAAAATAGTGAGATCCAATGACTTAATAGTACCATTCACAGTTTTAAGCTCTTTATAATTAAGAAAAAGTTTAGAAGAACAGATTATGAACTCTCCTGTTATGAATGGATGTAGTTTGCTAGGGGTGTTCTGGCAGCAAAGTAATTCCCAAAATAGAGCACTGGATTCACTCCCAGCTAAAAGGAGCAAAACTTGCAGATGTTGCAAATGCAGACAAAACCCAGAACATATACATGTGACCAGATGCAGCAATTCTAAGAATCACATCTGGCACAGAACATGTGGCTGTTTTAGCATCACACCAAGAAGTGTTACTCAGTCTTTATGTACTATATCTTTCAGAAGGCAAGCATTGTAAATACAGGCTTGAATTAAATATGTAAGTAGTCCCAGTAGAATTACTCAGGTGTAGAAGGACATGTTTAAGCAACTTCCTGAGTCAAAGAGTAAAACCCTCAACAACCTGATCAGACTATGAGTCAACTGAGTAACAATATTCACCGCTTTTTCCTGGAGACAAAAGCTCTTTTATTTTTTCTGTGGTTTATTTGCCTCACTCTATTTCCTTCAGATTTATTTCTTCTCTTGGGTTTTGGATTGCCTGCTTCCTATTGTTATTCTTCATCAAATATTTCATGTACAAGTGCTTTCCAAAACAAGGCAATCAATCCAGAGCAACATATTTCCAGTAATATATAATTAACTGAGTACTTTTTCTGTCATGCAACTGCTCTAGGATTTACAAAATTATTTTCTGCATGCATTTATGCTGATAAGCTAGAAAAGTAAATAAAATTTCATGCAAAACTCTAAAGAGAGCAATAGATGATAGCTATTTGGTCTCACATTATGCATAACCACATTTTGGATTTTCAATTATATTCACGACATGATGACGAGTTGTTGGGAAATTATCCACTTCACTGCTTTCTTCTTCAGCTTCTTTCTTCAGCTCTGGACTGTCCCATCTGTCTTGCATTCATGAATTTTCTGTCCAAGGACTACCGGAGTTGGTGCAATGCAAAGCCTTGAGGGCATTGATTGGTCATGGACAATAGAGATGACAAAGTTTCCTTAAATAAATAAAAAAGTACAGCACACAATTTTCTGTTTCTAATAAAGGAGGTAAGAGACCTGTTGGTCTGTTGATTCTTTCTGTTTTGCTTTTTTATCTAGTTCTTCTTACTAAGAGCTTGGATTAAAACACAAGTGATGCTGTTCTTCTGTGGACTTAGATGTTTATTATTTCTTATTTATGTTACAGCTACACAAACTGTGCTCCTGAGTTAACGAGGTGGAAAATGACCACAAAGTTCTCCTTCCAAGGCCTTTTCAAGCCCAAACTATCCAATTATATAATGCCAACAAATTTATTTTTACTTATAACCCAATAATGTATTGGGTTACTATAAGCTGAGCTCTGCATTGCGGGCTTTTTCATCCAATCACCAACAAACCCAAACTTGAGAAGAAGAAGAAGAAAGAAGTACTAACCACCACCCTAATTTCTCCATCTTGTTACCAACATTTATATAACTATATCCCAAAACCTAAAATTCTACATCTTCACTCAGTGATCTGTCACAGTTCTATTAATTACACACGAACAATCTCAGTGCCATCATATAATTTTTGAAGCCTTTTCCAGGGCCTCAGGTCAAATGCAGTGTGATTCTGAGGATCAGCCCCTGTCAGCTCTGAGAGATTAAAATTATCAGAATCCAGGGTTCCAACACTGGTCAATTATTAAAAAGATACTTTTTTATATTCTTACTATATTTCCCTATTTATCCATTGTGTCCGCGGGGACACAATAACGAGGCTCTTACACCTGCTAGGTTCAGCAGAAAGAAGCAAAATGACTCCAGTTTATTGACACTACATTATTCTTATACACATTCCAATACTTAAGTAAACATCGGCTCTATTTACATAACTGTGTGAGAAAATCTCTGACTCCAAGGTTAAAAACAGAAGGCTTACAGAAAAACAGGCTTTAGCAAAAGCCCAGGGCAACAATCCATATTTCTTTTCACTACTAAAACTGCTCACCCCCATCAGTGAAAAGGAAGTTATGGAAAGGTGTCATTTTTTCCAATCACCATAAAGAACTGATTGGAGACACATTCAGAAGGGGCATTGTCCTCTTGCCCACTCCTGGCCCCTTTTTCCTTACCCCCTGGCCTCTCTCCTGACCACCCAGATCAACCATTCCCCTTCGTGCCAGCTCTGGCAGTCTCCACTCTTTCCCATGAGTCAGTTTAACACGCTTAGGCAGCAGTTAGCCAGCCAGAGCTGTTCACTGCTTTTGCTTTCTGCTCTCAGGGAGGTCCATGGCAGTTCACAGACAGGCCTGGCAATCACCAGAGCCGGCCCAGGACTAGAGGTGGGAATGTGTGGCCATGAGCAGGGTGGTTTGTGGGAGGGGGAAATGGGAAGTCCCTCACTGAACTAATGCAATTCTTCTACTTAGCCACAAAGCTGTACCCTTAAGATGATGCAAGCTTCCCTAAGAACTTGAACAAGAACCACTGGCAGTATCCATTTTTGATGGATGAGATTTGCATATGTGGTCAAGGGATCAAATAGTGCCACATTTCCTAAGGAAGAGCACCAGAGACCCTGGTGCCACATGTTCTACAAACAGTGCAGTGGAGAGATGGGGACTGGAGGGAAAAAAACCCATCAAAGTGAGTTGGCAACAGTTCACATTCAAAAAGGGCTTCAATTCTTTAAACTGTTGGCCGTGAGTTATTTACCTAGCTCTAATGCTTTACCTACAAGAACATTATGAGGAATAGCTATTATATGTGAAATTTTTTATGGATGAAAGTGCTAAGTGTCCAGAATGGAGGCTACTGCCACCAGTTGCTTTCTGGCATTCTGCAGTATATATGCAAGGGAAGCAATGGATTTTAACAGGTTTTCTAGAAGCTATTTGGTTGGGAAAAGAAAACACTCCTGAAAATGCTCAAAGGCAAAGCTTCTTGCATGAGAAAAAGGACAGCCCAATTTGTCATTCTGGTGCAGAAGGACACAGCAGCCCTTGCCATCTAAATAACATGCTCAAAATCTTCTAGGTGTGTGAGAAAACTCACTCACCAGACACAGCAATGCAGTGAAATCCTTCTCTTGAGAACTAAAAAGCAGCAAACTGCAGTTAAGGATTTCCTGATGCCTCCTGGAAAACCGCCCTTTCAAAGCTGAGCAGAGAGGTCAATAGGCTGTTTGTCCTGGAAGCGAGTCTCCCAATTAATCTCTATTGAGGAGAGCAGAATAATTGACCTCTGAAAAGGTGCTCATTCAGATAAAATCTAGATGTTGTAAACTTTGATATTTACCTATTCATAGTTATTAACCTTCATCAGACCTAATTAAGCCCTATGGGTAAAGCACAAGCAGTGAGAGATTTTATACCCATGTCATATTTTCTCAAGGGAGTCTAAGTACAATGTCCTCCACCCCTTTTGCTTTGTGAGGTGAGAATTCTGTCATCCAGTGGTTTTCTGCAAATAGTGGATAACATCAGAGATTACTCTATGTGGAGTAACCTATATTTCTGCAGTTCCCAAGGAACATTAAGCACCAACGCTTACTTCAGGAACCCTAATTGTTACTGCCATATAAGTCTGCTGACTCTAAGTGTTCTGTGTAATTCTTCCATCAGCACTAAATATAGGACCAAGTGTGAAAAGCTCCCTACTTTAGAGAGAGGAGCCGTAGCCCCGAATATTTTGTTCAGTGTCTCAGCAAGCAGAGCACGTCTCTGTATCAATTTATTTGGATAACCATCATCAGTGCACTGATGGATACTGAAGCTACTGGCATGGTAGAGTCATGCTAGAGAGTTCAGTTGTTTTACTGAAAAGACGTCTAAAAAGAGACCTGGTCTTTAAGATTCACAACTGAGTCACGCATAGCTGAGGTGAAGCTGATGTGAGAAATTCATATTCCAAAATTCTCATTGGGAAGCTCTGTTACAAAAAAAAGAGAGCTGTGGCTTGTCTGTCTTTACAAAAATAGCAAAACATTTTTAAAGTATTGTGCCATGTCACAAAAACTCTAGAGACTGTAAAATGACAGAGTATGGGTTTTTGGGGTTTTTTAATTGCTGCAGTTCCTGCCTGGATTTCTCCAGTCTCTGGAGGTTTTACCATGTTCCAGTGATTCACTTAGAAATTCCACATTTGCAAGTGGCATGAGTGCAGTATTAAAACCTACAATGGTGATTTTCAAACTGTAGTCTTTTTTGTCTGTAGGGAGCCAAGTAGGTCCATGATATTGCTGGCAAGAATGCCTTAAAGCATGGAACTGGAACTGCTGCTGCTGGGACTGCTGCATCAGACAGAACCATCCTCAAGCCCAGCAGGCATCACCAGAAATTCAAGACGGGAGGATGGGAACTACTGCTGCTATAGGAAAAGCCACTGCACAGGACTTGCTATAGTCACCAAGAGAGCAGAAGAAAGATCAACAATTACTGTGAATTAAGGATCCTTCTAATGAGATCTTCTACCCATTTCATGAGAAGGGATGAGTTTTGAGAGGACTGTAGGAGGGTAACAAGGTCTCTGCAGTTCATATCTCCCTCTCCTGAGATGCGTATCTGTCCCATTGCATGCAGATGTCCCATCTTCACCTCCTGTGAGGCAGTCCTCTGAACAGCTGCTATATGCTATGACATGCCTTCCCAGCACTGTAATTGGGGGTGGTGGAGTGCTGGTGGGTACAGGCAAAAAATAAAAATGGGTTGTTGGACTTTTTGCCTGATAAATCCCCTTCACAGCCCCCAACAGGAGCATAGATCAGTGCTAAGCAGCTGCAGTTCTTTCAGCAGTAGGACTATGAATAAGCAAGAGAGTCATTCTATCACTTAAGGCCAGAAGGCAGAGTTGCTTTGAAACCCCTCTGAGATGGCAAGAAAAACACACATCTTTGCTGAAGATGTCAGCCTTTCAGAGCCTTCTTCCCCTGAGGTTCAGTGTAACCTCAGTGCATGCCAAACAAAACAGGGAGCTTTGTTCACTGAGTGGGAAGTTAGAAATGTTTCCAGGAGCACTGTCATCACTATCATCTTCACCCACAGGTTCAGAGATGACTCAGTGTGTCTGAGGATGCCACTTTAGGAAACCAAGCTGAGTGTGCTGCTCGTGCCAGAGACAGGGCTGGTATCAGGCTCACTGAACAGGAGTAGCATTAGCCCTAGCAGTCATACACTAGTTCTAGGTGTTGGGGTTGTTTGACTTCTTTAATTGAAGGGTAAGAGGGTCTGTGTATTACAGTTCTGTGGGTAAAGTCACTGCAAATTAGCTTAACCAGATCTGGTTGTGAATCAGTAGTCAGAAATTGTGGGAGTATTTAAGTCAAATTATGTGAATGCATCATGGGACTGTATTTGAATGATCACGCATTCTATTTTCAAAGACTGATTTGTAAAATCTCTGCAGCATCTTCAGGCTTCAGTGAGGGACATAAAAAAACTACACATTTTTCTATGAATACAATTCTGTTTCTATTGATAAGATGGTACTATCTTAAATAGTGGAAAATTGGTTTCATTTCAGCTTAGTCGACCTTATTTATTTTATATTTGTAAAGATACCTGCTATTTCTAATAATCATTAATGATCACACTTAAAAAAATGTCTAGAAACGAGCACATTTTTAAACAAAACCACATTTTTCCTGATTATATCTCAAATGCTCTAAGCTTTAGCCCTGAGCTAAAGACAGGAAAAAGCAGCATGAACTGCTCCACTGGAGCAGCAGAATAAAAGAAATCTCCTAGGCTAAGATTTGCTAATACCAGATTGGGTGGCATGGTACGTTCCAAGAGTTTAAAAATAACAGCATGACATTACTGTATCAATGGTGGAAAATCAAAGGACCGCTGTCCTGGTTTGTAGGTCAGAAGTCTGGCACACACTGCTATTTTAAGTGGTAGTAAAGTCTGCATGGTGACAGTAGAACCAGGAAAATGTTTCTAAAGAATGTTGGTCTATTACACCGGTGACTGAAGAAAACTTTCAGTTGCAAGGCTGCCTGTGCATTGCAGGTGGAATCTGTCCTACTTGCCATGTATTTATTATGGCCAAAAAAAAAGCCCATGTAAGTGTTCACAAGCAAGGTGGACGTGACAAAGGGCTCATGGATACTTGAGTAAAATCCATCAGTCTGAGCAAGATAGCACTACTTGTGTCTAGTAACTATCAGTTGACTCTGGGGCCAAAGTGAGATGATCATGGAATTGGCCGCCATAGTAATTATTCTATATTTGTTACTGCATTTGTGACTTCCATGTTTATACCAGTGGAATTAAAAAGGTCATAAGAGTAGGAGCCTGCTCTGTCAAGTATATCTGAATGAGAAGTCCATACACGTTTATATTTTGTTCTCCTACATCCATATCAAATCACTTGGATTTTTCAAAGGTAGGGTAATCCATCATCCATCTTCTTAACTTAAACTTTAGAAGTCTTCTTTCCTTGGTTGCCAGTAAAATAAACACATTTCTCTCATTGAGAGATTTCATGATCAGAATTTTGTGAACAAAATTAATTTCCTGTCAAAGTTTTGCTATTAGTTAAATATAGAAATGGCAGGGTGACTCTCTGAGTGGATCATTTTAAGTCTTCTAAGAGGATTAAAATATCTGATTCAGAGACACAGCCATTAGATGGATGACTTTTCAGAGTGAAGCAGAGCTCAGCCCTGCTCTGATGTTTATCCAGAAACTTCTATACTTATTAGAATTTACTTTGAAGGTATGTTACCAGTGCCTTGATTCTGTATTTCAGTAATACTGAATGTGATTGCTTAGACTTAAAGTGACTTTTACTTTATTCAGTAAGACATATGCAGCTATAAATATATAAATAAGGAATGAGATTTTTTTAGCTATACTCTTTATTGGCTTAAGTTTAGTGGAACTTTTCAAAGCATGGCTGATGCTATGCTTTAGGATCAGACTTGGAAAATAACTGGACTTTTTCACATTCTGGACCTGAAATGCCAATGCCAAAAGGAAGTGTATTACTGCTGCTGTTCATATTGCATTGCTACGTGGAACTCATAGCTGCCCCTCGTTGACAGCACCGTGCAAAGCCTCAGCATGACGTGTCTTTCACCTAGCAGCTCATCTTGTCCAGATAAAAGATGTTGTATCTCAGTAACATCTGTCATTTATGTGTTTTCTTCTGTACGGATGGCCATCATTTTGCCCAAACACCTTGTTGATGGTACATCAATTACTAAAAAAAGAGGGTCAAGAACTCTATATTACTCCTAACAAGTAGCAAGCTAAATCAGCTGTTGAACTTCCAGTGTTATTTCCACTTCAGCAATAAAGTGAAGCACATTGTCCTCCTGAACTGTGTGGTATGTCCTTTGATAGATAGTCAGAAAAATAGCTTCATGTGGTTAAAAGCATCATTCCAGATTTTTTGCTAAGACACAACCAAAGTACGCCAGCATGCTTGGGCTGTTTGTCTGCTGCTTTTTTCAATTTTTCTATAAATTAAAGCAAGTCAGTAAAATCTAAATATGTGAGACAGAATTGGACATCCTTAATCACCTGCAACTCAGCAACAAATTAGACTCTGATTCAAAACCAAGCATTTTTCCAGCAGTCTTAAAAAGGTCTTCGCTGAACTCCCATCAAACCAAGGTAGATCTCTGTAAGCTCTGGCCTGGAGCACAACTTAAATTAAAATTGTGGCAATATTTAAGATTAAAAAATAAATGACCGGTCACTCCTTTTTAATTAATTTGATATGAATCATTTCCTTCTTGCAAGTGACAGCTGGAAGAAAGTCTTCAGACTCTGCTCAGACCATAACATGGCTTTCCATGGAGATGTGACAACACAGTTTATCAGAGAATGAGTTGAGTACAGTAACTGTACTCTATGAAAACAGGACACTACTATTTACAGTGGACAGCTGAAATTGGGAAGTACTTCATGGAGATGCAACTACCCTGGCAGTGTCTGAACTCACTCTGGATCAGTATTTCTTTTTCCTCATAGAAAATTATTTTCTTTCTCCTTTTACCTTAGAGAACCATGGGCTTCTCAAGGTGCAGGGTTCTTCAGCTGAAGATGCCTAATCCAACACTGGCTTGTCATGTAGTTTTCTCAAAAGCATTCAGCCTAACAAAAAATAGAGTTGAAGTGTTGACATTAATTTACCAAGCTATGCTACCTCTGCATTTATATTCATTCATTCAACCACGCATTCAATCAGCTCTTTAGGTTCTAAGTTACTTGCATGAGCATCAGTAATTAGGTTTATAAATGTAGCATCCAACAAAGCTTACCAGCTGCATAGAAAAAAAGGTGTAGTCTCATAGGGAGCCTCATGTTTTAAAATACTGCTGCTTTTTGGACTGTTTTAGGACTGAAAAGCTATTTTCAAACCTGAAACAGCAGAAATGAATTTTGTGGATTCCTTTCTTAGAGGGCATAGATGGAAATGAGATTAAAATTTTTTCTCCTCAAGTATGTCTTTTAGCTAGCCAAGGGTCTAGCTAAATGCTGTAAAAGCTTTCACATGCTGGAGACGTGTTGTGAGGCAGATGCTTAGGGTCCAGCCCTTGCAGACAAAGTTGGGCTCTATAAAATGTGTATCTGTGAGCACACCTGTCTCTCCTTGCTCTGTCTCTGTTCAGGACTTTTCAAGAGGAAATTCGCTAAATACTGAGGGAGGGTGGGGAGAGTCCTTCCATCTCTGTCACTAACTTCCTGAATCACTACTGCTTCCTCCAGTCAGACCTGGCCATGTGTGCTGGATGAGCAATGAAACAGATCCTTGACTGCTGAAAAACAGCCCTTCATGGCGTTTTACTGATAGCCACACTGAGAGTCTGTCCCACTCCAGTGGGTGCCTGGCCATGTGTGTTGCAGAGTGAATGCATGTGAATCTGCAATTTATATATAAAACATTTTGTTAAAGCTTACTTTCTATAGGTATATTAATCTTACTGTCTCCAGGTTTTCAAGGTTCATGGCATGCACTAAAGAGTTTGCTCATACAAATAAGAAGCATTGAAAGCAACTGAGTTATTGAAAGCTTTTTTCTTTTTACAATGTCAGTGTGCTAAAGAGCCAGATGCATGTGATGCTCTGTTTATTTAACACATCCCGGTTTATTCCCACAGAAAAGCCAAGTTACCTCTTCTAAATTTGTAGTCTAATCTCCAACATAATATAGGTCCCAACATTCCTAAGGTTAATAAAGTTAAAACTTTTTTCTGATATTTTATTAGGAAATTAGATTCAAGTTAAATAACATTAAAATGTAGAACAGTATTAAAAGTAAGAAAATGAGACCATTATAAAGAAATTGAAGTAAAAGTACTCATTCAATATCACTACCCTCAAATGTCCTCCTGCACTGAAATTTATACTTTGGATCCAAGTATGGGGTTCATGTGTACTATTTTCTTGGAAAACCAGAGTAATTTTAACAAAAAGAAGCAGAACTTCACAATGGCTAATTGCATTTCCATACTACATGTGATTACAAAGAAAGTAGTAGTGATAAGGGTATTCCCTTGACATGACTACCTATTCCACTCCATTCTTTTCAATAATCATTCTTTAAATAGTTGGACACTCACAGAGTTTAATTTTCACAGACTCATTCTATCTATGTGCAGAATAGAAGTAGTGATTAGTTTTTCAAAAGGCTTTGTTAAACCCTTCACTGCTGAAAAATTAGGCAGCAGGAATGATAACACAAAACATGATTGTTGCTGTTGTCTCTATAATGCTTTCTCTTCTGAAGTACTGGATTGCACCAATTGAAGTGTCTAAATACTACGTAGAAATTGGCACCTGTTGAGCTGAACATTAGATTTTTTTTTTTTAACTGAGACATAAATATTGCTAAAATTGAAGTTTTTGCCAATAATGACCTTGTTAGGATATAAATTTTTATACTGATCAGTCATCATATACACAGCAATTTTTAAATGTTTTTTCTGGTTTTTTTTTTTTTTTTTGTAACATTGCATAACTAGAATTTTGTCCAACAAGCAAGGGAATGTACCAGGGAAGAGGGCACACCACCTCTTTCAGAAAGCAGTGATCAGATGTCCTAGGCCCGCCTTGGGAACAGTACTGGCATGGTAGTTTTTTGCCCTGAATTATAATGCACTACAAGAAAGAGGGAAAATAGGAATCACGGCTGTAGCAAATCACTAAGCACCAGAGCCACAGACAGCGAGCAGAAGACAATTCCCCAGATGCCCTTCCCATCCAATTTTCTGTGCCTTTGGCACTGTCTGTAAGTACTTATGCTGAATCTCATGACCTAAATGCAGAAGGGGTATCTTTTCTTTTTAATCATCTAACTGTAGAAGGAAGATGTGATTAAAAACAGCACAACCCAGTGCCAGGAATAAGAAATTTTAGGAACTGGTCTTGCCTCTTGGTGATGTCAGTGACACAATTAACGTCCTGATCTTAAACCACTAAATATTACAGCCATAAAGAAACAAAATGAGAGAGAGGAGCCCAAGCAACTCTGTGTTACACAGCATTTCCAAGCTATATGGATTATACAGGCACAAATACTCAGAGCAAGACAGGGCAGAGCAGGGAAAGCTACTTCAAAAAAAGCTTCTTCAATTTCTCGTTCAGCTTTCAGGCTGAAGGCAACTGAACAGATCCTATCTATTTTGCACAGGCCACACTAAAGAAGACATAGGCTAGCAAGAAAAGTACAAGTCTAAATTTTACAAGGAGTTTACAGTTATTTTGCCAAGCCACAGAGCAAGCCCTTACAGTATATTGTTACTATTACCTGCACTCCCTGAACCAGAGCTCACACATGCATGTCTACTTGCTGTGCCATTGCACCTCTATTTCCTACACTTATTTTTGGCAAGAAGCATGAAAATTAAATTCCAAAACAAAAAGAGATCAAAAGTCTATTTGGTTTCCTAACCCTTTCTCTTCCCTGCTCTCTATATTTAAGACCTTATTTAATCAATTCATTGACGTATCTGAAGGATTTTGCCTCAAGTTCTGTCTGTGTCGCTCATAGGATATCACTGATATCCCACCTTTGGGAACAATCTTCAGGAATAAGCACTACCCTGGGCAGGCTATGGTATTCTGCCACCCTTTAGCACCACACTTGCAAGCACACTTTATTCCTTTCTGTGCTGATGACAGATGTCTGTTGTCTCTCCATTCAGTGTGCATAAAAGCAGCAAGGGTTTTGATTTGCCCTTTGATCCTTTGAGTTTTACTTTGCTTTGATCAAAGGCTGAAAAAACCATTCTAGCAAGATTGCATGAGAGTGGGTGTCCAGGAGAAACACAGGTGTAGGGTGAGGTCTCTGTGTTCAGCAGTATCAAAATAGTGTCTCTCTCCATAAAGGAAAATTTGAAGATGAAAAGGGAAACAGATCCTTTTTTATGTTAAATGGGGACATCCATAATATTTCTCTAATCACAGAAAGGTAATGTGGGTACCTACGGCAACTAGATATTCTCATTCTGCTCCAGGTAATCATTTAGAAAAATTAAAACTGTCTCACATAAGTATGTGAAGATTACTAAAATGGAAGGCAACAGTGCAAAGATAGAAATAGAAGTAAAATAAAATTATTTCAAAATACACCCTCTATGCAAGATGTCAAGTCCTAGTCAGATTATAAAAGGGATTAAATAACTTCAAAGGAAAATTAATACATAAAGTTGATTCTTAATATCAGAACCTGTTCTGCCTGAGCACAAATGTTAGAATTCCTTTAGATCTCAAAAATGTTAATTTCTTTCTGTCCTCTAACAGCACAAATTGCCTTGCTGGATAAAGTGCCCATGGATAAATGGCCATCAAGTAATTTGTCAGTTTTACCTGGCTAAAACCTCTGTCTTTCTTTACAAGACAGAAAATATAAAGAAAGTAGATGCTGACATATGATAAACTGTCATCATTTTACTGGAGATATTCAGTAATTCTCCTGTGGCTATTTATAGTCATGCTGAAATTTAGGAAGATTTACCAACCTACTAGTATTGCCTTCCCTGTGGGAAAAAAACCCCAGCTTCCTTACACATCTGAAAATTTTTCTAAAGCAGTGAATAAAAATGCAATAAAAACAGAAGGTTCAGAATTTTTACAGCAAATTTTTATCCCTCCAATTATCTGGGGTTTTTTTATATTTAATGTTGGCCATTTTATGTTGCAGCAGGATTGTACACAATCCTGAGCTAAGTTGCAGGTAACCTTACTCTTTGCCAGACTTCATTCATTTTGGGTCGCCTATAGAACTTAACTGAACCATGAGAATTGTGCAGGTTTTAACTAAAATTGGTTTTGGAGCCCCAAACTAAGGCCACGATATAGTGCTCAAGAAATCTAAACATTAAATTGTGCAACTAACACCTAGATAATTTTAGTGGCATTTTTGCTTTGAAAACAAAATAGGAATGGAATGCTCAACTCTCTTAGTCTTGTAGGAAATATTTTATCTAAACTAATATAATTAGAATTAAGAACAAACTGATGATTTCCACAGTTTATTAATTAAATTAGATTTAACTGAGAGTTACTTATATCTTATTTTCCCCAACCTCTAGGATTTTTTCAGAGGATCCTGAATTCAGAGCAGCTGAAATAACTATTCACTGTGTCACTGCAGGTTTTCTAGGGTCAGTTGCTGACGTGAGTCTCCTGTTAGCTCTTGTTGGGATTTTGTATCATCCAGATAAATCTTTTTAATCATAAGCAGTGTAGTGACAGCTGTGGTCACCACTTGGGACAGGATAATGAGGACTGCTGCCCAGATCTCTCCGTCTAAGGGAGTATTAATATAGACCTGCAGTCCAGCATGAAGCAGCTCAAGGTTTCATGGGTATTTTGCATCAACAGAAGAATGGCAGGATTCAAGAATCACTGGTTCCTTTCTAGGCTCTGAGGAGGACTGATCTACATTGGCCACAGTCTATTCTCTCTTGGTCCCTTGGCTTCTTTACCCCCTCTTTTTTCTAGTTTGTAGCCCTTTTCTTTCTTCAGATTTCTCATTGACTTCCTCACTGAACACAACCAGGCTCCCCAACCTCGTCTCAGTTTTGCTCCATACTTCCAGGATCTGATTTTCCATGTGTTGTTACCTCTATACAGGTACTGTATTTCATTATTTAGCTTTGCCAGCACCTCACAGAAATATCCCTCCTAAAGCCTTGTGAGAGGTCCTTGCCTTCCCAGACTATATCTTGATGTTCTTCAGTTCCAAACTAGGTGTCCTGCAGGATTTTATATCTAGTGTCTTCCCACAGGAACAAAGGAATGAGATCTTTCAGTCCAGATGACATTCTTTGTTTAGTGTAGGAAACTGCTGCCTAAACCAGAAGAAACTTCGGACAAAAAATAAAATATTACCTCCTCCACATCTCCTTTAACTCCCAGATCAAACTTAAGCAGATACAATTTATAAGTTTATACCCTTTTCCTTTGTGCCAATATTCCACATCCCATGTTAGCTGATTTACTTACAAATTGCAAGCATGTCCTCTTTTTTATTTTTACTAAACTAAGTAAGATATGCTCTAAACTAAATAAATTCTGCTCTTCTTATCCCCCTCCTCCAGGTAAAGTTTTCCATTACCCACTCATTTTAATTCTCCTGCTCTGCACTTGTTTGAGTCTAGATTCATCTTCATTAAACATAATCATCCAGAATAGAACAAAATATTGCAGACTTGGCCCTAGACATTAGCACTAATACGTTCTTTTCTGTACTGGATACTACATCTTAAGCTTTCACATACATTTTTAAGGCTATGTATGTCAGAGACACATATGAGACTGATGTCTCATATATTCCCATAATGGACTTAGACTTCCTGTTGCTTTATCCTCATCAATTTTTAAGAGTTGACAAGTTCCAAATTTATTGATGAAATTTGTGTTATTCATTGCTAAACCCACTTCTATAGTACTGAACCCTATTTGTGCCACTCCAGTTGCCAACGATATTCTGAAGTATACCCTGAATTACGTTCTAACTCTTCTTGAATATTGTCAGTGTCTTACAACTGCTTGTTAATCACATTTAGCACACTGCCATTTTTGGTGTCAAGGTCATTAATAAAAATATTTCATGAGTTCTGTCTCAAGACTGATCTTTGAGGAGCAATCATTCTACAGCCAGAGAGATGCTCTTTCAGCACATTCTAGAGCTCCCTCTCTATTTTTTTCCTTACTAATCTTATAATTCTCTTATAAAAATTGCATCGTCTACACTACAGTTAAACTAACAGCTTCCTACATCAGAGTGAAGAAAAGACAAAAAAAATGCAGTATCTCTTATCTGTAAAATCAATTCCCTAACAAAGAAGGGTGTGAAGTCAGTATAGTGTGAGACATTTTCAGCAGAATCAAGTAATATTTTATCACATTTTCACTTACTTTGTGCTTTCACTTAACTATGCTTAGTTATTTTCCCCACAAACCTTTCTGCAGAGACGTACCATGCCTAGGAGGCCAAACACATGGACCCTGTTATAATGCCCATGCCCCCACCACACACATCTCAAATATTTTTACTGTGCTTGTTGCCATTTTGTCATATGGTCCAAACCCACAATAATTCTATTCAAACTCCTTGCTACGTGCGTCAGTTCTTTCTGTATTCTGCAACCCGTGGTGAATCCAACCACAGTGGCTCAAGCGCCCTGTTTTCTTTGTATGCTGTTTTCAGTTCAGATGAGCTTATTTTGAATTCTAAACTCTCACCTCTTTTACACTCCCTGACTTCAACCCTGTACTAAGCATTCCATCCTTCTCACAGAGGCTGGTATCTGTTAGCTAGCTCTGCAGATGTTCAAAATCAACAACCACCAATTTGCCTGCCATACCAAATATTCAGCAAATCGGCAAACCAGGCTACAGTAGCATCTGAGGAAGACAGTGACCCCCAGCTGGAAATCATTTCCACACTGGAAGAGACAGAATCCTGCTCCCAAAGGCAGTGAATTTAATTATTTAATTTCTCCTCAATCCAAGATTCTCAGTCCAAGGCTCTGTGTGTGCCCAGACGGCCCTGCTCTCCTGCTAGTCTTGCCTGTTGTTGTTCCCTCATGCACACTGGCTCCAGGGCTCCCAACAAGTTAGCTACACCCAGTCCACCACTAATTTGCTGTGCAAAGGAACGGCTTGCAGGGATGTTTCAAGGCAAGTGGCTGACAGGCTAGCAGCACTGCAGCTGGGAAGGATGTGGCTTTCAGCTCTGGCCCTTAGGATGGCTCTCTATCTGGACTTAACAGGAACCAGATGAAACTAAGGACTAGAACATGAGTTTGAAAAGTGAGTTCAAGGCAGCAGGATGCATCTTTTAGCTGGAGCTGGCATTTAAGGACACACCAATGCTATCATCTTAATTTGGGGCTGGGACACAAACCTGAGCTCCAGCCTGCTGAGCCCCCACCCTACTTACCTGCTGATTTGTAATCTAGCCCAAGTCAGCTGGCTCTCCAAGAAGGCTGCAGAGCTGGGATATGCTGCAAGTCTGACAGCCACACTAACAAGCAGTCGGCACTGGCCATGCTCAAAAAGAGGTTTCTCCTGAAAGAAGCTCAAGCCCACCTTCCTGCACAGCCAACAGAGGGACATCTCACAGCTCTGGACTCCTTTAAAGCCACAAATAGTGTCAAAATAGTGCTGATATCTTGGTCATTGTGAAGCAGTACAGCAAGCTCTGACTATAAATGATTTGTTCAAAGTCAAGTAGGAAACCTGTCGGCACAAAAAAGGAGAAAAAGGTCAGTTTTTCCAAATTTAAGGGATAATTTCAGCCGTATTTCTTCACACTTTAAAAGAAAAATTAAAGCTTTACAGTTGAAGATGGATGATCTATTCACAGCAAATAATGTAGCCATCAAACAGAGACTTTTAGTCACTTGATGTATTATCAATGAATAGACTGATTTTTATGAATATGCTCATTAGCTGTAATTGTTTAACAAACGATTTATCTGAAAAAGTTCCATCCCCTGAGTTGTCTCTGATCTACTTGCTTTTTTGATTATTCACTAGATGTGGTACATGATTACTTTGCTCCCTCATAGAATAAGTGAAATATTAGCAGTATCTGTGAACACTTGCAGCATGAATATTCATTTGTGAATGTACATGTTATATGACTTGTCATTAAAGGCATCCATTATCGCCCTATGAAGAGTAGTTTGACTCTTTTTAAAAATAAATGTAATTTATTGTGACATCTATTCATTATCAAGGTTACTCTAAAATACAACTAAGTAATTACCTTTAAATGTTAATTCATCCCTTGCTGCAAATATTTTTCCTTTTAAATACAAATTCTGAATACTGCTGCAAACAGAGAAATGGGCTTCTTAACTCTTGCACAGCCAAGCATGGGTTATTTTCAGAGAATGAGTGTGTCTACACTGAAACCCATTGTATGATAACAATTTGCATTCACATATACTGTGTGTTCCTGAAAGAATTTACACTGTAAGAGGCTGAGAAGAGTGGCAGCCAAAAGTTAAAGAGAAAAAAAAGAGAGAAGGGAAGAAATATGGCACATTCACAGGAAAAACTAAATTCCCCAGAAAACAATAAAAATGCCATGAAGTAAACAAGTTGAAGTGCTGTGGAACGTTTAAAAACCTTGACAGCATGTAAAAATAAATTACTCAAGAGAGGAGGACACTGAAGATGGAAATTCTGCTTGTAATTCAGGCATATTAAAGGAAACTTCAGATCTGTGTAAAGGGCTGGCATTAATTTATTTGCTTACACTGGAAAGTATTACACATTGTTTTGAAATTATCTTTTTCTTTATCCAGAAATAGCACTCTGAGTGCTACTGCTGTGCTCTTGCAATAGCTTCTCACATGCAAAATCAGTATCTGCTAAATATGGCATACCAAGTGAGGTAATGACAAATAATGGGCCACAATATGATTTGTTAGGAGTTCTGGTGTTCTGCTAAAGTATATGGTTTTAAACGCTCCAGTGTCTGGCGTACCCACAGTGAATTGCCCTTATAAAAGCTCTGCTGAACATTTTTAAAAACAGAACTTCAAAAGCCTTAGAAAGAAACTCAGATCCCTGCTTGGTGACACAGAATTTCAGGGAGTGGTTGTAATAACTGCATAGAAATGTTTTCATACAGTTCAGTAGGAAGTTGACAATCTCCTATGTCATCACTACTAATGAGCGTATAGACATTCCTTATTAGCTATGAGAAATGAAGCAGATTATGTGATGAAAGATAAAGGAAGTTAAAGCTCTTTCATCCATAAAACAGTAAATATGAAAAGAACAGCAAAACATGGGTGCAGAAGCCAAGAGTCTCTTTGGAAGGTGTTACCTGCTCACTGCAGCAATTACTAGGCAGAGGTAGATCAGCAGGAGAAACGGGAGGCCTTCTCACACATCTACAAAGGAAGGAGGAAAGGAAGCTTCACTCTAAGCCTACAAATAGTAAGTCAGAACGGGCCAAAAAGGATGCAATGAATCAGCTGCTGTAATGGAGTGACCTGTGTAAATGTGTCCAGAAATTAAAACCTGGGACCTTCTGTGGAGGAACACAAGACTGAAGGGACTGACTCCGACCCTTGTGTTGTGAGTACTGTGTACCTTCAGTCAGGAAGATGGACACACTTGACAAAGCCCCATTTAGTGCTGGGGCTTGCCATCTGTGGGGAATCCTACTAGAAATCTGACTCTTGCTCTTTCCATGAGCTTCCACAGAAAATGTTCAGTATCTACCACTGGACAACTACACTTGGTACCTGGAAACAGAAAAACAGAAGCAAAGATAATAAAACAATGGAGCAGCTAAGGAATACAGTGTGTTTAGAGTACTTACAACTGCGGGAGTAAAAATGGAAAGGTCCAAACAAGAATTTAGGATCTTTCTGGAAGGAGGTAGAGCTACAGCAAAGAAGGATAACTTGTTTTAATTTGCAAAATGAAAAATAGAGTAGACTCAGAGTGTGGAAGAAAACACAGTCCAAAACAGAAATCTGCTTTTGAACAGAGTTACTGTATTAGTAATAAACAAAATCATTTTCCAAGAGTCTAAACAAGAATAGAATGGGCTGATAAGAACAGATGTGTATGTATTTTCCAGAAAGAAAGGTATTCTGGAACAACTGAGATCATTATAATAGCATCACTAAGAATTTCCAGTGGAAGAATTAGGTCCAGTAACTTGAATAGTACCTTGAATATAAATGGAGAATGTGTTAATTTCAAATTGGATGGCAGACATCAAGCCCAGTTGCACATCAACATTACAATTAAAAACTGAAAAGAAAACCTAGTCTTGTGGAACACAGGTGGTAAATTTAACATTTTACATTGGAAAGCTTACTTCTAGTGTGAATACTTGAGAATTGGTAATTAAGTGAAATAAAATCCTGACAGATTACGTAAATTGGCTTTGGTCTTCCTTTCTATGCTCTACTCTATGAAACTAAATTTGATTTTAGTACTAATATCTTCAAAATTATGCTGCTTATGATAGTTAGGGTACCAAAGGTAAATCAGGCTATTCACATGCTTCACTGTAAATTATTCCTTTTTGGTTCTTCTGTCCTAATAGAGATGTTTGAAATTTCCAAAATATAGCTAAAGCTATGCCCATCTTTTTATTGATGTATTATTCATACAACACAGACTGAAGACAAATTGCCTCAATAAATTGTGTTATTTGATGCAACAGCGGTTATAATGTTGTTCTTGTTGTGTTGGCATCATTGGAAAGATATTTCATTGTTGTAATGTCATAGAGATTTCTATATTTTATTCAGTTTAGCACCATGCAGTTTATTGCTTTTAGCTGATGTTTTGATTTTTATTCCCATGCCACCAGATATTCCATTTAAAAATCATAATCGTATGACTTCCTTTATAGTGAATGAATTCTACCTAGTAAAAATCCTTGATAGAATTTAATTGACTTTGTTGGAGTTTTCAGCAGTTCATTTTATCCTGAATAAGAGTAGACACAAATTTCTCCCTGTCTAAACGAATGGTGAGAACATTCTTTTATAATATGAGATTTAGGAATAGAATATTTTCTTAGATTCCCACTTGAAATACTGAACCATGAGTTCCTGGAATCTTCCTGGGGTAAAAATTTTAAGGCACGAAGTAGTTGCTGAAGCTAAAGAAGCCTGCAGGAAACCCCAAATCCCAGTCCTTGCCTCTCAGGTTTAAGAAAAATTTCATCTGAAATCTGGTTGCTTTGTTAATTGATTGCTTTTGTCCAAAATGCTGATGCTGTAGAAAAATTGCATGAGTAAAATTGAGAATTTTCTATATTTTGGCTAAATATCTTCATAAATATTTATTTCCAGCCAGTGTTTTGGGTGTCTTCACTGATACTGTTATTCTGTGTGGTTTTAGTTGAATGAACAGGATTCAAAAAGGAATACTATTTCAAGATTTGAAAGTACTGACGCAACCTGTGCTACTTTCTCCAAGTGTCAGCATACCACCCAAAATGCATGGTGACACCCTCTCTCTAAAATAATTTCTTGTCTTTCTTGTGAGTTTCCAAATATATGACAAAAGAGAGTGAGGAAAAAAGAGACAAATATAGATGCTGATAATTATAGGAAAAGCCTTCTGGCACGTCCAGAAATAGAATGCAAACTTCTGACTCATAGGTCTGCATCCTGGCCACTGCACCACACTGCTTTTCCTAGAGACTTATTTTTACGAAGTAAAGGCATATTTTATAAATACTAAGATTGAAATATATTGTAAAATTGTCACCAAAACCTCATTTTAAGTACTGTTAAGGGTTTACTGTGCTTATACACGTTTTAAAATACTGCTCCACAGGAAAGCCCCCAGACTGCAAGATGTTACATAATTTCACTACTATTGCTTAATATTTTATTAATCATCAATGTTAATCTATCTGAGCTGGGCTATGAAAATCTTTCAAGCGTAAGTAACTGGAATTTTGCAAGGATATTTATTTTATGAAGAAATACAAAAATGTCAAATGATTATGGTGTTTTCACAAACAGAGACTATGCTATTGTGAATTAAATTACTCTTACCTGAACATTCTGTCAACACAGAGGAACACTGTGTGTGTCTCTGATCTTCATTATCCATTCTCTCTGACTTCATTGCTTTTAGGAAGACATTTTGTAAACAGTTTGAAGGATATCTTAATTAAAAAATTCTAAATATAAAGCATTCTGGTTTCTAAGAAATATACGAGTTTAGTATTTTAAATGTGTTCTCCATGTAGTGTTTACTTTCTTAAATATATGACCCTTTTGCTCAGTTCGCTGAGTTCTAGAAGCTCAATTTGCACTTTTTGCATACAAGTATCCCCTGTTTCTTGGATACGTTATATGGAGAGATTCTAGTACCTGAAGGGAGAAAGATGGAGGGGGACTTTTTACAAGGGCATCTAGTAACAGGACGAGGGAGAATGGCTTCAAACTGAAAGAGAGTAGCTTTAGATTAGATATTAGGAAAAAATTCTTTACTGTGAGAGTGGTGAGACACTGGAACAGGTTGCCCAGAGAAGCTGTGGGTGGAACATCCCTGGAAGTGTTCCAGTCCAGGCTGGATGAAGCTCTGAGCAACCTGGTCTGGTGAAAGGTGTCCCTGCCCAAGGCAGGGTCTTGGACCCAGATGACTTTTAAGGCTCTTTCCAACCCAGGACACTATAATTCCATGATTCTATAATATATATTAGGGAAACACAAGAAATACATATCTAAAGCCACACATTTATGCAGATTAGTAGAAATAACATACATGCCAACATTCTTTATATTTATGACTTTTGGGTAAACCAGCACCCTCTCATATTTTGACATGTTTTAATATATGGGAAAGGAGAAGGTTTGGGGTTTGTGGAACATTGTTTTCCCTTAAATATTCACAGGCAACCAAGCAGTCAGGATGGTCTACTTGGCACAGGAAACTATCTTCAGGAGAATAGCGTAGCTACAGCCGCTGGTGGTACTTGGGCAGCAAAAGGAGGCAGAAATAAAATCAGCTCCTATTTAGTTCAAAATCTAAATGCTGAGGACATAATAAATCAAAAGACCAAAAGAAATGAAGATTCTTTATATGCTGATGTAACAGCATACAGGCAACAGGTAAGAGATATTCAGACTGGAAGGTTAGGACCACATATTTTACTTATTCACTGAAGCAAGAAGAGGGCATATTAATCAGATTTTTAAAAGCTTGATATATTCTAATATATTCCTTCTAAGGGATGAAACAGCAAAAGCAACAGAGGAAGGGTGTTCTTGGTCATTCAGCACTCCCAAGTCACTGAATGCCTGAAACCAAAAAGTTTTCAATCATTGTGTACCACCATTCCAACAGAAAAATCACAATATGGATAAAGTGAGCGTGTTCTTCCTTGCATCAAATCTGAGTGCAAAGTGAGCTCCAAAAGTATTCTTTAATAACATGCAGGGAGGAAAGTTAATTACTGTGCGTCCTTCCTCTTCATCTGGCAGATGTTTCAGCAAAAACTAAACGTCTGCCCCTGGAAATTGTAAAACTGTAGGTGAATATTTCCTGACCTGTAACTGTGTTTGACCCTGGGCTCACTGTATACTACAGAAATTCCTTTATTTTCAGGCTAGTGATGCCTAAGTCAGTGGGAGGGGTAAAGTCTGATTTAAATTTCTTATGTGGAAACAGAATATATAACTGTGTAACCAGTATGGTCTAGACTTGGTGCTTTTATCGGGCCAACTTAGAAATGCTGAAAATAACTATGAGTCAAATCAGTTGAGAAAAACAATATAAACGGACGCATCTGAGACATGACTGGAACTACTTCACATTATATTCAAAATCCACAGTCTAAAAAAGTGGAAAAATATCCACACTGCTTATAAAGGCAACTTAATAAGGGAAAAAAGCAGGTACAAAATTATATTTAATTTATATATGTATGTATATGTATTTTTAAAATGAAATGGGGAGTTTATCCGTAAATGTTCAAAGTGTTCTAACTGTGGTTCATTATTTTAAAATGTGTATAAACATGGGGTAAACTCTCACCATAGTGCTCATAATAAGCTTTTGATGAGAATACTCTTCATTCCTCTGTTTAATATTTATGAAATAAGCATTTACTCAGTGAAAGTAAGCCTTTAAGTGAGGCACATTTCTCTGTGACCAGAATAAAATGAATATAAATAATATAAATGAGAAAGCAAGAGTTACAGGAAATATATAAAATGAAGAAACAGGAACATGATGAGAAACCTCTAGTCAGCAGAGTTAAAAACAATGCAAATTAGAGTTTTAAATAAACTAGGAACAAAAGAAACCCTGAAAACAGTGTCAGTCCATTGTTTATGGACAGAAATTCTGGTCTCTGTCTTGGCTCAACTCAGAATTCTACTGCAAGAATGATGCGGTCTGAGTGCAGGAGGAGGTGGCAGACTTATTCCAGTTAATTGAGGAAAGGCCAAGTGTTCTGTCAGAAATGTGCTCTTCCAGCAGTGGGACGATGCAGCTGAGCCCTGTGGTGATGAGGGCACCAGGATAGTTCCCATGCTACCAACACTCTGGCCACTGCTGCTTCACTGCTTCCACAACTGAGGTGTTCTAAAGGAGCACATCCGGGTAACTGTATTTTAGACAGGAGCTGATTTTTGTTGTTGCATTGGGTTTGCGTGGCCAAGCACTTACAGGGGGCACTTACAGAGGTGGCTTCAGTGAGAAGTTGCCAGAAGCTTCCTCCATGTCCAGTAGAGTCAATCCCTAGCAGTCCCAAAGATGGAATGCAGGCACCAGAGCTGGGATTCTTCTCCAGCCCATGGTGAAGACCATGGTGAAGCAGCTCTCTCCCTGCAGCCCTTGGAGATCCATGGGGATGCAGAGATCCACCCACAGTCCATGAAAGAGTGATCCAGGTTGCAGCAGTTTGCAGAGATCTGTTGCTCGTGAGATGGACTCACACTGGAGAAGTTCATGGAGAACTATCTCCCATGTGGGAGGGACCCCACATTGGAGCAGGGGAAGAACTCCTTGCCCTGAGCAGTGGGAGAAACAACATGCAATGACCTGACCATAATCCCGCCAGGGAAGAAGATATAGCTGGGAGGGAGGGAGGGAGGGAAGGAAGGAGAGAGACAGGGGTGAGAGTAGTGTTTTTAAGAATTTATTTTACTTCTCGTTATCCTGCTCTTATTTTGTTAGTAATAAATTCATTTGATATCTCTAATTTGAGCCTGTTTTACCTGTGATGATGGTATTTGGTGAGTGATCTCTCACATGCCTTATCTCAACTCATGAAACCTTAGCTATATTTTCTCTCCCCTCTTCAGCCGTGGAGGGGAGGGAGAGAGAGGCTTTGGTGCCTGGCATCCAGCCAGGGTCAACTCAGTACAATTGTCTTGATCTTCCTACCAGGAGCTAAATATTTACCTTTTGTTAGTTTGTTTGTTTGTTATCTCTGAAGGCTCCCTGGGAGGCTGAGTGAAGAGGACCTCTGTAAGATCTTGCATTCCCACCTCACCTATAGCATGCTGATCAGGCAGCTGTCAAAGAGCCTTGATCACCTTCCAGCAAAATGATGGAGAGCCAGAAGCCTGGCAGCTCGAAGATTACTGGCCTGCAAACTTCTCAGCACCTGGCTCTTTTGCAATCCAAACTCTCACTGGAATCTGGAAGTCTACTAATGAGCTAGGAGAAGCAAGGGCTACAGGGTCTTGGGTTAAGGGTTGGAGAGTTACATGAACTGCCCCAGAGTCATGATTCTTGGCCTTCCCTCTTCCAAAAGACTTCATCTGTCAGGCCTTTGACTGCATACTCTAAAAGTGAATGTATTGCAAATCCTGTGCAAAAAACCCCTGTCTGCACCGGTCCTGGTATCAGCTACAGGAAGAGGTAGCTTTGGAGACTGGAGATGACTTAACCTCTGCTGATTTAACCTCTCTCCTCTACTGGGGAGGAGGAGGTGAAAAAATATCCCAGCACAGCACACAAAGAAATTTTAGGTGGTGTGAGGTGGAAGAAAACAGCATATCAGAAGTGTGTTACTGCAGATGGGAAAATACAACGGGAATGGCATTCCTAGTCCCACAGACACGGTCACCTATTGATGTTAACGCACTCATCCAATGTCTCTATGCCCCAAACAATTATTTAGTCAGGCTGGAGCTTGGGGGTCATCCACTGGATCATCAATCAGTATGGCAGCACTGTTTGTGTGCGTACAGCAAGGTGTAAACAGAATAACAGGAGAAAAGGGAGGTCAGAGGGGTTTCTGTAGGATCTGTACCCAGAGGAAGGCACTGCCTGGAATTTCTGGACAGGTCTCAAAAGCTGTCATTGTCATCACACTGTACGTACCAACGTGCACTTCAGACAAACCCTGAATCCCTCAATAAGAAGGTCTCGAGATCTTTCCATTTTAATGGACGCTACACATAAATAAATGGTAGAAGGACCTCTCCATCCAAAACATTTTGGTAGACACAAAGAAAACCACCAAATAGAAGCCAGCAATTTTTTATGTCCTTTCTGGTCCACAAAGAGCACACAGCTTTTTAAAATAACTTCTATGGAAGCTGTCTGTTCCTTCTCCTGAGCAATGTTGTTCAGGGTTGGTTTTGCTTAGTCTCGTCTCAAACTTTTAGTCCCTCAGTCAGTGCACCTACACCCATCTGTAGGCAACGCTTCATGTAATTTGGGAATGCCCAGCACCTTTTCAAGTCAAGTCCTTCTTTTTCTCAGGACTTCTTCCAACCACACAGTTAATTGGCACACCACTGTGAGCCCCACGCCAGAGGTAAGTTTTCAGCTCAGTTCCTCACAACATGCCTGGACTAAAACTCACAGTACAATCTTCCAAAAAAGGCACCATCCCAGCTTTGCTGTGACATACTTAATTCTCTTAAAGCCCAGGGCATTTCAGCAATGTTGGACTGGAAAATCAGTGCAGTTCTCCATTGCATTGAAGGTCACATCTGAAGGTTTTTTATATTAAGCACTCATAGACCTGTGTTTCCAAAAGCAATATTATTTTGAAAATTTCAGTTTTACAGGTGCTTAATCAAAAAGGCTGTAAAGAATTAATTTTCTGTGAAACTACTGAGGATTTGCCTTAGAAATCAACTCTTACAAAAAGAAGAAACTATTAAAGAAAAAAAGAGACACTATTACATTGCTTTCCCTACAGTAATATTTTCCCAAATTTTTAAAACTAATTGATTTTTGGAGAATGCATCAAATCTCCTCCTTCCTTTCTATCTCTCTCTTGAAATATGGTTTGAACCAATACCTCAGACACATAAATAGTTTTTAAACTATTTACTTTAAATTGTGATTTGCATACTGCCAAGTATTTAAATGTAGTTGTAATTACGGTGATTGGGAGTGACAAACACCAGGAGATCATCTATCGAGCTAATTTATCTCGCTATCTGTATCAGTATCAATCCACTCACTGTTCTTCTTTTACAGTATCCGAGATAATACGGTATTTACAGTGTTATGTGTTTGCCAGATGCATGTTAATTAAGCAAGAGGAGATTTAAATGTGTCTTTGGCTGGTTCTTTCATTCAGCTGTCTTGAGAAATACTCAAAAGTAATTTCCATTAACTGCTGTGCTATTTACTGGTGAGGACAGAAAGGGTCATTAGTGACTCCCTGCTGCTGAATGCAGCCCTCCACCTCATCGTAATTCTTGGGGAAGGTTTGCTTCAATGCGAAAAGAAACTCTGTGTATAATTGTTCCAAAACTGCTGCCTTGTCGTAAATGCCAGCATAGACTGATATTTATTTTTAAGCTTAGAATGTGAGTTTTAACAGCTGAAACAAAATCTATGCATTAGCAATGGGAACACATTTTCTACCAAACTTCAGGAAAAGGGGAAAAGAGCAGTTGTAAGTCCAATTAACCTGGGATTCTCATAAAAACCTAGACCTGGGTCTTCAACATCTTAAACCAGGAAAAGTTTTTGGAATATTTCTGTTACACCTTTTCTGTTTCCTTCTTTGTGCCAACATGATGTGCAAAACTGTCTGGAACAGGATAGGGGTGGTGACACTGCCAGATAAACTCAAGGAAATTATTTACTGCTTACTCATGCCCTGTGCCATTCTGTGCTGTAGATTCCCGAGGGCTGAATTTATTTAGCGAATCATTTTAGGATGTACAGACCTTGCTTGGTAGGCCTTCCTGTGTCGTATTTTCACATAGATGAACTATCCTTGAAGAGTTTCTCCATTCTATTGGACAAAAGTAGACTTTTCTTTAACAGCAGATGACTACTGTACATGTCCTTGTCCCACCCAGCTATTCCACAACCAGTATATTTACTGCACAACCAGTATATTTATTGTGGAATTTGGGAGAAAATGTCACTTGGCATTATTTTTATAGTTCCCGTATTTTTCTCTCACTGTATCTCGAGGTTGTAGCAGAATAGAATCTTGTTTCCCATCAACATTGTGACAGAAAAAAGAAATAAGTGTCTGTTGGTTTGGGTTTTTTTTTTCTACAGTATTTTTACTTTCTCCACAGCATTGTGACTGTTTAGGAACGTGATAAACTTTATCTTGCTGGGAAGTAACTAGAGGATGATTTCTTTGTGGGAGTTCAGTCCTACTTAAGACATACTATGTGAATACACACGAGGTATCGGTTTTAAAATATCTTAATTAGTGGGCTTAAAATCATCAATAAATCAATCCATGGAAATTCGTGGTGAGGGGGGAAAAAAGTAATACAATGAATCACTGCACTTTTGGAAATTTCTTGTGCTTAATCACTATGGAGAGCTGTCTCTTTTAGGTACACTGTCTTGCAAAGACACCAAATGATCTTTCACTCCATTCAAAATTCCCTGTTAGTCTTTTAAATAGACTCTCCCCTCCAAAAGAGCATATGAAATATCCCTTTAATTATACAGGCACCTAAATCTACCCATAAATTGATGTTAACATGCATATCAAAGATTTTCTACAGAACCATACAATGCCAGAAGCACTTTTCTGTTTCATAAAAATCTTAATGAAGCTTAAAACAGCAACTTCTAAAAACTTTACTTAGAGATATAGAACCTTGTAGGTTTTTTTAATAAATACGTTCACTGATTTCTTTAATTACATGCAATAAAGTGTACTGGTTTATATACACATCAAATGAATAAAATGATGTTATCTAGACAAATGATGTTCTCATGCATGGAGAGTATCTATTAAAATGAGAATGAGGAGCCGTGCTGAGTCTGTGAACTCTGACTGCTTTGAGAGGAACAGTATGATTTATGACTTACAAGCGAGCTGTCCTCTTCACCAAGAAACCGCCTCTCATTCCCTTCCAATTTGGGGAAATTTTCATCATTTATCAGCATTTTTAGGTAGGGATTACCGGCCAGCTATGGGTTACAAACAACGAAAAAATAGAGGAAAATTCCATTTCACACCCACACAATTGTGACCACGGGGAAGGTTTGTGGTTTGCAATTATTAAAGGAAGTGCAGAGTCTTTGCAAGTATAGGGTCTTACTTATTTCCTTTCTTTGAGGAATGATAATGCTGTAAATCATACACCTATGAAGTTTTATTAAATATTTATTATAAAGATTTACCAGCCTTATTAGTTTCACCTCTGCCAGCAGAAGAGCTTTCACAAAATGGAATGGGATTTCTATTTTCCACTTCTCAGCCTTTGACCACAATGCATTATAACAATACAGTGACTTATTTTTCCAGATGTGTTTTTCTTTCTTTGAGCATAATTTTCTCCCTGGTTTTGCTTAATTTTACACTTGACTGAGGTGTAGAAACTGAAGGAGCTGAGGTGATTTCAGAAAAATACATATGTGGGTTAAAAAATGTTTGAATCATAATTTTGAAAAAAAAATAAAACTAGTTGCAGCAATAACATAATTACCTGGAGTCTGAATAGAATTTGCTTAAGAAAACCAATGACTTGTAGCACTGGCACAGCAGTGGTGTAAGAAGCACTATTCCCAGCTTAGATCAAGTGATGGACTGGAGATAGGTGCTCCATTTCTAACCTAATCTCAAGTTTTCTGACTCATGTCATGAATCAAGCAAGGCCATCTAGAGCTGGTTGTCCAGGACTGTGTATAATTGTTCCAAAACTGCTGCCTTTTCACAAACGCCAGCATAGACAGATATTTATTTTTAAGCTTAGAATGTGAGTTTTAACAGCTGAAACAAAATCTATGCATTAGCAAAGGGAACACATTTTCTACATGGTTTCATGGTTTTGCAACATCTCAGAGGATGAAGACTCCACAGCCTCTCTGCTGAGCACTGTTCCAGTATAAAACCACCTTCACAAAAAAAAAAAAAAAAAAAGGTGTTTTCTAATGTCCAGGAGGATTTTCATATGTTTCAGTTTGTGCCCATTGCCTTACATCCTCAAGGGAAAGGGGCCTTGAGGACAGTGGAACCTCACACTCCATCCAAAAGTTAAAATCCAAATGAGAAAAAGAGCCCTTGAAAATCCCTCACACTGCAATTATGCTAAATATGAAGTGAGATCAATGAGTCAGAACTGGAGTTTGGATTGCCTTTAGGATGCAGATAGTCAGTTTGTTATTTTAGGTCAAAATCCTAGTTATGTACTGCTCTGTGCAATGGGACACCTGCTTCCTGCCTGATTCTGTCCATCTTCCTCCAGCAACCTAACACAATTCTAGGCTTTTTTTGAAGTTTGTTGGGCACTTCTAGCATTTTGTAAATTATATCAGCACTGAATTATTAACTAAAGCCATTCTTGATGTTAATAACCTGAAGTATGGCCCCAGCCCTTGCAAGCTGTTCTCCCCACAACACTGTGTCTGACAGCTTTTGTTTGCTCCCAATAACTGCTCAGAAGTGATTCATCCCAGATGTGCCACCTCTGGGCTCCTCAGCTCCATGACTGTGTCTCCCACTGACTTGCTTAAAGATTGACCACTCACTGGACTGGCTCACATCTGAGCACAGTCAGGTTGCAGTAGAAGCCTGCTGAGTTTCCACCAACCCATTTGTAACTGGAAGGCATGTGGCCTGCATCCCTCCTGTGTACAGGCCACTGCCTAAGGAATGTCCACTCTGTCCTGACCTGACACTACTGCAAGTCCTCCAAGCTAGTGTGGTACTCCCCTGTTTCCTAAGGTATAAACTGCATCCTGTAGCAGCAATACAGGATGGAAGATTCAGACTAGCACCAGCTAGCTGATATCCATATGCACCTTCACTCTCATCTAGGTGTTGTCCTAGCATTGACTCCTTCTGTGGTGGCCAAAGGTTTGAAGCTTGATTTCAGATTGCATGAAGAAATATTTTTTGCTGTTTTGAATTCTTCAAAGACTTTGCTGTCACATTATTTATAAAATTCTATTCCTAATTAAAACATTTGTTTGCAAAACACCTTGAAATCAGCATTAAAGGTATATACCACTAATTCTGCAAAAGAAAACTACTCTGTAAGAAGGTCTGTCTTGACAAAGACCTTATGCCCTTTCCTATACACTGAAGTAGATATAAATGTCCCCTCTTTTTAGATCCCACATTGTTTGGAAAAAATATGACATGAGGTGCAGGAGGGGAGGAGCAGCCCTGGGTGTGTCCATGGACCCAAGGAAGGCATCCAGGTAAAGCTACTGATGCAAAGGTGACAGAAGCTATGAGAGCTTCCCTTGCAGTGACCTTGCTCATCTACTGGCCTTGATTTGTGTTTCCTCCTGCCCAGCCCCATGCCACTTCCGTGGGCTTTGTACTTGTCAAAGCGGGAACATTCCTATCACAACTTCATCAATAATCCAGTGACTCCCTAGCCTATGGCAAAGACCGCCAGTCTATGTCAAACCAATTTAGGGTCAAAGGCCTTGAGCTGCTTTATTGCCAAAAAAAACCCCAAACAAAACAAACCAAAACCAATCCAAACCAAAAAAACCCAAAAAACTCCACAAAAACAAACAAACAAAAGAAGAATTAATGCTGCTGTACAAAAGCAGTAGAGGTCTTGTGTGATATCTTGATCATAACAAACTCAGGCATAGGCAAAGGGATCGTCTCTTTTTATTACACGAAGGCATATTAAGTTTCCCTTGTACTATTAAAATCTGTATCTTTGAGAATTCCTTTACTCATACATCCAGAAAAAACATTCACTTAGTGGGGTAATCCTCCTTCCCTAAGTCTTTAATTTCACCTCCTTACCTTCTGCTACCTATGGCTTTTCCTTCAGTTGGGAAGTAACTGTTTCTGACAGCTGATTAATTGGTCTCCTGCATTGCCGTTAGGAATAAGAAATGTCCCATTTGCTTTCAGCTTGTGCTGCTCTTGTGGTATTTATTTGTGAAGTCTCTCTTTGAGGTTTTCATGCCTTTCTAGCTAAACCCTGCATTCCTTTAATGTTTTGGATTTTCTGTCATGTCCAGACTGCAAATCATCCACAAATTAAAGGCTTGTATTACATTGCTTGTTTTGATTGGTAAATTCTATTTGCTTTAATCATAGCTTAATTCTCCTCTTTTCAAGATTTGTTCTCTTGTTCAAGATACAGGTACTCAAAACGGCAAGCCTAGCTCTTCAGTCTTAGTCAGAAACTCCTCTATGTTTTCCTCTCATTCACACAATCTCTGCTAAAATTCATCTTTCTCTGTATGTATTCATATATTTTCAGATGGAACATAATACTCCTCAGATTTCTGCAATATAGTTTCATAGTCAGCCTCCTCTTTCTGAGATAACTAAAAACTGAAAAAAATTTGGTGCTTCAGAATCTGCTATTATGAGAAATAGAGCTACTTCCACCTGCCTACCTGTGCCTTCTACTATCGGTGGGCACTTTTTAAAATCCTCTTATTTCTGACAGCGTGTGCTGTCCATCCTGAGCCAAGGATTTTAACAAAGAAGTGTTTCCTACCACATCCAAATTCCAACAAATCAGCACATTATATTTTGGGTTTTGGCATAATACAACAACACATTGACCAATTAACACCAGAAAATTCTAAGGCTCCCTACAAGCTCTGTGGTAGTAGAGCTCCTGAATTTTTACTCCTGGATTTTTTTCCCCTGAAACTATTCTGAGTTGATCTCTATGCTGTTTGGTGGTGGTGGCGTTTTTAAAGTAGTAAAACAGCTTCACCTCAAATACTACTCTCTCAATTGATACCACTAATACGTTTCCTATGGGAAAGGAAAGGCATGGAAACTTCACAGGAAAAATGTGTTTTAAGAAAACCTTCAAATCAGTTTGTCTCTATTGCTTCCTCATGACTTCCCCTCCCCCTTCCTGTAACAGCTTTCATGTATATATTCAGAAAATTCAAAAAGGGTTTTCCAGATAAGAAATTGTCACACTGCAATTCAAGTCTGAGGTTCCGTGTTCTCAGAAGCTTTTGATGTTCTCTCACAATTGACTTTCCCAAAGAAAGGAGATAGCTAATATCTCTTTTTTATTACCCCACCCAAAAGAATATCCTTACTATTTGTTGAGAAAGGACTAAAGGCAAGCTAGAATGGCGATTCCATTTTCAAAGTCTTATCAAAATTGGTGGATTAAATGCTGATTATAGTTTATTTTTACCTGCAGTAATTTTGAGACTATGTTGAGCTTCCTGCTTCTTACCGTCTCTTAATCTGCACGTCAAAATGTCAAGATCTTGCTCAGCAGACTCAGTAATCCTAGTACAATTTAAGGTAAGAGGAGTAGGAGAGCCATTCCATCCCATCCAGAAGTTTGCACAAGTGCACTGCACCAACCTGAATTCACTTGTTCACTACCAAACTTAATATTTAGACCCCTCCTTGGCAGCAAAGAAGAGATCTGACCCTCACTAACCCTCACTGTGAGGCAATGCCTCCCTGTCAGAGGTTGCTACAACCAGAAATCTGCAGGTGGAAAAGCTCACAGGCTCTACCTCACCAAAGAGAAAATGCATTTAAACTGTTTGCCCTAACCCAGCTGATCTTGCCTGAGGCAAACTGGGAGCATTCACCACTGCTGCTGGGGCTGGGGCTCCCACCCCATCTCCTGGCACCCCAGACTGCAGAGGCCCCAGGCTCAGGGCCATGGTGAAATAAGTCTAAGTCTGGGACATGGTTGGGAGACTGCTTGTGCAAATGAGACTCTTGAAAGCACTCCTAAATGATCCAGGACAGTCCCTGTCTCATGGGACACTGGACTTTTGATTCATCTGCCCCAGGCATGTTTGTGCTCAGGAGTCACCAAATAATTGGTATTGAGTGCCAGTAAAAAACCGTCTGAAGAAGGCCAGATTGGTGAATAAATGTTCTTGTAGAGTGGGTCTCAGGATGAAAAGATTATTGAAATATTGATGGAATTTGATATGTCAAATGGGAAACATAAACTATTTCCATTGTTGTTGAAGGAAAAATACTGAAGAATCAAATTATTCGTAGGAGTCTGCTTGTTCTTAGTTGACATAATCAAATAATACAAATGAATACACACACTAATTCAATTAATTTGGCAAATTCCCTGCTCAACACTCAATATTTAATAATTTTACATAATAAATATAATTTCCTCTCTTTAAAATTAAAGTAACTTGAGTATGGACCTCCTGTTTCCATAATAAAGGACTACAGCCTATCTGATCTTATCACATATCAGAAATAGTAACACACCTTCTACATGGCAGTTTAAAAATAAAGGTATGTTTTTTCCTGACGACCTCTACATTAGACTTGATTTAAACTATTTAGGTCAGTTCCATAAATCTGATGTTTCACGCATTATTTTCTGAAAGGAGAAACTAATTGTGGTAACTGAGATTATCAAATCTGTCAGATCATGCATGAATTTAAATATAAAAGTGAGAGTAAATTGGATTATGGGTCAGATTTATAAGCATAAGGGTGAAGTACACTTAATGAAGTTGAATTGACTCTGATTAATTCACAGATAGCTATCTCTTTCCAAATAGATTCAGAAGTTACTGTCCACAATATAACTATGCAAATATTAAGTAATATGTATGTTGCATTGGATATTTTTTATTGTTTTGTATTTTCACTTCACTTGTCCTGGTAAGTAACATTTTCATTCATGCTGTGGTTCAGTTATTTTGGAAGTGGGAAGTGACATCCAGTGCAAAAAGAATCAGAGCTAGGACTCTTGTAAAAGACTTGATGTTTTCTACTTTTTCCCTATATTCAGTTGATTAATTGAATTTAGACCATGAAACATGAGAAAGGCAAAGCTGTGAAATATTAAAGGGCTGTCGGATATTTTAACACAACAAAGTAATAAGCATTACATTTATCTTAAAATATACTTCTGAATGTGGAAGTATAAAATGATATTGCATTTGATTCTCATTTTGTGAAATTGCTCATCAGTCCAAGGTTGACAAGGACAATGAGAACTGTGCCTAAATCTGTGATTAGGAAGCAAGAGGAAAATGACAGCAAGAAAATCTGAGTTGACAGAAAAATGTCAGAAGAACTGATAATGGAAGGGCTGAAGATGCATGAAATTGGAAGTGGTACCATTAAGGTGAAAGAAGCATTTTTGATATAGGTTGAAAAAACACTAGACACAACTAATGATGATCTGATCCAAGCTCTCCTGGTATAAAACTACACTCATATTGCTTCAAATTCAAATTCTGATTTGCTGTAAGTCAGTAGCTCCATCCTAAAAAAGTTAACAGTGAACCAAATACATACCTAAGGAAAGGGAGCAAAATGCAGTCAGCTATGGACCTGATGCTACTCTGTTGATAGGATATTCTTGGCGGAGGTCAGAGGACAGACAGAAGTTGGAAAACAGAAAGTAGAAACAAAAGGAAAAATACCCATCTTCATAGGAAATCCTGCAGACACCCATGGCAAGTAGAGATACTTTCATCAAAGCAGAATAAGATGTAACAGTAAAAATGAAGGCAGCTTGAAAGAAAGAACCAAAATATAATGACTTAGTAAGATCTTTTCCCTTTTTGGCACAGTCATAAGGACAAAGCTCCAGATGCCACCAAAATAGGTAGAATAAACACCTATACTTGAGCTCTTTCCCTTATTTCCATAGAAGTCTTATTATTCTATAACTGCCTTATAGGAATCACAATTTTCCTCCTTACCCTTTTGTTCCATCCTTTCTTTTCTCCTTCCAGTTCTCACACATCTTAGGTTGGTTTTGTTTCCTTTGTCTCTAGTTTGTAATCATCTGTCCCCTCCATCCCACTCTTTTTTCTGATTTCTAAACTGGCTTATTGCTACACACCTAGTTTGCATCTCCTCTCTTTTTTTGTGGTCCCTCCTGTCAGAATAAAAACACACAAAGAAGTGAGTAGAGGTAATCCCCTTGTTCCTTTCACCATCACTTCACCAACACCTCTTGGTTCTGAATGCATTAATAAGCCTTACCAGCACTAACCAGCCTTATCAGGGGCCTTGGTTCACACCACTGCCCATGGTCACACAGGCTTTTTTAAGCTCTTTTTTGACTCTTTTTTGTCTATGCTGTATGAGTGCTTGTCTTGGGCTCAGCCACATTTATGCCTGGCCAGGTACAGTTCTGATTTGCAGTCTGAACTTTCAACTTAATCTCAGACCTCCTCTGTCATGATGGATGCACCCAGAAATCACTGGACTTATTCTTGTCCCTGACTTGCGGATTGGTTTCACACAAACTTGTCTGATGATCTGGATTTTCACTTGAACCTGACAATGAATTCTAGTCTTATTTTGTTCAACTTACCTGCTGTTGTGAGCTGAGATCCAGAGTAGGGCTATGGAGAATATGACAGGACTGGAGAAGCTGGGCCTGTTTACTCTAGAGAAGAGATGACTGAGAAGGGATCTTGTCAATGCACACAAATATCTTAAGGGCAGGTGTCAAGAGGATGGGTCCAGACTTTCTTCCAGTGATGCCCAATGACAGGGCACATGAGGCAATGGGCACAAACTTAAATATGGGAAGTTCCATGTGGGTATGAAGGAAAACTACTGTGATGGTGACAGAGCACTGGAACAGGCTGCCCAGAGAAGTTGTGAAGTCTCATTCTCTGAAGATATTCAAAACCTGTCTGAATGCAATCCTGTGTTATCTCTTCTAGGTGAACCTGCAGGGGTTGGACTAGGTGGTCTCCAGAGGCCTCTTCCAACACCAACCATGCTGTGATTGATTCTGTGATTCTGAGTGATTAATATTCTTGGGATACAAAAATTTAAAAAGCTCACTGGAATTTCAAAGGATTCGGCTGCTTCCTTATGAGAATCCTGCTGATACATTTTTACATGCACAATGTCAGAAGAGGGAAATTTCATGTCAAAAAACTGCCACAAACATCGGAGACAAAGAAAACCCAAGACCAAAAAGGCAACGCTTGTGTATCTGTGAGTGGAGCAGGACTCCTATATATGTTGATATTCTATTTTATTGGCTTGATCCTGCCAATGGTGCCATGTAGCATGTGCTATGAGCTACTGTACACGCACTGTAAAGTCAAGCAATCTCATTCTTACTGTTCACAACATATTTGCTATAAGTACTTGAGATGAGTTGTAATCTCTGACTCACTATATATGATGGGAAAGATAGATTTGACAAATGAAGAGCAAGCTTAGACTTTTTTTCTGACAAATGAAGAACATAGACTGACAGCCAAATGAGAAATCCATTCCAGTCTCCTTTTAAAATGAATGAACCTGTCAGTAATCTTCTTGGTCAGATAAGAATTACCAATAAGTCTGAACAGATAGCCTACCAAAGTTTAATAAATAAGCTAATAGTATGAAGAAAGAGCTAGTGTCATTCTGATCCATTGGAAAGAGCTTGTAGAGGTCAGCCTCGTGTATGGTGCCAGGTGCCAAAATAAGCAGAAAGCTCTCATGCTCACGGGCAGATGGTGTGGTGCATGATCCAGGGCACAGGGTGGCACTTTGCACAGCCAAGGTGAGCAGGAAGGGCACTGGGGCAGTGCAGCTCAAGCACTCAGTTCAGGTGGTGGCCACCCTTGCCAAGAGAGCTCAGGTATGGTGTCCATTTGAAGGGGAGACAAGTCATTTACACTCGCCTAAAAGGATGTAGTAACCCAGGCAGAGCTCCCAAAAAACCATGCAGCTGTTCAGGTTTCAGGCTGTAGGGAGTGCCTGAGCCTTTCACTGGACTGTAGCAGAGATAGCTGTTGTGTTAAATGTGACCAGGTGGAGGACTTGCTCAGCTTGGTATCAGTTACAGGATGGGGTAGAAAGGCTAAGGAATATTAGAGGATCAAAAAGGGAGATAGACTGGTAGAATCGAGCTCTGGCCTTCCCGAGACAGAAGCAGATATCAGAAATAACTCAAGACCAAGGATCCTCCATTCATCCCCTGGCAAGGAGAAGGTAGCAGCTGTAAAGAAAGGAGTGCATGGAGGGTAGTCCATGTTCACTCTGGGTGGCAAGTGAAATCCTTTTTTGTCCACCTCACCCCCCAGGTGCCTCGGCACAAAAGGTATGAGGCTGTTGTCCTGTTTTTTACTAAGCCTTCTTTGTATAATATGGAGTCAGAGAATTTTCACACACTTTGATGTAAACAATAGCCAATGTTTATTTAACCGTCTTTTCTGTTTTTCATTCATTTTATGATAAAATTTTGATGAGCATCCTTTTTCTCCAGTGGAATTGAGGAGGAAGTGACATGTCCTCCAATCCCTTGTGAAATTGAGAAACCTATAAAGTATGAGAAATGTAAATAAAGTCCCCTTTTTTTCCTCTTTCTGCTAAACCTAGCAGGTGTGAGAGTTTCCTTTATTGCATCCTCTACCGACACATCAGGCTTTGTGTGTGGAAGGCCAGCTAAAGCACGAAGAGGATGAAGGTCCAGTTACACCAGAGGGGTCACCACAATCAAGAAGGTTAACCTACCCCATTACAACCACTTCCAAGAGTAGGAAAAAGTGGGTAATAGTTGTAAGTGATTCCCTTCTAAGGGGAACAGAAGGCCCAATATGATGACCAGGCAACCCACAAGGAGGTCTGCTGCCTCTTTGGGGCTGGGTTTAATGAAGCTTCCCAACCTGGTACAGCCCTCAGACTACTACCCATTACAGCTGTTTTCACCACCAAAATGTTGTGGCTTTTGACAATGGAATGGCCTACTGAGCATCGGGCATGTTACTACCCATTACTGATCTGCCACATAGGGGTCAATGAAGTGGTAACACATAGTCCAAGAATGATCAGAAAGGATCATTTGGGGCCTTGGGGCCTTGGAACTGTTGCTAAGGTAATCTGGGACACAAGTTATTTTCTCCTCTATACTTCCAGTTGAAGACAGCAACACTGGAAGCAACAGATGGACTGAGTCTATTAATACATGACTCCACAGCTGTTTTCACCACCAAAATGTTGTGGCTTTTGACAATGGAATGGCCTACTGAGCATCGGGCATGCTGGCATCAGACAGGACTCACCTTTCTCGGTGAGGGACCAGAGTCTTTGCTCCCCAATTAGTGGGGCTCATTGGCAGAGCTTTAAACTAGATGTGATGGGAGAGGGGAACAGTACCAGCCTTGTCCCTGGCAAGCTCTGGGATGGCATGCAAATGTTAGAAGGACAGGATGCTAGGAAGGCTGGGTTGGATGGGGCTCTGAGCTACCTGGTCTAGTGAAAGTTGTCCCTGCCTGTGGCAGGAGGGTTGGAACTGGATGACCTTTAAGGTCCCACCCAAACCAAGTCATTCTTGATTCTACGACTCACTCTCTAAAATGCAATTGTAATTTCAAAAATGGTTGAAATGGAATGCAATTCTGAGAACTTGTTGATTGTTTTCTGGAAGAACTATGTTGAGTGGTGGCAGACAAATCACTTTCCATCGCTTCTGGTGAAGTTTGTGACATACCTGTTGAAACATAAAAAGTGAATGGGAGTAGTACAACTTTCACAAAAGTCCAATAGTCCTGGTCTGTGTGACGTCCTTGGAAGGATGCAGGAAATAGACTGATGCTGTTACTCAATAATAAAAAGCAATTAATTGGTGGGAGTGTAGGGGCTGGAAGTGCTCATCACCATCATCTAGAGACATATATTTACCAATTTATCCTAGAAAGGACTGACGGGACTGCAGTAAAAATGAATATTGAAAGTTTAGGTCTGACAACCCTCCACAAAACCCCTTACAAGACAAAGTAAGGGGTTATAATCCTTAATAGTTTAAGCAGTTTTGACAGAAGGCAGACACTTAAATACAGCTATGACTCTGGACTAGTGATCACAATAGGCATTTTCTCTGATAGACGGTAGAAACTTTCATATTAATAGGGAACTTAAGATAACAGCTCCTCTGCTGAAGGAGAAGGGATTTCCCTCCATAACTCCATCATTTGTCTGCTCAGTTTCCAGCTCTACTTCTCTGCCTCATTCTGGAACAAAAGATTTGCTCACAAGTGCACATTATTAGCCTGGTTTATGTTAATTTAAATTATGTAAAATTGTATCCAGATCTATCACAATGCTAATAATTTTAGAGCAAAAAAATGATTATGCATGTCATATTTCTATTAATATGTAGTTAGATATTTTAAATTACTGTCACTTGCATCAAACTGCAATCAAATAGCAAACAACTCATTCAACACTGCACAGTATTGGGAATGTTTAGCATTTTAAAGACATGTAGGCTGGAAGAATAGTAACATTTATAGAAAGACTGATGATAATTGGCAAAGGGAATAAAAATTTTAACAAAACAATTGATAAGCTATAAAATCATAAGACTATTCAGGTTGGTTATCTAGTCTAAAGTGTTTAATTTTGGAGTTGTTTCCTATTTTTATTTTTTTTTTTCATTTCAAAAGCCTGTTTTATCTTTTATTTCCTGGTCTCATTTTTAGAATTCTAACATTGCTTGCTTGTGAAATACCTTCTGTCACAAATTCAGTAAATCTTACTATTAAAACCCATGGAACACATGCTACTATCTTGTTGCACAAGGGAAAATAAAGTCGCAAGGCTGCACCCCTTACACAATAATAGGTAATGGGGAGGTCATTTCTTAAGGGGCACAGTCTAAAGTAATTGGCATATCTGAGGTCTCTGAGGACTTCTCAATCATCTTCAAGTAATACTGCTTGCACATCCACACTAAATTTGAGAGTGTAACCTGTGAAGTGGTTATCACACTTGGGCATGATTGATAGACCTTACCATACTCAGGTGAAGCAGGCAAAAGCTTAGATGTCAGGGACAGTCAGACAATCCCAAATGGACTGAAACAATAAATATATATATATTTCAATTTGTGTGCAATATTATTATTTTAAAAATCTACTTATTGGCGTGAAACTCACTGATAAAACAAGCATCTGCACANGCTGAGGGATGACCAAAAGTTAAAGCATGTTATTAAGGACATTTTAAAAATACCTCTTAAACACTGACAGGCTTTGAGCACTGCCCACCTCTTCAGGAAGCCTTTTCCAGTGTTTGACCACCCTCTCAGTAAAGNCTTGGGCATGATTGATAGACCTTACCATACTCAGGTGAAGCAGGCAAAAGCTTAGATGTCAGGGACAGTCAGACAATCCCAAATGGACTGAAACAATAAATATATATATATTTCAATTTGTGTGCAATATTATTATTTTAAAAATCTACTTATTGGCGTGAAACTCACTGATAAAACAAGCATCTGCACATGCCAGTAGCAAGGACAGAAAGACTGGCATCATGCCTCTTTCAGACATATCACTTACATGCGCCATTCAACTGATACTTGGTGATTTAGAAAGCATTTTTTTATTACATCCTACCCATATAAAGATGAAGNCTTACTCTCCAGTCTAAACCTCCCTTGACACAGTTTTGAACTATTTTTATGTGTCCTGTCACTGGGTACCCAGAAAAAGAGCTGAACACCTCCCTCCCCATCCTTAGGAAGCTATAGAGAGCAATGAGGTTGCCCCTCAGCCTTCCTTTCTCCAAACTAAACAAACCTGAAATCCTCAGCTGCTCCTCACAGGACATGTGTTCCAGCTCCTTCATCAGCTTTGTTGCCCACCTTTGGATGCATTCCAGGACCTTCACATCCTTCTTANTGAACTATTTTTATGTGTCCTGTCACTGGGTACCCAGAAAAAGAGCTGAACACCTCCCTCCCCATCCTGAGGAAGCTATAGAGAGCAATGAGGTTGCCCCTCAGCCTTCCTTTCTCCAAACTAAACAAACCTGAAATCCTCAGCTGCTCCTCACAGGACATGTGTTCCAGCTCCTTCATCAGCTTTGTTGCCCACCTTTGGATGCATTCCAGGACCTTCACATCCTTCTTAAATGATAAGCCCAGAATCACATGCAGTAGTCAAAGTGAGAGTGCACCGAAGGTTCACCTCATATTGGCTGCAGCACGGCTTTGAGGGAACAGTACCAATCAGCAGTGGAGATCTGCAGACATCTACAACAGCTTGAATGGAAGCAAGGTGCTTTGTGGCTGGGTCTACCCTGCAGAAGATAAAATTTCTGCTAATGGGTACTACTGACCGACAAGGGGTCATGGTGGCCTGGTTCATAACCCTCAGCAGTATAAGGACATCCACCGCAGTACCCAAACTGAAGTTTTTATCTCTACTTTGCTGCTCCGCCAGTGCACATGATTTGTGTGTTTCATAATGAACAAAACAGAAAGTTTGTCTTCCTCTGGGCAGCATGAATGAAAACCAGAGGAAAGCTCCCTGGCATTAACCGTTTGCAGCAACAGTGACACCCTGAAGCAATACAATGACCTGTGAGGAATGATTTTGTTTGTGTCAGTTTAGATGTTCTGTCTTGTTCTCTCGATAACCTTTCTGATTACCTTTGGGTTATTTCAGCAATTTAGACAATTATCTATAATGCAGATATATTGTTCTCTGGAAAAAATAATTTTTACAGGAGCTCTATAGATAACAAAAAATCTCTGATTTTAACCCTTGTCATGATTTTCATCCACTTAAATGTACATTTAAGCTGTAAAACTGACTGTTTCCCAGCACGAAAAAGACTTCAGTGCCAAGTTATGCTTGCAAATCAGACGTTAAATATGCAGATCCTGTGACATGGAAACTGAAACGTACATTTTACAAAGATATGCTGGCATTTGAACATTTTGTATTTGGATGCTCCTGAACATCACCAGCATGTGTGCTTTTTATTGTTCAACTATAAAGCCATTCATCAAAAGGGGGTTTTGATTTTGTTATGGTTTTGGTTTTGTTTTTAATTGGAATAAAAAATAATAGCGCTGTGCAAATTTGGGAAAGTCAGTAGGGACACAGAGCTACAACTGACAGTAAGTACTACCCTGAGATTACTGGGCATAGAGCAGCCAAGGGAAGAGGTGATGGTCAGAGCCTCGCACGGCATACTGAATGGACCTGTGGTTTACTGTAAACTGATGCTTTTGTAACAGCACAAGATGACTCATAAATGTTAAAAACCAATGAGAGTTCATGTAAATACATGCTAACTGAGATGTTATTTCTTGAAAATGAACTGAAATGAAAGAAAATGTTTACTAGCATAGTGTACAAAAAATTACCCTCACTTTAACATATAAAATGTTTCCCCAACTTAGTTATTGCAGAAATCAAGACCCAAAGTAGCACTAAGTTTATTTCCAATGTCTTTACTCCCCTTAGCATGGCTGTAAATAACATTGTATATATTAGATTTTTTTATAAAACAGAGGCATGATCCAAACCTTGTAAACTCTTGGGTTCATCCTTTATACTGCTGAAAAATTTGGTTCAAGAAGAAACTGGAGGACAAATAGGCAGAAATTGAGCTTGCACCAAGACAGAAGAGGATCTCCTTCCTCTGATTCCTATGAGAAGCCTGCTAAAGGACCTGTATGCTCTTCTTTTATTTCTACTTCATGTGAGAGATTTTGAAAGTTCATTATTCCTCCAGTTCTTCCTTCCTGTAAACCCACAGGAAGCACCTTTTTATCTGGAATCAAAAAAAAAAAAAAAAAAAAAAAAAAAAAAAAAAAAAAATTAAAATAGGGGATATTGAAGCTGTTTCTTAGTTCTGAGAATGTGTTTTTCTATTTAATTTAGGAACAGTGTTCTGGTTCTAACCGACACTTGTGTTCAAAATATTTTACCTCCTCCTCTATTTCAGCTGATAGTGACTGGTAAGCCAGAGCACAGAAGTAACTAGTGAGAAGTAGTAGAAGAGATGTAACTCTGTGGGAGTCCTCCAAGGACACCTGAGAAGCAAGAGCCACACAGAATGGCAAATAAAACTAGGCACTCCACATGCCTTGCCCTACTACACTGATGGTTTGGTACCCGACAGTTTGGCCACCATGACCTGTTTATCCAGGCTGCCTGCAGACCCCCCATCGGCAGCTGGTTCACGTAACATCCTCGCTGAGGGTACCAAGGCCAGTGTTCAGGACCAAGCAATTCATACCCTGGTGCCTCCACAACACTCATTCCAGATACCTTCATTTACTGCCAATTATCAACAGCCAACACTAGTGAGAGTAAGCATCTCTCTTAGCATCAGTTTACATCCTGAAACATACCCTTTTACTATTTACTACATCTATTTACTGTGTACTTATGGAGTAACTATGTGCTATTTACAATATATGCTTATCTCAGTGTAACGGTGGTGCTGAAGCACAGCTTGTACATCAGTTGCAAGTTGTGGATCCAACAGCTTGGCCTGCATTTGCTCTCATCATTTATGGTACAATGCCAATTCAAAATCACAAGTCATAAACAGACATATTTACTTGCAGTTGTTAATAGCACTGTAGATAGAAATAAAGTACTTCTTAAAGCTCATTCATTTCTCTGCACTTAAATTCTTGATTTTTTCTTTTTTGTTCTTTTTTACTTATTTTAATCTAAGCAATGAAAACGTAAAAAAGTGTCTAAAGTGTTTATACTTATCTGCTTAAAAACAACTTTAACAGGATTTATTTTTAGTTGCAAGGCATTCCTGGGGGCGTTGAGTTGGGTAAAAAGCTTCAGTAACGTGTAAATGTTTGCTGGATTTTGTCAGCTGTTTGAGATAAACGTGACCCGCCAATGGTCCTCATCAGCAAAACGCTGCGAATGGCTCCATTTGGACCAGAAAGGAACATCATCTGCTGGCGCCGCTCTCCGTGAGCCACGCTTCTGTGTTAAAGGCAAGGCTGAACGCAGTTTTACTACTTTTGATACGAATAAGCGCAGTTCTCAGCCTCCCGGTTTGTTACTGATGCTCTTCCCAACGACGCCGAGCGACGTTGATGTGCCGCTGATAAGCAGCGTTCAGCTGTCAAAACGTCGGCTGCCTTTCAGCATGCCCAACTTTCGCTTCCCAGCCCTGAGCTCCCTCTCCCCGGCGGGTGCCGCGGGACGTGTGGGCGCAGGAGCCCGGAGGGCGAGCCCGGGTCCCGCACGGAGACGGCGGGCAGGGACCGCGGTTCCCCCAGCCCCGCAGGGGCGCTTCTCCCCGCACGGCCGCTCGGCTCGGGCGCCGCTGGCTGCGCACACGGCGGCGCNTAATTTTTTTTCTTTTTATTTTTTTTTTCTTGGGGATTCTCCTCTCTCCTGCCAGACTGACTTACAGATTCTTGATAATTTCTCTTCCCCTCATTTTTTTATACTCTTCTCCCTGCTTCCAAACCCTCTGTCTGTGTGTTTCAATACTATCACAACCTCTGCTAAAAATAGATCTTTTTATACCCTTCCTCCTCTCTGACCCCATCCAACACCCCTTGTTAAGGTGAGTTGTGTCTTTTCATCACTTTTTTCCTTGTGTGTTGTTTTTTTTGTTTTGGTTGTTTTTTTGGTATTTTGGTTTTGGTTTCCTCGCCCCCCCGTTCCCCCCCCCCCATTTAGGGCAGGTTTTAGGGAGGAGGGGATGTGGAGGAGAGAATTTCATGGGGAGTCAGGCATGTTTGCAAAGCCTTATTTTGCCTTCTGCAGCCTCAGCATCATTCCGGACTGCTCCCTTTTATCCCAAGGATGTAGCTAGCTGATGAAAGTGGGGAACTACTCTTCCTCAGCGCTGCATGCTTGGGAGCCACAGCAACAGCAGGAAAAAAACAAGCTTCTCTTTTTTCCTTCGTCCTCCCCCCCCAGTCCACCCCTCACTCCCTCCTCTTTTCTGTGTCCTTTTTTTGTTTTGGTTTGGTGTTTCGGTTTGGTTTTTTTGGTTTTTTTGTTTTTTTTTTCCTGTGTGTATGCTTGGTTTCTGTTTTTAAGCAATACACAGGGGACTCGGAATGAATTGCATGTGGTGCCGGGGGAACTGTGTGTGTGCGTGTGCACGTGTGTCTTGAGAGTGAGTGAGTGTCTGTGTGCGTATGTGTGTGTGCAAAGTGCATCTGTATTTCGTGTTCCTGGGATAAGGAGTGTCAAAGCTTCCAAACAGTCCCTGTACATAAAGCAAGGAGCACGGCAGAGACTGCTGGGCAGGAGCTGGTCAGGGTTGCAGGAAAGATACAGAGCTCTCCACAGAGTTCAGTCCCCTCTGCTCCAGAACATCTTTCCATAGATCATTACTGGCACCTTCAAGGTGATGTCTCCCATTCCTCTCCTGGCTTCTCACTAGAGGAGTGCAGAAAAGGAAAACTTTACAGCTAATATGAAGGGATAGCATTTCTGTTCCTCCAGCAGCCCGAGACAGTGTTATTCCAGGGATGAGTGGGGAAAATAGAGTTGTGATCCAGAGTAAATGGATCATTTGCTGTTACATATTAGTGTTCAGTGAGAAAAAGAGACATGAAACATTTTCAGTTTGGCCAGCCAGCAGAAGCATTGGAGTCTGGCTTACTTCTCAATTCCAAAGTTGTTTCAGACTGCTTTTCATTCTTCAGGAAACTGTGCCTATTGATGGCAGAAATGTGTTTCTACGGTAAAACAGTCTATTATAAATCTGCTGGGGAATGATTTATTATTCAGAGGCAATCAAGTAATTTATATGTTTCATGGATTTCCCCCAAGTCTTTTAGTTTGCCTTCAATTATGTATTTTACCTATATATGTGAAGCGGGGTAATATAGATTTTAGTTGCATTTTAACAAGGTGTTAAGGCATAACTTGCAGGGTGCCATTTGCCAAGTGTCACTTAATATAAAGCAAAATAACAGCCTCTAGCTCTTTTTTATGGATTTTTCACATCTCCCTTGTTGGTTTCAAAACAAGTGGTGATTTTGCTTAAGAACTTGTAAGGAAAACTGGCTTCACAATGGTACACAGTTTTAGTTATTAGGTCAAAAGTATTACACTTGTCTGGCTATGAGACATGAATTTACTTATAAAATCCAGTTAATCCAAAGTACATGAAAGAGCATTTTGTATACATGGTTTTCTAACAGGTTGAATCATTTTTGTATCTAGAAGTTTACAAATGAGCTAAAATGGTTTTGTAATCTGTGTTTGGAGGCCTTCATGGATACAGGAATAATAATGTTTCCTGTCTAGTTAATGCAGTTCCAAAATATCCTGTCTTTCCACATGCTGCGTAGATGACACTTTGCAAAAATGAGCAGTCATGGAAGTAGTCTTGTGCTAGCAAGGGTCATTTCATCATTTCTTGTTAGCCTAAATTAAAATATTTTGTACAAGTTTGCCTTGGGATTTTTTTTTCTGCTGTGGCTGGCTGATGCTGTGAAAGTGGGAAGCATGCTTTGAGTGAGTTGTGTCACTCCTAATGCTTGATAGCTGTGACGGGAGAGACACCTGATGTGCTGTGTACATCATCCCTGAAGGGATGCAGGGTAAGAAAAAGGGATGGAAAACGAGCACGGTGCACTGGCAGTTTAGATAAATAAATATGGGTGATGCATGTTGGCTTGTCAGCTGCTGTTCTCCTGAACCTTGACTACTGGCTAAACACATTTTCTTGGTAAGCACTGCGATGTGATACAGTTTTTCTGATTTGATAGTTTACTGTTAAAATCACATGTAGCACAGAACAGCTCTTGCTCTGTAGATAAAAATCATGCTGCCTCATTTTAATCCTCAGAAGGCTGAAATATCCACTACTCCTACTGAGTTCACCAGGAGTTACTTGTGATCAGCACTCATCATGATTTTTTATCTCAACATGTCAGGATTTAGGATATTTCCAAAGGATGCTACTGACAATAGATCTCATTTTGTTTAGATTTTACATTGGGTGCATATTGTATATTTACAGGTAGATATTTTCTTTTACCACAGCAACAATAAAATATGTCAGGAAATGGAAAACTCAACATTGTTTTTCCCATGAGCTTTTAAAGAGAATTCTTCTGGTGTCCTTTAACTGTTTCTGGAAAAGCAGTGCTCACTTCACAAATCTACACACTAAGTACCTTATGCTGGTTGCTTAGCTGTTGGTGAAAAAAAAAAAAAGATGGAATGTTTGTACACAAAATGATCAAGTCATGTGTTTGGGGTTCTTTTTTATAACAACTGAAAGACAAGAGTGCTTTCAGCTGGATGTGAAGGTGTTGAAGTAAGGTTAATGTTGAGTTTTATCTGGTGGTTGCTCCCACTGGCTTGAGTGACAGCACACCAACACTTAGCTTGTTCTGTAATGTACTACAGAAGGGATTAAACATCCCTTTAATTTATATTTGAGGACTTGGATATGACATCAAACCTTGGATTTGTTCACTTCTAAAGCCTTGTTTGTTTGGTTGGTTTGTTTTTGAAGCAAACCTTTTAAAGCTGTGGACTGCTATAAACAAAGTAATGGAGTGTTCAGAAGTCACTCCGACTTTGTGGACCTTACTGCTATGAAAGTAAGGTGGGATTTCTCTCTACTGCTAACCAACTGAAATTATTTTCTTGTATTGTTGCACCTTGTTATTCTGCAATATCGGTCTAAAATACTTACTCAAAGGAGTTTTTATTCTGAGGATGTGGAGCTTCCACAAAAGAAGAACATGTATATTTTTTCTTGTCCTAAATGACAACTACCCATCAGGTTCAGTGACATTTTGTTACAGGGCAAAGTTGCTGTTTCATTTGGATATACTTATTGAGGAAACTGTACTGACCATGCATTTTCTTAGATTTTTAACAAAGTAAATGAAAACCATCACAGGATTGCCTGGTATTTTTGGGGTTGGAGTGAAGTGGTTTTATCTATATCCACGCAGAATGCAATCACAATATACATTAAAAATCAGTAGGATCTGAAAACATTAATCCGTTTTTCCGTTTCTTTACTAGTTTTAAATGGTACTGTGTGTGTGTTTCCATCCGAGTGTATAGTTGTAATTTTAAGATATTTAGATGAATGATGTTACCTTATGCAAAGATGACTATTTATTTTCATTTTGTCTGCTGGAAATACAGTTTTTATAATAAAATAGGTATTTTTCTTTTACTGCACTTGCTTATGCATAGAAGAAAATTAGTATTTTTCTCCTGGGAAACGTGTTACTCTGGAGAGCCAGATGCTGAACAGATCTACAAGCAGGTCCTTTCCCAATCTTGGTGAATGTGGATGTCAGAGGTAACAAGTGCTCAGGCATGGCAGGGAGGGGAAAAGTGTGGCTCTCTGGAAAGCAGGGTGTCGAACAATCTGGTGCTGCTGTGGCTGAGCTCTTCAGGGATAAGAGAGCAAAGCGCTCCCTCACCCTTAACAGTATTAAACCCCTCTGTCTTGTGGTTTGCATTTGTCAGGCTGCTTGGTTTTCCCTTTATGAGATAGGGAAGACTTAATTGTAGTCTGATAGTGTTAACACAGCTCTCTGATGGCAACTGTTTTTAGGAGGTCAAGTGGAAAGTAGCTGTTGAGAAGGGTCTCCAGCTACAGCGTTTCTTCTTTGTGGTATGTTTTTATTTACTCCAGTTTTCCCTGGATTTGCATCCAGTTACTAGACCCTACTTGCCAGCATAGGCTGGAGGTTGTTTTGTGTGCAGAAAGGGTTTATAGGAAAGGGAAAAGAATATTATTGTTGACTTTAGACAACAACCACTCCACCAACTCCAACCAAATGCAAGAGCTGTGGCATTGTAGTTAAAATGTTCAGAATTTGTTTGACATAAATACGAGATTTCATGTCTTGCAAGGAGAGACACATTTTTAAACATAATTCAAAGGGAATGCTTTTTTCAGAATTACATTCAGTGTAAGTCCCAGTGATCACTCATGTCCTGAAGAATCTGCTAGGAGCAGCCCAGGTCATTACAGGTTAAACTGGGGCGGGGCAGTTTCTCCTACTCAATCCACTGCTGTAACTCCATGCTGGCAGATGGGTACCTGTTCCAGCACTGCCACTGTACCAGTAACAAAACTTAAATTTTGTTTATAGGGCGATATACATAACGCACTATTGACTTCTGCTAGCAGGCAAGGCTTTTAACAACAAGTATGAATCCAGTAATTTTGATTATGGATCTTGCAACATCTGAATTTTTCATCTATGCATTAGATATATTTAGATGCTGTGGACACTCAATCCAAGGAAGCAAAATGCTTGTCTTCTGTAAATGACAGATAAAATACTTAATTTGTTCATTCATTTGGCCTTTGGAGGTATGGATGGCTCAGGACTACACCTTACTTAAAAATAGTTGCAGAAGGATCTATTATTATTAATTTTTGATAGTCTCTATGCATTTCAAAAAATAGTTAGTTTTATAGCAAAGTTTTAGGGCCAGCCCCAGAGGTCTGAGGAGAACTTAGTTCTCTTAATGACTTGCAGTTAACATAATTTCATTAATATAAGTGACATATTGTTGCGGTTTAACCCCAGCTGACAACTAAGCCTCACATAGACACTTGCTCACTCCACCACCAGCAGGATGGGGCTGAGAACACGAAGAGTAAAAGAGAAAACTCATGGGTTGAGACAAAGACAGTTTAAAAGCTAAAGCAAAAGCTGCACACGCAAGCAAAGCAGAATGAGGTATTCTTTCATCCCTTCCTATGGGAAGGCAGGTGTTCAGCCATCCGCAGGAAACCTGGCTCTGTCACCTCTAACAGTGGCTTGGGAAGACAAACACTATCATTCTGAACATCCCTTCCCCTCCTTCTTCCCTCAGCTCTATATGCTGCACATGGTGCCATATGCTAAGGAATATCTCTTGGATCAGTTGGGGTCAGCTGTCCCAGCTGTGTCCCCTCCCAGCTTCTTGTGCACCCCCAGTCTCCTCCCTGGTGGGGTGGGGTGAGAAGGAGGGAAGGCCTCAACACTGTGCAAGGTCAGCACTGTACTGCTCAGCAGTAATGAAAATATTCCTATGTTATCAACACTGTTTCCAGGAAAAATCCAAAACTCAGCCCCACACTGGCTCCTGTGAAGACAATTAGTTCCATCCCAGTTAAAACCAGCTACAGTTAAAAACATGTGTATAGTGACATGGTCTATTTCAAACGTACTGGCACTTTGCATACAAAACTATCATTTATAATGAGGCATCTGGAGTTCTTTGAGCTCTGATAGAATAAAACACCCATGACTGGATGATTCTCTTATCAGTCATACCATCGCCATTCTTTCACCTAGTGAATTCAGTATTAACATCTACGAGCCAACCTTAGCAGTTTCAGGCAATATCTTTAGGTCATGATCGCTGCCTCAGTAACCATGAGGACACCAGTATTCAAAGACAATGTGGTGAAAGACAGGGAACATCAGCTGGGAAGTAAATAGGACCCTGAGGTGGCCTTAGAAAAACTCTGAGGAAAAACAAAAAAGCCTGTCTTTCTGAAGGAGAAGACAAGTACCTGGGCACCATGTACTTGATGTACTTCCAAGCTTCTTTGGACTTCCTTGCCTGACAAAATCCCAGTGTCTACCAGCAGTGCAGAAACTTAATGAAATTTTGTAGAATCATAGAACCATAGAACGACTTGGGGTTGAAAAGGATGTTAAAGATCATCTAGTTCCAAACCCTGTGATGGCCACCTTCCAGGGACACCTCTCAGTAGATCAGGTTTCACATTTGTATAACCCCGCTGAGGCTGTAACAGGAAGAGAAAGGGAGAACTTAACAATTGTCAATACTTGTATTTAAATAAGAATGTGACTAGCTCCTTCTCCTGTTGTCATACCAATAGAGAAGTGTGTTCTGTTTCATTTGTGTACCTTTTGAAAAGGTTTATGCATTTTGCTTTATACTATTGAGTGGGAAACGACTTAAGCTATAAAAATATGGAAATTCAAAGTTAAGGCTTAGCTTTCACTTAACTGTTACAGAGGCATGGTCCATGCGTTGGGAGTTCTCGTTGCAAGTCTTAGAAACATCTCCCAAAGTGACACTGAATGTGGGGTTTGTGTGATGCTGTTCCTGCCTGTAAAACGGGATAGCATAGCTATGGCTGAATTCAGCAATTCCTATTCATGTTAAATAATTTCTTGACTTCAGTAGGATTGCTTGCCAAAGTGAGAGACTCCAAACAGGCTTGCAGAACAGTGACAACAGGGAAGGTGTGAAGTATCTATTATTATTACTTCAGAGAAGCTTATCTTGTAGGAGGTGGCTCATGTTTCAGGGAGTCTGCATAACTAAACCAAAATTCCTTGGCACTTTCATTTGATTTCTGCAACACGACACTGCTTGATTCCATCACAGGATGATATAAATTGAAAGTTCTTTCTAAAATCTGAGGTCTAAATAAAGAATATGTTAAGTATAGGAATATTTTAAGTATATTAATTCTATATGATACAAAATTATAGTGTTTTAACTGTATGTTTCTGGTTATGCCTCTATGTGCAAGAAATTATTTTGTCTATATTTGGACTTTCACCTGATATAAAAATATTTTGAGAATTCTAGAAGCAGGTGGATACTTCATTGATTACTACTTACATGTCAGAGATGAGACACCGGTGAGGCACTGGGACGGGTTATGCGTAGAAGTTCTGGATGCCCCATCCTTGGAAATGTTCGAAGCCAGGTCAGATGGGGCTTTGGGCAACCTGGTCTACTGAAAGGCGTCCCTGCCCATGGTAGAGGGACTAGAACTAGATGATCTTTAAGATTAGAACTAGATGATCTTTAAGGTTCCTTCTAACCCAAACTATTCTATGTTTCTGTGTCACAGACATCAACTAACTAGTCATCTCAGCAACCTCCATCCTTAAGTTTTGTGGTACATAGATAGTACACAGACAAAATTTTATGCAGCAGTAATAGTAAAATAAAAGACCAGGAGAAGATAATTTATTTTCCTTCTATTTTTTTGTAGTTAGCTTTCAGTGGTAATGTGGGGTAGAAACTAGAAAAGAACTGTAAAATGTGACTGTTTGTAGCCAGCTTAGTTTTAAGACTGCTTTTTGAGTGAGGATAGGTGCCTGTGTTAGCATTTGGGATTGGCAGAATTCTCCTGCCTGGCAATATGGAAGAATCTGGGAAGAGGACAATTTTGATTCTTTCAAGTCTGAAGGTGAAATCTGCGATGCCATATGGATAATATCAGATCCTTCACTCTGTGAGATCTTTCCAGTACGTATTGCAAAGGCAAACTCATGCTCGATCTTCAGGGCTGAAATCTTAAAAGCAACTTCTAAATTTGCACTCTCATGCAGATTTTGCTTGTGTGTGACACCTACAAGTGCAGCCTAGAGGTGTAAGCAATGGGAGGGAGAATCAGGGATGGTAGAATATATGGAGTCAAAGAAAAAGGATAACAATGTACCTGCATAAGCAAAAATTAAATAAAAAAAGTGTGAGGGAGCTCTCGAGAGAGAGGATGGAAGAGGGAAAAACACTGCTCTGGGATGAGATTAATAAGATTTAACAGAATGCGAGATACAAGGCACATAACAAATATCGGAGATTGGAGGCTGGATTGGGAGAAAGCACAACTAATGTTAGAAGGCGAAATGGCAGGCTGAAAGGGAGCTGTACACTGTCAAAGTATTCTTTCAAGATTAGCTTAAGTTGATCTAAATTCCAGCTGCTTCTGCAAAGGGAGTCCTGCACAATCCTCCTTTCCTCCAAATGGTGTCCTGCAACTGGTAGTACAAAAAAATAAACATTTATCCCAATCAGATCCTTGATCCATCTGACTAACTGCTGATATTAACACTACAGCTGCCTCAGAGCAAAGTGGAGGGGAGGCGTAGGAAAAGGCAGCATAAAATTGACTTGGGCTGATGACGGATCTGTGCTCCTAGTCTGAAAGTCCTGGTGAGATTCTGAGTTATAAATTATTTAGAAGAGACTGGCTGGGAAGCCATAGAGTGGTAACACAACGCAAGGAAGAAGCCACCTGGGACAGTACTTAGAGTGAGTAGTTAAAATGGCTGCATGCAAAGGGAAAAAGATGCTAAAACACTTAGGAGGCAAAATCAAGCATTTAAAAGTCTCAAAAAGCCAGCATTTATGTTGTCTTTGTATTTAATTCAGTATCCATGGGCACGCCTGCTGATGCAGTCTTTAATTACATGATCAAGTAGGACATTTTTCCTACTCCTCACGAGCAGCTACCCTGTCCCTCATGACACCCACTGAGCAGAGCAATGCCTGTGACCTGGGGCTTACTTCATCTCCTTGTATCGTGAATGACAAAGTCCAGTGCTCAACAGTCCCACTGGAAGCCTCAGGCTTCCATCTCACATCCTTCGTGTGCATCTCCGTCATGGGCCCCCAGCACATTCCATACTGACTTTTTATTAATCCAGTGTTACACCCACAGTTTTATTAACCCAGTGTTTATGGCTCCCAAACAAAACATCTTTCTGCCCCTTTTGTCTCAGAGCTGCACCTGCAGTGTTCTATACATGTGCAGAATGTGTTAAGCTTACTTTTAAATGGTAACGTATGCTTCCAGTTTCTCTTGGAATAAGAAGAATCAATAGAGAAGGATAAAAGTAGATTCAGAATAAAATGTCTTCAGAGAAAAGGAGGAAAAGATTAGAATATGTTTTGTAATGAATGAAATATAAAGCTCCCAGATCTTATTGGTTATCTTTTTAATGATTTGTTTTAAAATATTAAAAGGGGAAATTAGATTATGCAGAAATACACAGACACATGCTAAACCACATTATGGATTCCATTCTTTAAAAGGAGGGTTGAAAAAAAGCAGTTTACCCAGCCCTGTTAGAAATAAGATGCTGGCAGATGATGTCATGCTGTCTAGACTGGAATAAAAGATGTATTTTAAAAAATCTTAGCTAACTTATTTAAATAAAATATTTTGAAAGTCTAAGAAATCATAAGTGCTAGCTGATGATCTTAGATTTTACTTTGATCATGTTTTATGGGTTCTGGTGTCTTTTCATAACATATTTTTTAAAAACTTCATTTTTCCCTTTAAACATACCTATAGAGAATTGCATGCTCATAAAAAGATATGACTGATTCTTCTGGGTTATCCAGTTCAGTCCCTTGCTTTTGCAGCCGAGATGTCACACAATTCCTTTCATGTATTGATCAAACTCCTTCTTACAACTATTTAGGGATTTTTTTACTTCCCATACTCCATTTGGAGGCTGCTCCAGTTTTCTGGTTTCTTTTCCCCTTAAATATGTTCATGGCCTGCTTTTATTACTTTGTTTCTGGACTACTTGAGCTGTTGTACTTGAGCTTCAATGTAAGATGTTTACTGACTCCGAGTGTGGAGCAGTCCTGCTCACTGCCAGACTTAAAAAGCAAAGTTCTTGCTGGACACAGGTCAGCTCTAGTGATGACTCCTAAGTTCTTGTGGAGGATAGACAATGGTGTAGAGCTATGCACAATAGGTTTCTGGTCATGCTACCCATTGATGGATGACTAACTTTAAACCAGACTTCACTACTGACCTTCAGAGTGTAAGTGATATGTGAAGAGCCTTACCCACATTTCTCTTTTGGGTGGTTTGATCTTCCAGTGCACAGTGCTCCACGGGGTTTTTGCAGACTCATTTTCATTTGGCTTGGTTCTTGTTTCTCACTATAAATAGTTCAAGTAAGACAGAAAGAATCTTTGTTTATAGTTCAAAAAAAGATTGTTTCCCCTTTGGATTAAATTTCAGTTGGTGAGAGTTGAGTTCTTAACATTTACACAGATGCAATCTCCTAAGCATTAGTCTTTCAAAGAGGAGGTAGCCATTATGCTCTAAGCAAAGTCATTTTCATATCAGACTATCTAAAACTCTTAATCAAGAATGCATTGGATTTCATGTAACCTTGGCACTCGTACTTCATTTGGGAAGCCAGAAATTACTAACTTTTGATTCTGGGCACATTTTCTGGTTTCAAAATTACTGGGAAAGGGAAGATGTATTTTTTGTTTGTGATCGTTGAAGTATAATGTAAACAGAGGACAGGAAATTCAAGTGGCTGGCTTTTTTATGTTTCAAGAATTTGTTTCAAATGGCTTTTAAAAGCAACGGGTACTAATGTTGGCATACCCTCACCCTGAGTACTGAGTGTAGTTCCGGGCCCTGCAATTTAAGAAAAATGTGAAGGTCCTTGAACATGTCCAGAGGAGGGCAACAAAGCTGGTGAAGAAGCTGGAACATATGTCCTGTGAGGAGCAGCTGAGGACTTTGGGCTTGTCTAGTGTGGAGAAGAGGAGTTGAAGTGTGACCTTTGTACAGCTTCCTAAGGAGAGGACATGGGGAGGGAGTTGGTCAACTCTTCTCCCAGTGACAAGACACATGGGAATGGTTCAAAACCGGACCAGCAAAGGCTCAGACTAGATATGAAGAAGCATTTTTTTACTGAGAGGGTGGTCAAACATTGGAACAGGCTCCTTGTGGAGGTGGTCAATGCCCCAAGCCTGTCAGTGTTTAAGAGGTATTTTGACAATCATGTGCTTGAACTTTTTCAGCCCTGAGTTGGTCAGGCAGTTGGACTAGATGATCATTTTAGGTTCCTTCCAAGTGAAATATTCTATCCATTCACAATCTTTTCAGTTTTCTATTTCTGTTCTTTATCAAAAACCAAGGAGTAAGGTCATGATATTGAAGGTTTTAAATCATTTGTAACTTTAAAGTCATAGCCTCTATGTGTGAAATATTTTAAGCAAGTTTATACTTTACTGTGTTATACAGGTAGTTAGTGTTTACCTAAAGTGGCATTATTGCATTTTTTATTTATAAAAAACCAATTCTTTGTATATTACTTGTCATTATTTTTCTCTTGGAAATTTAACATGGATGGATAAGATACAGTTCTGTTATATTTATTAGATATTTTTAAATACTACAATAAATAGTATCTACTCTGACAATGCTCTAATACTATGACAAGCAGCAGTATCTGAAACAGTAAAATTCCACAGTGAATGAAGCAGCTGGAACTGCAACTCATATCAGCTGCCCAACTCCAACCAAACACTCCTTTCAGCTTTCTCCTGGGGCCGTTGACATTTGCCTTGCCTGCAGAATGACTATGCATGTTATCTGAAAGGCATTAATCCATTAGTAATGAGCCACCTTTATTTAAACCTGGTGTAGATATCCTCTTCATGGAAAAGCGTGTGTGTCACAGCATTAAGATTTCTGTATACCTACGTGAGCAAATCAGTTCCCTGGTTGGGTTTGTCCCATTTAACCGGTTTCGCATTTGAGTGTTTGTAGGAGTCAGCTCTGAGTCATATTTGTCCTGCAGACCTGGGCATGGAAGGGATTCAAAATCCATGTAGGGGAATAGATTGCCAGTGTGTGCATGCACAAAGGTTAGGGCTGGGAAGGAGCCTGGAGTCCTTAGCACTAACTCTATTCATCAATCCAGAATGTTTATGCTGGCTTAAAAGAATGCAGCCGTGCACACAGAAGTGTTGTTTATGTTTCTGTTGTGAAAAAAAAACCAGAAAAAAAACCCACTAGATTTTTTTTTAATTAAAAAATGAACTATAGATCTGAAAAAAAAAATAAATTTATGTCATGGCAGTGCCTAATCTGTTTTCCTGGGATGCTTTGGATGCTTTTTGATTTTGAATTTCTTTTTCCACATGCTGTTGCTATGGTAAGAATCAGCACATCAGGGAGAGGTATCATAGCAAATAATGTCATAAAAAATAACCTGTAAGAGCTTTTTATTTCATGGGGCAGCATAGGGTCCGTAGTTTGGAGTTATTACTGAAGCCCTGTCAAAAGAGTTTTCAAACTGGTAGCATCTCATTATTTAGGGATTGTTTTTACATGATCAAAACGAATCATGAAAGGCAACCTTTTTATCAATCAGACTACATTAACTACAAATTAATTCTAACCTCCTTTAGAAAACATTAGGTCTTCCATAAATCAAGAGGGAAAAATAAAATGAAAAAAAAAAAAAAAAAGAAAAAAACTAAAAGGAAATACAACAGGGCAATGGAGATGAAACTAAGAAAAGAAAAATCAAAGATTACCAGCTTTTGTGAAGATATGAGGGGGAGGAGGAGCAGAGAGCGGTGATGTAAAAGAGTTTCTCAACCTGACTTTTAGTAATCATGATAAAACTGGATGAACACAAGAACTTGGAAATACCAGCTGCAGTCTGTAATAGCATGCCAAGCTCCTACATAGTAAAGATTGATCAAAGTGGTTGAGTATTGAAAAACAGGTGGCATCTTCAGATGGTTCCAGACCTAATTGCTGCAACTCCATTACCAGGAGTACTTGTGTACTACAGCCTGCTAAACAGAGGGCCTGTTGAAGAGAGTTTTGAATTTACTGAGCAGAAGTTACCTACATTTCAAAGTGTGATGAAATAAGCTTATCACGAGATGAGGCTCTACTTTTAAAATAGTAACTGTAGTTACAGGTTAATGATATGCATGAGAAGAGGTGGAGAGGGGATTAGAGACTCCAAGTTCTCTGTGTAGCCGAAGATATGGGATGACAGGCAGTGGCTGTGTTGGAAGGTCAGGAGATCAAAGGGAGTCCTTATTCAATGTTAGAAGAGAGCGGGTTTGCCACACAAGTCTTACTCCAATTCCTGCAACAAGACACTGGAGGAAAATCTAGGAGAGGGCTGCTGGCTCTCTCCAGAGTTATGGGCTTTGGATACAGGAGACGCCAACCTGATCTGCCCATTTGATAGCCAGAAACAGAGAGATTGACCGAGGGAGTTTATTCCAAATTTAATGTTTGTCACCACAAAACTGAGAGATTTTTTAATAAAAATGGTTCCATCAATCCAGATGTTGCTCTAAACTGCCACTTAAATGCTATGTAGAAGAGTGGCTCTGTATTATTAAACCATTTAAAATGGAAATTATAAAAATATGTTTAGAGGTTTAGTTAATTCTTCAGACTACAAGGACCTCACTTATTTTTGAAGCAGACATTTCCCCAGCAGCAGTCAGTGGCCTCACACCAAGCTCAGCATCCATTCGGAATTCTACCAAAGTTTTCACTTCAGTACAATTTTAGCAATGGGACAGGCTTGCTGTCAAATAAAAAGGAATAAAAAAAATCACAGTGACCTCATTGAGACCCACCCATGTGTTTCGAGGGTTAGCTTTGTGCTGTTTAGCTGATGTTCTGATCCAACATACCAGATCTGGCTTGCAGGATGGTTTGAAAACTCTCAGAGCAGTGAAGTTGTCGTGAAGGTGCGTCCTTGGCAGCAGAGGAGCTGTTTTTCTCCCAAGGAATGCTGCTGCTTGTTTGGTCCTCCCACTTGTAAGCATAAGTGCTCTCACACAGAATTAAGACAGTGGAGTTCAATAATAACTAGAGCTGAAGAAGCAGGAGGATAAGCTGCCCAAAAACTTAGTCTTCTTGGAAAATCCCTCTCTAACATCACTTACTAACTTCCATCAATATTAAAGAGGATTTTATGCCAAAGACCTCTCTGAAAATCCTGCTAACCTTCTGTCTTTGTCAATCTTAGTTGTGGATATTTCAAATCAGAGTGCAGAATTACTGTTATTTTTAGACTGTTTTTCTGAAATGCTGTTGGCAATGTGCTTCTTGCCTTCCTCCTCTCGTCTCCTGTAACTCTTGTGTTCATTTGCTGATATCAGCCACATCTGCCAGGAGAATGTGAAGCCCAAAATACAATCCAGTCCCTAGAAATTTCTTTCTGATGCGTGGCTGGACAGATGAGGAGAACTCTGCAGATGGTCTGTGGGGGACTCCAAGCCTGGACAGCTCCAGACCCTTGTCATACTCCAACTAGAGGAGTCTGACAATGGCTGGACCTTCTTAGACAAGTAAGAGACTTGCAACCAGCAAAACCTTGTAGACCCTCTCTGTAATGCTTTTGTTCATAACCCTGATATGATAACCACCCACATCTTTCATGGCTAACCATGGCACTCAGGGACGCTTGGCACTTTGCAGACCGTTGTTTTCTGCTGCAACTTTTGTTAGAATTGTGCTAATTTGCATTGTTATTACAGCTTCTGGTGAGTTTTGAATAGTCATATATTTCACTGAATAGTTTATTTAAAATGCTTCTTTGAGAAGGGTGTTATTTTGAGGTTTAAAATGTGGACGGTCTGAATGAAAAGGAATGTTCTTCTTTGTAGTCCTGTTTTGAGGATGTCTTTTGACACATGAAACTTTCATTATCCTTTAATTATTGATAGGAAGTGTTTTCTTACCAGCATAGCACTTAGACACAGTGAAATCACTTTTCAGGAGAAATTACTGCAAGCAGTTTTTGGATGAGTTTCAGTTTTGCAAATTGCTTAGGTTTTTTCCTTTGTTTTTTCTTAGTATCCCATAAATTAAGGCACAAATTATAAGCAAGATCATTATGCTGTCATGAATCACTCACGTACTAATGGCCTAATGCACTAAGTCTTAATTAGTAATATTGTATTTTTAAAAAGACAATATTGTGAATGAAACCTGAACATGCAGTTTTATAACTGGGCTTCCCAGAAGATTTTAAATGGATTCCTCTTCTTAGTATGTCTTTAAATAATTGATACAGCCACTTCAAGCCCTTAGTAGACAAACGAATTATTGGCTGCTGGTGACAAAATTTGGTTTGGGCATAATAACTTCACAGAGACATGGCACTGCATACATCTGCTGCTCTAATTAGAAAGTTTGCCTAGGGTGCTTGTATCAGAAAGAGTGGGGAAAAAATAGTGCTTCACAATCTGTTGTAACAGAGTGATTCCTGCAAAATGTGATTTATACAAGATTTCTGTTTAACTCTTTCACTTCTGCTGGAACACTGATACCATTTTAGCAAATTTTATGCAAGCAGGATGGTACTGGCCTTACTGAATGAGCTCCCTGCTTGGAAATGCTACTTTTGTGTGCTAGATTTAGGGCCTGCAGGTGCATTGTTCCATGGCGCAGAAGACCATTTTGTTGTCTTCTGTTGAACAGATCACTGAGACCATTGCTGCTCTGTCCTACAGAAGTCTGCTAAGAGGTCTTTAGCTGCTCCAGCCACAGAGAATAACCAGCAACCCTAGTGCTATGTCCCTTTATTTCAGGTAGACTCTCAACTTACGATTTTTTGACACAGTGAAAATCAGGACTAACAGCTTAAAATGAGTTTTGGTAGCCCAGTGACAGCCATATGTTTCTTGGGGGAAACTTGTTAAGCTGGGACTAGAACCAGTTGTTGTGAGACAATGATCAAGTGCATCCTGTTTAACCGGGGAATATACAGCACTGGAAACCAAGCCCCTTCTTACTGGAGTGGTTGGAATTCATCCAGTTGAACAGCATTCTGCTCAAAAGAAATAGCTGTTGTTATGGGAAGAATTAATTGGAAGTGTAGAAGTAAGATTGGCTTTTCTTGTTGCTGACCTTAATTTACAAATTCACCGAATATATCCTGGAAAACGATCAGTTTCAACAAATACCATGTGTGTTCCATGACAACACACAGCAGGAGTTTGGTGTCATGGAACTATAATTTATTGCAGCTTTCTGAAGAAAGCTGGTAGACTTGGTGTAGAGTGTAGAGAGCTATATCTTGTTCTCCTTAGACCTCATTTAAGCTAATAAATAATTCCCGTACAAGGCACTTTTAAGAGAACTGAAAATAAAGCAACGTGGAATTTAATTTAGAGAAAAGGAAAGAAATTGTGCCAAAAATGTTTATGCTTTGGAGGAAGTGAAATGTGAGCAGCCACATGAAATTCCCTGTTATCAACCAATCAGAACGTTTCAGAGAATAGATAAATGTCTTAAAGGCAGGTACAAGTGTTGTGGGAGATAAAACTCTATTTTACATGTCAAATTATCTGTTCATACTGTGCTATTGTGGAACAGCAAAGAGGCAGAGCAGCTCTTCAGATATGCTAATGAAATGTTTATGAAAGCAAAATACAGTATCAGAAATTGGAGAAATATTGCAACCTGAAATGAAGGTGTACTTCAGAATATCTGGTGTTATTTTGAATTTTCCTTATCCATATCTTTACAAGAAAAGGAGGAAGCAGAATGATGCTGACATACACTTATAGACACATAGCCTGACATACAGCTGGATTTGAATTTATTTCTTCTACAGTTTTATGTTCTAGCTAATCCAAGTATTCAAGTAGGTTGTTAACTCAATGGTCAGTGTAGCTATGAAAGTATTTATCTTGTTTTCAAGATCACCAATAATAATGGTAGAATGGTATTTAAAATATTTATCCACAAATTTGTTGATAAAGAGCATAAAGTCTTTATATTATTTCCATGAAATATGAGCAATTTTCTAAATAATGAAAAGATAGTGGTTTTGTTCCAGGATGTAGGGAGGAATTAGAAAGGAAAGAAGGAGAGGAAGTTACAAATTGTTGTCATTTACTTGTTCCTCCAGCAAATACCTAAAAATCAGAGAAATCTGATTGGGATGATGAGAGACTTTGGATCACCTGGAGTTGAAGTTAAGTTTATTTTCCCTGTCAGGTGTGCTTATAGTGCTCTATTTATGGGTATTTGAGGAGTTTTTAAAGTTTAATGTCTGCTGAACTGAAATATATGGTTCTAGGGAGGATCTCATAAGGGAGGACTATACAAAATTCCTTTCTTATCCATCTAAATGATCCTGCCTTTTCAGTGGGTCGCTAGCTTTTATGCAGTGTGCTGTGTTCCTTTGTGGGCTAATTTTTGACATATGCATTATTCATATTGTGACTGGTATTCAAGTTTTATCAATGATTTCAATGTCCAAAAGAACATTTAAAAGAATGAGGAGCGTAATTTTGAATGCACTGGTACTCTACATACTTTTTCATGTTGGGCTTACACCAAGACTTTTTGCTCATCCTTTCTCAATCACTCTTGACACACAAGCAAAATGGAATTAAGTATAGGATGGTATTTCAGCAGCAGCAAAGATGCATTCCATTCTCATTTGTCCTGCTTGCCTCATCAGCACAAAAGACCATATATACAGGCAATTTCTTTTCTGCCCTTCACGAGTCCCCAGACACTGGTACAAGACCAAAAGCACAGCAGGAGGCAGTTTTTATGCTCAAATTACTTCCTTGTTTCAGAAATGATCACTCTTCAAAAATTTAAAAAAAAAAAAAAGGAATAAAAAAAAAGATAATCAGAAGCTGATGGTCAAAAAGAGCAAAGGTGGCTAAAACCTAAAATGTGACAGCTTAGAGATATTTGCATGACATCTCATTTCCATGGCCTGAAGTTCAGGGGGCTTATATCTTTCTATGAACCCGACTTCCTGACCAACCTGGTATAAGAAGAAGCCTTTTTCTTTTTCTAGAGAATCATGGGAATCTGATGCCAAACAGCATCATGGAAGATTTAGTCAAGCCAGAGAAATGAATGGGAGTAAAAACATTTCAAATCACATGTGTCTAAAACTGCTACTTCCAAGTGCAAGTTTGCAAGCTTTGACTAACACTGCAAAGGCTTTTTGGTCAGACTTTTTAATGGGAAGCAAGTTTTTCTGCCAGAGTGGGGTGAGAGAAGCAGGTGGAGGTGAATATGTAGTCTTTATCACGGAGGTATTTTTCTGCTGAAATGAGTTTCTGAAGCAAAGTATTCAATCTTGTGCCATAGCACCCCATGAGCAGGATGTGGCAGAATGTTGTCATAGCACCGCATGATCAGTATAAGAAGGATGAGCAGCCAAAACCCCAGCTACACATATTTTTGGGCACCTGTTAGTAGGCACCAAAAGTTCCTTGGATCTTATCTGTAGCTGTAACAGAGAGCTGAATGAAATACAATACTTGAAAACAATAAGGAAAAAAGCACTAAATATTTTGAGTGTAATAGAACTCTATGCCAGCAGGCAGCAGGGATTCCCAGAATGAGAGTTTCATTAAGTTGTTGTATATGTATTCATACAGAGAGACGTATGAAAAAATACAAGAACTTAGAATTTATGTGATGTTCTGAGGAGAAAAGAAGACAGTGCTTGTTAAAAAACCAGTTAATTAATTTTTAAGTCAGATGATCTAAAGGTTGGATGAAGAAAACTAAAAAGTGCTGTCAGGGGACACTGAAAGGATCCTACAATACTTGTTTTTTAGGTACACTGTCTTAACCAGTACCAATTCTGAAGTTACTGATTTTTGATAATCCTTTGAAAATGCCAAGGGAACAGTCCTCTGTTAAAGCTCTGTCACTTTTTTGCAACTTATTGCAGGCTACAGAGCTGGATTACAGACTGGAAAAAGCTCTAAGGAAAAGGCAAAGATCTCATTCTTAATAAAGTAGGTCTCAAACAAAAATCGGAGAAGGAGATGCAGAGGGATCACTCAAGAAGTCTAGCTGCCATATTCTAGCTGATTATTGTTGTTATTTACACATGCTGCTGCAGATTATACTTAGACCGAGTCAGTACAATTTGAGACCTGCCCTGGTCTCAAATATTTGTTGTGTAATAAACACTCTTATGCACAATGCACCTCCTTTTCTTTAGTATAAGAATACAGTTGTTTATGAAAGGATGTAGGAGACACCTCGATATATTTTCATTATCATTTCTTTCAAGAACAGCTGCTGTCCTTCCTGGGCTCTTACAGAGTCCCTCTAATACCTGAAGCATATTTTCTGCTGGTTGAAGAGTAGGTTGGGTAGTCACATTCATATGAATTGGGGACTTAATGAATAAGAGTGTCTCATACAGATGCTTAAAGAAATTTTTCCTCCTGAGGTTGCTCTTGTGAGATTTATTATGAGGAAGACTATTTCAGGCCAGTATTTGCTAAGTGCTTAGTTACAGCTGGGATTTTTTCAATCTGCTATCTCCTTAGATATTCACAGTTTCCACAAAACTCGACCTTGAGAAATGCATGTATGTGTGTAGTTACTGTGTGCTTTATTTCTCTGCAGCGGTACTGCATGGAATGCACTTGTGTACTCTGTGTAGAGAACCAGGTTTCAATTTCCTTATTCAGGGCCCAGTGTAGTTACAGTCTTCTGTGGTTTTGATTTTCACTATAGAACTTCTCACAGACAGCTTTACTGGTGTTTTATTATGAGTCATAATAGTCTGCTAGTCTCATCTGTTTCTGCCTAATCTCATTTGAAAATTTTAAAGTAATATTGAATTTCCTTTTTACTGAAATTTTAACCTGTGGGATAAAATATAAAACATTACTAAGATATTGCCATTCAACATGATTCAGTCTAGCTGTTATATTTCCTTCGAAATCCACCCCAGTAGCTAACATTCAGAAGCACTGAGGTTTCTGACTCTGTGGGTAAGCTCAGTGTTGAAATCCCTCTTATTTGTTTCACCATTTTGAACACTTTAACATATTCCACCACAAGGTCTCTCAATGCACAGAAATATTTTAAATAGCTCTGTTAGAGCAAGTTCAAAGGATGATCTCTCTGACATGCATTCTTCAAAGCAAGACTACATTTCCCTGCAACAAAAAAAATGTGTCTTACCTCTCCCCTTCCTACTGTGAGTTGTGCCAGAGCTGTCATTTTTTCAGTAGGGATTGTTTATAAAAAGGACCTGTATTCTGCTGTTCAGCACAGTAGAAACCCTTGAGTTTTCAGTTTCAGTGTATAAATATTGATTTTTGTACCTCACTGGTTTTGTTAGTTAACTCAAAGGTTATAGCATTTTTTGTTGAATGAATGTCTTTAAGGAAATAAAATACTGTACCTTCCTGAAGACTATGTGCTTGTTTCAGAAAGTGACCATTTAATCCCAGCAGTTAACTATAGTCTTTTTGGGGAATTCTGTCTTGGATCTGATGTGTTTCGTTGCTTAAGAAAGTCATTGTCAAAAATGACCACGGATGGCTGTTTATGTGCAAGCTATGCAAAATTTACATGTAGGCTCATGTTAAAGGTAGCAAAGCTCTTTTGCTGTTTATGTGCAAGCTATGCAAAATTTACATGTAGGCTCATGTTAAAGGTAGCAAAGCTCTTGGTTCTTGTTAGATATGTTTAGCTATTCTTGATGCATTTCCTATAGCAGTTTACTTAATTCTTTCAACATATCTTTAGATTAAACATAAGTATTATTCCTCATTAGAAAGCACTGGATTTTGCAGGACCCTCTCAATTTCACATTTCTGTTTTCAGTACTTCAAGAAATTAAGAACAGAGGGTGAGTTAGAACTGGGAATGGTCCCATGCTTTGATCCAGTGAAAGTGCTCCTCATAAAAAGCCTTTTTACAGCTAGTTATCCATGGAAAACCTGCACTTTGAATCTCAGGCTCATGCTGTGGGATTTGATTCCTAGAAGTCATATTTGTGGCTCAGTGACCAGTCTTTGCTCCCTTTCCTGTGAACCTGACCTCAGAACTCCAGCCAGTTGGAAAGCACTTCTGTAACCAGAATGAGAACAGCCTCAGGCTTGCAAAGATTACAGACAGAGGATACTTGACAATGTGAAAAATCATCCTCACTGTTGTGTATTCCAACACTTCTCTGAAAGCTCAGTTTTGCAGGTTGTTGAGCATTGCTTGGCCACTGTCAATTCCTTCTGAAACCAGTGGACTAAACCCCCAGCTTCATAAAACAGGGAAACTGCTGCTGTCCCAAATATATGCTTGATTACTGCACAAAAAAATCACATCAGGCCTGAAGGTGGTCTGAATTTTCAGGTCTGCATATTTTAAGTCTTCAGTTCTACCCAATGGTTTTTGGTACTAGGAAAAGTTTCTGCTCAAATAGATTTATGGGGGGTTTTGATGCATAGGTTAGGAAGTTCCTCTATTTTCTTCTTTTCAGAGAATAATTTTCTTTATTTTTCCTCATAAGCATTTTGTGTTTCATTCCTCCTCCACTGATTAGTAAGATGTGCAAAGCCACCTGTGACTTACCAGCAATTCTTCTTTCAAGTACCTTCAGACGACATTTGATGAGCAGCACCAGTTGTGCAATATAAACAGGTGGTGGCATTTCAGTTACTCTGTGCAGGTAGTCTCTGCCTCAGACTTGATGAATTGAAGACTTGATGGTGTCCCCCAGCAAATACAAGAAGCAGATCTTCATTTCACTGAGGAGATTTTGGAAAAAAATGAGGGAGGGTGAACACAGCAATTCACATAACTCCGTAACACCTCCTGCTTTTGTCCAAAAATCCACAAGTTTGACAAACACAAGCAAGAGCAAGGAGGGAATAGGACATGAAAGGGTAGCAAGTACTCTTGTGTCTGCACTTGTCCCCATTCTAGAGTCTTTACGAGAGCCTCACAAAATGCTCCACACCAAGTGAGGTTTTTCCACCTTCTGAGCCCTGGCAGCTCACCCATAGGGTTTCCCAGTAACTCCCACAGTCTTGCCCACATAGAGAATGCCAGCTCAAGGCTTTTTGTCAGAAGGCTTTTTGTGCATTAGTGAATCAGAATTTCAGACTTGCAAGAAGGCACTCCCTGCTCAGAACCACTACTTTACGTATGTTATTCCTTTCATGTTTAATTTTGAAGCTGTTCAGCAGGGCATCCACTCCTAGCTCTCTCCCTCTGCCAGGCTTGCTTTCCCTTCTGCTTCGTCATCATCATGAAGGAGGTATTTCACACTTACCTGCAGTGCCTGAGTGACACAACTGCAGATTTTGTTTGGGGCAGCAATCTGACTCCACTTGTGCAAGCCTGTCTTCACAGGTACAGTAGTGGCAGTTTTATCTGCCTCTTAGTACATAGTTAGGATCAAATGTTCTTGCTATGCTATTTTAGTTAGAATGTGAGTATTGCATCTTTCCCTTTGAATTGTACCTGGACATAAAGAAGGCTCAACTTTTCACAGCTCTTTTACTGTTTAATGTACTGCAGTTTCTTTGGTCACTGAAAGTGTCAACTTCACTATAAGGAAGCAACACCTTCAAAGCTGTCTCAATGAAGATGAAGATATTGCCTCTCCATAAATGTCTTCCTAATCCTTTAAGCCTTTTCCAGCCCAAATTCCTGTCAAATTCATAGGAATACAAGAAATCTAGGACAACAACTTAGAACAATTACCAGGATCAGTCTCTGTTTGAATAATGCAATAGTTGTATAAATATTGAAGTTAGGACTCTATATTTCTATTTGCATTATTTCTGGCAAGTAATCCTTCAAGAAGCCAAGGGGTTCATAAGTGAGAGCTGCTGATAGCTTACATAACCTTGTTTTGATGCTTGTTTTCATTGTGAATCCTTGCCTGGGTGCAGACAGAAAAAAATTGCAGCTAAAATTCCATTTGCTACATATTAATTTTTAAAAAATTTTAATTGTCTTTTCTATGTGGCACAATAGCTAGCAAAGAAGCTGCATCTGCATATATTATTTGTGATAACTTTCTATTTTTGAGGTAGGAGCTGTGTAAAAATTATTTGCATAATGACTGTTGGGGTAGGGCAGTACTACACAAATCTTACTGTCAATAGAAGTAGGAGGAAGAAAAACAATTGAGAGAGCACATTAGCACTCCAAAGTGTATACTGTTGGTTCCACAAGAAAATACTTACTGAGCTGACAAACACCAGGCAAGGTTTTCCTTGCTGCAGATAAAATGAGTGCAACTTCTCATTCCCATTTTAAAACAACATTTGCAATTAAATGTCCAATCAATACATATAGATATACACATAAAGCAGATTTACTGATAACTATTGGTTTAAACTTCCTCAGCATGTGTGCACCCCAGTATTCTTCTTCCCAGAGTCTTTGCTTCATATTGCTCAGCATCCATTTCTTGATATGTATTGGTGCTCACCATCTCTGGGAATTAAGGGGGGAAAGACTTTGAGAAAGAGAGCATTTTCCTCCTTCTTTTAAAAGAAAAAGCAAATGTGAAAAACCCAAAATTAAGGCTTAAAAATGAGTAGTTTGGGACATGGGGTTCTGACAAGGCTATAGCCTCCCATACTCTTGCTGTTGCCCTGTGCTCCTTCCAGATAAAGGCAGAGTTCCTAGCAATGTGTTCACCAAGGATGTGCCATGAGCAGTTAAGCTGCCATTCTGAGACTGGTGCCCAAGTAGAAATATTCTTGACTAATTTTGAATCTTCTGATGCAAAATACACTGCTTGTTTTGATTAACGTAAATGCCTACAGGAATCTTCGTGTGAATCTGTGTTGAACATAATCTGTGTAAGAAATTCTTAGAGTGACCTAAAAGAGATGTGTACGGTCTCTCAAAGGCACCAAACTTCCACAAAGTTTTCTGTGAATCTTCACAAGTACCTTTGAGGGTCTGAGTCTTGCCCTTTTGATAACCCAACCTGAACTGACGTACCGAAGCTTTGAAGCAACTAGTGTACTGAAATATTATTCTGTGAATTAACATCACAGTAAGGCTTCCTTTAGTCTCAATGAGATATGCACCTTAGGATGAGAAGCCTCTTCAGGGAACCATCGATTACTAATACCATGCATTTCCCTTCTCTTAGCTCTTGAGCAGCTCTCTTATGCACACCTGTTAGTGTCAGTGTAGAGAGCTGAGAACTTCCAGAGGGCCACTCAGTTATTAGATGGATCAAGGTACCCTCAGTTTTAAGAGGAAAATATCCCCCTGGTAAATGAAGTGTTTTAATTTATCCTGAAAAGACCTAAGAAATGTTTATGTAGGAACATAAATAATAATTGTTGCAAGGGTCATAATGGTTTTCAGCTATGGTCTTACCTTGCCCCCAGACATCCCTCCTTAGGGACCAGTGAAAGATAATTAACAATAACAACTCAATATTAAAATTTTTAATTTTGTTATCTAGGCATCCATGCATTCATCATAAAATTATTGGGGAATATAAACAGAAAAAAACCCCTGAAAAACACAGAGAGCTGCTTCGTCACAGCCAAATGATTTTAGCATGCCAGATTATGATACAATCAAAGATACTCCTTAAATAGCCCAAAATCATAAGGCTTTTTGTTGATACATCTAGAGACAATAGTTATCTTACACCACTCCTGGGACCTCTATTTTCCATGTTACTATGTTTTCATGGGACTCACTGAAGTTTCATTTCTCCTAAAACTAATCACCCTGAAACAGGTTCGTGTTTCTGAGTCAGTTCTTCCAGTCTTATATTTATGAGGGAGAGATGGGGTGTTCAAAGTGTGGTGCTGCAGTTGTCCATGTGCCTGCCTGTAGCGTCTGCTTGCCCAGTAGGTAAAGAGTGAGACCTCACAAGTGTACAATTCTTTGAGCTCATTCTCTTCACGCTGATGGCAATGAGGACAAGTAGAAAGCCATGTAAGAAGGCAGAGGCAGTTCACCTCAGAAGATCACAGCTAGTGAAAGCAACAGGAGCATTTACATAAATGTTGGAGGAGGTTTTGTGTTGAGCGCATACTGTCAGAGAGGGGATCACTGATTCACCTTTATTTACTGCAGCATTTGGAGAGTATTTCCCTTTCTCCTACTTGTATTCAGTCAGATCTGTGCAAATTACCCTGCCTGAGGTTCTCATGACTAACCAAGAGGGACAATTTACATTGGCAACTTTATAGAGAGCTGTGTAGGTAGAGTGATGCAGGCAGTTGAATAAGAAGAGATCAAGCAAAAGGATTTTGTTCCAAAAATGAAAATCTACGAAGGAAAATAAATCACCACCCCAACAGGTAGTTTAACCTGAAGTGAAAATTGTGTTTATGCAACATTTGGGCATTTAAACATTTCATTAGAAACACAGCTAGTTTTACTCAGAAGCAAACATCAGAATGGTCAATTTACAGCTGCCTAGAATTTTTTTTTTCAAACACAGACCAAAAAACTCCAAGTCTTCATACTGAATTTACTCATTCATGGTGAATTTTCCCTGGCCAGGCCCACAGACTTTTCTTCTAGGTGCTCAGGAGGATGGCATGCCCAGACCTAATGTCTGCAGTGTTTCAGTATGGCAAGTGCTAAGTTTGAAAAGCTCTGTGATTTTTCTTTTCCTCCTTTTTTTCTTCAGGAACATGAAAACATTTCCGATGTGATTGTCATTGTCTTAAGAGGTCAAATGTCTAGTAACTGGAAAATGGAAAATGATTGATATGGTAGTTTGAGTCAGGCTTTGAGTATGCTTTGTAAATGGCTGTTTAGTTGTACAGAATTAAATAGAGATTTCAAATTAATGTCTTATTAGCACATGAAAATTCCATTCAAATTATGCAAAAAGACCATACTGCCTTGTCCATAAAATGCTCTTAGGGCATGGTAATCTGATAATAATCAGACACCATGAAGTACTCTTTGTTATTTTTTATAAAATCTTATTAGTTATATGACTAAAAGTATGTGGAGAAAGATGAAAGACAAGATGGGAGGTGGTGGAATCACCATCCCTGGATGTGTTTAAAAAAAGACTGGACAGGGCACTCGGTGCCACAGTCTAGTTGAGATGTTAGGGCACGGGTTGGACTCAATGATTTTGAGGATCTCTTCCAGCCTAGTCACTCTGTGATTCTGTGATTCTGTGATTACTCATTTGGAACAGCTTCTCTTCACATTACTAATGTCTTCCCTTAAATGTTGATCAGCTACTCTGAGCTCCTCAGAGTAATCACCTCTGGTAGTAAACCTGCATTATCTCTAAGCAGTATGACTTGATGGAAGTAAGCAGAATGATGAAAATCTTTGAATTTTCTTAAAATAGAGAGTGACAGAGAGATTTGTCATCTTGGTGGTGACTTTTTTCAGCTTTCCTTTTGCCATGCAAATTTTGCCATCAAGTAGGCTTCAATTTTGAGCAAGTTGTTAATCAGTTGAGGGGTGTGTGCATGTGTGTGTGTCAGAGATTTTAAGTGCATGTAGTCAGTTTTTCAAAGAAGCTTAAGACTTAAAACCTCTTCATGTGTCACAGGGTAAGATCAGGGCTCACTCTGGTGAGCTTTCCTAAAGGGCTGGACCTAAAAGTAAGAAGTCGAACTCAGGTCTCAGGTGGTATGAAATCATGCTCTGTAGATTGATTCTGAAGAAAGAGACCCAGGAAAACCTTCAGGAGGCAGATACTTCCCTCTAGGGTAGCCCTTTAACAGCCTGTTAGATTTTCGTGAAAGTGATTTCTGTAGCTATTAAATCAGTGAACTCTTCTTGGCCAATATCCCTTCCCAGTTCTCACAGGCCTCTCTGGAGCATCAATATATAATGCTAGAATAAAAAGGAAACAGTAAAATCAGGGTTCATATGGCTCACTTCTTCTCTATCCCTATGTTTACAGATTGTAAAATGGGATGTCTTTGAGGTCATTTGTTATTTCCCCTGAAATTTTCTGAAATCTCCATACTTGTGAGATTATTCTCTAGTTCTCTATCCTACTACAAAAATGTTTGGATGGCTGTGCTGCTACACTGAAGTGCTGACAGGTAAAAAATTATGGTGATCTCTGCCACACGTTGATCCTTGCTTAGGCGAGGATTTCCATGGTCAGGTTCAGGACTGAAACAGGTGCAGGTCTTCAGCATTTATGGCGGCAATTGCAAGCTTTTGGGTGACATCAGGAGTATGCTAACATTTTGAATGTTGAACCCACCTGTTCATCCATCATTCAAAACTCTCTGTTCTTCAACTAATCCTACTCTGGTTTGGTATCTAGAGTCTCCTCTGAAACCTATGTGTATTTTGTATGTAAATATGAACAATATGTCATGAGTCACAACATATGAGTCAATGAGTATTTTAAGTGATGAGTTTTTCTTTCCTCTTCCAAATTAGTTTCACCTGAAGAGAAAGCTCACTATAGACTAAACAACTTATACGAGTATTTCAGTCGAGTATGGCACTTCAGTCAGCAGTTCCAAGATTCACTGAATTAAGGTCATTGACAAAGCTAATTAACATTAACCATTAGAGCATTAAATCTTTCCACCTGTGGAGAAGTTCTTCATAAATCATGTTTCAACATTAGAAATCTTTAGAAGTGAGTTATGATAGTGGCAGTGCTTCTGCTTCTTTAGTGGAGGGAGGGTGTGTCAGGGATATGTCATAAATAACCAGAGATGATTTCATGGTTACCTGAAATTTGGCAGATGTGATTACTGGTCTGAGCTCTACCCTTGTCACAGGTTGTTTTTTGTATGAGCATCATATCTTAGTTTTCTAGCAATAAAGCAGTAAGTGGCATTTTCTTGACTGAAAGTGTTATCAAGCACTTGGGAACAGGATGCCCAGGGAAGTGCCTGAATCACCATCCCTGGAGGTATTTAAAAGTCATGTTAATGTGACACTGAGGGACATTGCTTAGGAAAGTACTTGGCAGTATTAGGTTAAATGGTTGGATTCTATTATCTTACAGGACGTTTCCAACCTAAATATTTCTATGATTCTATGCTGTATTTTTAGGGGGAGTGGCTTAAATTATGTGATCTTAAATAATCAAAATCTATGTAAATATTTATAGTAAGTTTAAGAAACTGAATGGGGAAATTAATGAAGAAAGGCAGTATTTCAGTCCTTAGTTGTACATTAACATCGTAGAGTTTTATCTTCCAACACATTCAGCACAATCTTTTAAAATAGTAAACTGTATTCAGAAAATTATTGCTCAATCATTATTATTCAAAATTATTCAATTAAATTTATGTTTGTTCTCATTTGTTGCTTTCAGACTTTATTTTCATTTTAGGTCATAAGAAACATGAATTTATTCTACTTGGTAAAACAAATATGTAACAAAAAAATAACACCTGCATCACATACTTACTTAACATTACCTATAGATGCTTCTGTTTGCTCTTTTGTAGTATTTTGTAAAAAGAAAATTTATTGTAAATTCAAAGCTTGTGAATACTTTTGCACCTTGAGATAGTGTACATACATTAAAAGTTTTGAAACCTTTTTTTAAGGGAAGGGTTAAATATTTTGTTTTGAAGTCTTTAAAGGGTAATATGGATCATAAAGCAGAGCACAGCTGAGCAAACATCTGCTTAAATATGCTTTGAAGTGACCTGTAGAAGATATAGATGGGGCTTGATGCTTTGTTTATTTGAGTAGGGGTTTTTGGTTTGTTTTTTTTTCTTTACATTGGGTCATTAAACTTTCACATGTTCAATTGTGTATAATTGAGATAGCTCAGGTTCGTGGGGCACCAAAGCTGCATGTCCAGTCTTTAACTGTCAATCAAGCTGATAAGTATGTGTCCTGTTGACTGCTTCTGCCAAAAGAAAGGTGGTGATGGAAATCATGACTTTTTTCTCAATAAGTAACATTTAAAAATACTTCATTGGCTTGAATAACATTTTTTCTGCTCATAAACTTCGAATTTTTAATATCCAGGAAGAGTCTAATTTGACTGAATGTAAATATAAGTTGGATTTTCTCTTCCCAAACTAACCCTTCTGCAATTCTGCATCAAGTGCTTTCTCTTCCATCTTCTCTGCTACTATTACGGTTTTTATTTGTTTAATAATAGTGGCTTTCTGCTTGTAGTCCAGCTAGGTATTATTCTGTCCTGAACTTAAGTTCATTCTCTGTTCAAAGGAGAAATAGCTGTTCTTCATATCTACATTTTCCAAATCTTTAGGCAGTAAAATAATTACAGAGAGTATTAGGACACCACTTTGACCATGAATAATTCATACCAGCATGACTTCTTTCAGTTTACATTTGAGTCAGTAGAACAATTCAGTAATAGAAATGCTAAGACTAGACTTTACTGGCAGCTCAGGAAGAGCTGTTGGATAAGGCTTTTAGGGTACTTAGGAACATTCAGTTTTATTTAACTTGTGGGCAAGTACCATGCCTGAGGTTTCACAACCCGTCTCCCTACTGTATTAGTCCCACGGTACCAGATACCATTCCAGTGACTCCAAAGAAATTTTGCTCCATACAGCAGGTTAATATAACAGGACATCAGGTCCACCTAAGTATGATATTTGAGATGAAATGTAGACACTTAGAGTGTCTTTATCTTAAAAGATTTTATATAAATTCTTTTTTATGTGTAATGATGCTTTTGTTGTTATATTGGATGTAGCGACAGTATTGGTTACCTAGAGTAGGTTTGTTTGTTAAAATCAGCTTTTGCTGATTATGATCTAAGTACTATGAACCAATACTTTAGGTTGAATGATTCATCCCAGAAACAGTATTTTAGGTGAACCAGAGGGTAGAACAGTATGATGATAAGTGAGCTGATGCACTAACCTTGTTCATGTGACTAGCTAATAATACTTGGTCTGCATTGGCTCCCGTGACAAATGCAGATAGGGTTACTGTTGTCATGTGGTTTTGGTTTGATTTTCTTCTTCTTTTTTTCATCTTCTTGTGAGAAACATTGAAAATTATATCCTGAAGCTAAGACTTATAGGAGAAAGTTGATATCCTGTTTGTCAAGAGTACAAAAGTTAACTATTAAATAGTGTTTTGAAGCTCTGACACAAGCTTTGTCAAACTCATTTTTCCTGCTTTCTCTGCTCAAGTTATTACTGATGTCCTCTGCTTTAAATGACGTAGAAAGCTTGGTGTTTTCTTGAAGGAAGCCTCTGTGAGGTTTATTATCGGATAGAGTTGTTGGCTGATTTAGGAGTTTCAATACCATCTTTTTTCTGAAGCCTTAGCAATCTGCTGAAATGAATGACTGAGTGTTAGCCGTAGCCCCCCATTAATCCTTCATCTCCCATCTCTTTGCTTGCTGATGTTTTTTACACTAATTTGAAGCACTTCTTCGGCCATGCTGAGAAACTCTTAATTCATAGTGACATTTTTGAAACTCAGGAGCACCACAGTGCAGTGTAGTTACACCTTCCCATGTCATGGATTTAGTACTTTTACTGTAACCACTAGCAACTTAATTTTGGAGGTCTGAAGAGTACCTTGGGAGAGAGAGAAGAACAACCCCGAATTCTCTTTTTTCTTTTTTTTCCCCTCTAACTCTAAATATTTAGTGTATTTGAATAAAGTATGTTTCGACTTCCTATTTGTAGAACATGGAATTATAGGTTGGGTACAATCTATGCCATGGCTGGAGCATTGCAGGAGACACGTTTTCACTGGATGGTTGGACTAAGTCTGGCCCATCAGTCAGTACCTTTGGGTAATGAGGGCAAGAAGTGAGTTTTGGTTTTGCAGCACTCACCATTTCCCAAGGGGCAGAGAGAAAGTGTCTCCCCTGTAGCACAGTCATCCTTGCCTTGGTGGAGGCAGCGCATCCAAGCACATTTCACCAATAGCTCCTCTCTCTCGTGGTTTTCCCTAGAGCTGAACCCTTGCCCTTGGCTGCTCTTGTTTTGGTGTGCTTTTCCTACTGCCTCTCCTGCTGCCTGCCCGTGGCCACAGCAGGGCACTAACTCCATGCTAGCTTCTAAGCCATGCAGCTTGTTACCTCCTCTTCTGTTCCATGTGCCACTTGCTGGCAACCCGGCTGCCCAGAGACATGTCTGAAGGACGTATGATTCACAGGTGTCACACAGAGCAAGACCTTTTGCATTTCCCTAATGGCTTTTTGCTTTTCTTTTTGAAAACAATGCTGTTGGTATTTTCCATTAAAAACTTCTGAATAAACACTTTTCCTCAATCAATATTCTTTTACTCTTCTTCTGTTTTCCACCTTTTTTTCTTATATGTGTGTTTCTCCCACAAACAAGTCCCAAATCCAAAAGTCAGGGAAGTATTTTCAGTTTGCCTTTTGTCCCCATCATTTGTATGGTTACGTGTAACAGAAGTTTATAGAATGGAATTTGGAGACTTGTCACTGGCTAACTAATTTTGAACAGGAAAATGTTCTGTGGGAGAACCAGTATAAAAGCTGGCATGTACAGTGACTCTCTGTTTTTGAAATATTTTGGAGTTTAGTGGTAGTAGTAATGGAATAAGAAGAGAATAAATATTTTCAATTTATAGTCCCTGATGTTTGAAGCAAGCTTCATTGTGACTAGTAGAAAATGGGGCATATTCACAGCACCGTAATGAAAATTTCCCTTCTTACTCTGGCAAAGAGAAAATGAAAAATGTAGGGAGGTAAGATAAACAGGAAATTTCACTCCGGCATTAGGCACCGAGAATAGTGAGGTACTATTTTGAAGGAAAACATTGCAAATGCTGTGGCAACTGGAATTATCTTTGAATCACTATTCATGAAGTTTATAATTAATTAGAATGTGTTGTTGCTCTTGCAGCTGAATTTTAACTCTACAGCATTTTAGCACACTCTTTTTTCTTTGACCTAAATCCGTCTAATTTTTTGTCTTCATTAAAAGCACAGAACAAAAACACTATTGTGTCTTGGGCTGTGCTCAAGCAGATCAAGTGAGTATGCATTGCTAAGCAAATCCATACACATTTTAGTCATACCAGAAATGTTTGACCCCTGACACAATTAAGTGAGTTGAGTGTCCACGTGATGGAAATGTTACTGTTTTTTGCTTACACATGTTTGTAAAACAGACAGTCTAGTAGGGGAACAAAAGAGAGGGACAAGTCTGAAAATGTAATCAGGCATAATAACACTTAAGTTTAGAGAGGAGAAAAGCATTTCATTTGTAGATGTAAATGAAATATCATTACAATTCAGTGTTTTCAGGAGAGCTCTTCATTTACACTGGTTACTGTTAGCATTTCTTAAGGATAATTTAATATATATTCAAAAGCTTTTTTTTTTTAATTAGGAGATGATTCAGAAAAGCATGGCTGCATTCTTACAGACATAATACAATCCACACTTCCCAGTCCTGTGATTTAGATTTCTATTCTAACCAGAAGAAAATGGAATACATTTAAAAATCCTGTGAAAAACAACAAAACACCTTATGTGCTAACACATTCAAGACAATTGCTCGTGGTATTATTAGATTCTGTTTTGTTATTTGGAAGTTAGTTCTACTTACTCCCTTAAAAAGACTTGATTTTTATTAAAAACTTGCTGGGTTACTTGGGGTTTTTTTTTCCATAAAAGCAATGATCTTTGACCTATTGGTAGGGTAGGATCACCAGCTGCTTTACGAGCTTTCATCCAGGCATGCCTTGCTGATGCCCCATGGCCCTAAGTGAAAGAAATGGTCCTTGCAGCCCCGTGGGCATGTGTCACCACGTGCTCACAAGGCTGGTCCTCTAAATAAGCCATAAGCCTGAAGTCCATGCAATGCCAAACCAGGAGAAGACGCTGCTGCCTGCTAAGAAACAGGGTGACCACCAATTCTTTTTAATATGGCTGATGAGCTGGGACCCCAGGACAAAAGCTGATGTAAAGGTTTGAGTATTTCTCATCAGGAGTGTGGACCAAACAGGAGGAACAAAACTAAATAAATGGAATTTTGAAGGCTTTGGAACCAAGTAGATCCTGCAAACTACAGTACCTATTGCAATGCTTATTGAAGAACCTTCAATCTACGCCATAAACCTCTGGTTCACATCTTTTGAAAGATGCAATACTTAGATCCATCTCTAAATAAAAAGAAAAAAAAAGTATGTTTTAATTTTTTAAAATCATACCCTTCTTTTTCCTCTATCTTTGAAACCTAATGTAAATGTACCTGCACTTTTTCATGAAAGGTTTTTCTACACTGGATCTACAATTCACTGTTGAATGTACATACAACCATTACCTATAGAAATTTTCTAAGAGTAGTCACTGGACAGCTGGGTTCTAGGTTTTGTTCACTTACTACTCTCCCACAGATAAACCTGTGGACAATTAAAACACCCCTGAAGTGCTATGAGCATTGGAAGGGAGAACTATGCATAAGAACAATTGCATATTCAGGATCTCACAGCAAAGAGAAGACATATCAAGCTAGAAATCCTGCTTTTGGTGTCTTTCCTTCTCCCATCTGGATCACTTTCTGTGGATTGAAATACAGAAGTAAAGAGTTCCTTTTATTTCCAGAAGAAGTATTTTCCAGTCAGATTTAAGGAAGACATAACTCCAGACTGAACTTTTTGGTATCTTGGCTGTATGCACAAAGCACTGGTGTAGCTATAACGGAGTGAATTCAATGAGGTGGATTATTTCTGAAAGTAGGCGAAAAGAAAGGAAGGTCTGCTCATCCTGTTTCGGGACTGTTTTATCACATCTTCATTCCACAGTGAGAAATGCGTTTATACTCATACGGTTTTAAACTGTGACCCAGATAGAAAGAGGTATGTATCATCTTACCATACCTAAGTCACCCAGTCTCCTTCTCATAGCTTTTGTTATTGGACACATTCCACCTGCCTCCATGGCATTTCCTGGGTTTAGATGTTTTAGAAGCAGGTTGGTTTTTGGACAGCTGGTTTTCAGGTGTGCTGATGATCAAGTAACCTAATTTTAAATGTTGGCAGTGCTGTTTCAAATGTGATTGTATATTTGTCATAAATGTATAATATTATGCTCTATATTTTGTCCATTTTTTAACTTTGAATTGTCTGATGGTTTTGTCATCTGGCAATTTCTTTTTTAAATTTTTTTTTTCAGTCAGTCCTTGGAGTTTTTCTAGAGTTAGCCAAGCACAGTCACAGCTGGAATTATCTTGTGTTAGTGATAGTCCTTGCCATGAGTGGGAGGTTAAACGACATGACCTCCTGGGGTTTTTTTTTCCCAATCATTATTTCTATGATTCATCATGTATTAGTCATTCATTTTCTGTGTATCACAGGTGTCCTTAACTTTATATGCTTTCTGTGACTTCTTAACGAGTTTGTGATGGAGCAGGAAGTCATTTCCTGCAGTTCCACAGCAGACTGGGATCTCAAGAGAAACAAATTCCTGTTAGTAGCACATTCAGATGGCATGTGCTGTTAGTAAAAATCAGAGTTCTTGTGTAGTTGGTGCTCTGATCTTTCCCTCACGGAAGAATCATTGCACACTTGCAGTGATGAGGGAGACCCCAGAAGCTGAGTGTTCAGATTTATTTCAGTGACTGTCTGAAAAGATTCACATTTTGTGCCCAGATCTGTGAGGGCAGAGTTTAATCAGATGGATAAATAGTAGAGAAGAAGGAACAAAATTACCTCGCTGGAGAGCAGGATGTAGCAGTAGACAATACACATAGAACTTAATTCACTGGGGTTTCTCCTATACTGTGCCACTGCATGTTGACAAAGCAGTGTAGTTATTTGACCTAGACACTTGATATTTGCTTGAAAAGACATTTGCAGAACTGTAAATGTGCTACATGTGTTGCTATATTTGTTGGGCCAAGGTGTGGTATCTCTCCAGCAGACCCTGTACCCGTGCACTTTCACGCAGCAAGAGATAAATAGATTGGTGGTGGGGAATGGAAAAGTGAGAATCAGTTGGGGAATGACAGAGGTTGTATAATGAGCTGAAGATAAAAAATGAATAAAATTTAAATGAGTATCTTGTCTAAGTGAGAGACAGATGGAAGAAATCTACAAATTTTGGGGGTGTGAAAGCTCTCCTGGAAAATGTAGCTCTGTTGAAATCAAAATACTTTACAAAGCAGGTCAACTGCAGTAGACTTTTGCTTCAAAAAAATAAAAAAGACTGTCAGACAGAACACATTTTAATATTTTGGAATACATCTTTTTTAATTCTTAGTTTTGAAGTGATCCTTTGGATTCATTTTTTTATCTATTTTGATTTATTTAGAAATAAGTGCGAACAATAAACAAATAATCAGAGGAGATGTGGAATTTTCCTTCCAAGATTATTTGAAGTGTTTCAGTTTTGATGTAATTTGGAGCAAAGCCAGAGTATAAAATCCTTGGAAATTGCTGTCATCCATTCAGTTCCCAGGGGGCCTGAGAAGGACTCTGCTCTGTATCGCACTTCAGCTGGTATCTCTTGAGATGCAGAAGCACCAGTAATTGCCAAGAGCTGTACTACAGCTCATTTGCTTTGCTCTCTGGATTGCAAGGGGCTGAATGTGCAAGTGGTTTCCACATCCCGCTACGCCTGATGTCCAGCTGTAGTGGTACCACTTCTCCTGTCACACTGCTCTGAAAAGAGGAAGCCTTTCTTTTTCCCCCCATGCTGCACCGAATCTCTTTCAGGATCAAAACAATTTTAAGAGAAGATTTTCCTATTAACACTTTCTGGGGACTGTAATAAGAGATTTAATAGAGCTTTTCTTTCTCTGCGTTCCTTTTTCCGTAAAATCTAGTACAAGGTGACTGAGATAAGTGCTGAATGTTATGCCTTGCAAGAAACAGCTGAGTTCTGCTATTGGCTATTAACTAATTGTTTTGTGCCATTGAGAGATTCTTCTTGTGTTTGTGCATGGAGGGTTCTCTGATGCAATCTGGTGTTTGAGTGTTCAAGGTATCATTTAGTGCTGAAGAAGTTATTGTTCTTGTGGGAATTCACAGAAAAAGTGTCTTGGAAAAGTGTTTGCTATCACTGCCTACTTACTGTAATTCGAAAGATTTGTAATAGACCATTAAGTTGGTTTGCTTGGGTTTTTTTGAGACAAATTTCCTTGTCTTTCATTATGGCTAGTAGCTAGGAGGATATTTAAAGAAACACATAGATAGAACCCCATTTAGAAGTCAAACAATTGAATGAGCTTCTCAATTGAGCATGAAAACTGGAGAAAAAAAAGATTTGTAATTTTCATCCTGGTTCTGCTCCTGCAAAGCAACCTTTGGATTCATCTGGTGTGAGAAATTTACCACAATCCTTTCAGCACTTTTCTGCCCACTTTGATGCAGTGCTTTCGTTACTGTGAAATCCATGTTCAGGGGCTTTTTTCCTTTCAGGCATGCTCATTGCTCCCACTGTGAATAATTGGTTATGTATGGATAGCATGGGAAGAAGACTTTTCTTAAGTGCTTGAAAGACACTGCTCTGCAGAACTGCAATAAATAGCTACTTTACCAGTGGGTTTAAAAACTGATTTATTAGTTTGTCCTTTTTAGACATGACAACCTTTATATTAGCAAATACAAATTGCTTTATAGTTTAGAGACATCATCTGGCATTTTCAAGTGCTTCTCAAGAGCTTTGTGTGCATTCAAGATTAGTGGCCAATTTGCACTGGGGAGTGGAGGAGCTAGGTGTTCCACCCAGCTATCTTTCCAGCAGATTCCTTATTAGAAAGGAAAGTAGATTTGTCCCTGTTAAAACTTTGGTTCTTCTGTTTCATTCTCTTTGCTCTGCACAATTGGTAATGCCACTCCCGTCTGCATCAGAGCTGGAGGGGAATGGTCAGAAATTCTGTGGATTTCATGTGTGAAATGGAGACCAATGAGTTTTTCAACAGAAATGCCTTTTTAAGACAGGAAAAACTTGTATGTTTGTGCTTTATACCACTTTAACAGGGATTCACTGTGTTTCAAGCAAAAGTTTTTTGTCATAAACCATAAAAAGAATATTCTATGGTATTATTAGGGGTTAAATGTTTTGGAATTATAAAGTACTTTTAAAATTTGAATAAATTACTTGAGGGTGGAGAAGTAAAAGAAAGATTTAGCATTTCTGTATCTATTCAGGGAAAGTACTTAAGTGCTATTGTGCCTTTAACAGATAATTAGCATACATAACATGGAAATTTGCCAAAGTTACAGGCCGTACTGCAAAGTCACAATTAGAGCTACCATTGTAAATAGTGGTAAAAAAACCTGGAGCTTCTTCAAAATGAGACATTAAGAAGTTCAAATTTTTGGGTTTGTTCTTTTGGTTTGGTTTGGTTTGGTTTGGTTTGGTAATGGAAAGGACCAAGCCGGATATGAAAAAAAAAGCATTATGTAATAGCTTTACATCATATCACTTGAGTCAGTGGCTTAGGTGCATTTTGGTGTCAAACTTCATCTCTTTGTGTGTAACGAAGAGATTTGCTAATAGTAGATGCAAAGGAGTAGCCAGATATCTGTGCTAATCTAATGACAAAGCAGGTTATGAACTCACTTCGTTTAGGACTGAGATCAGAATAATACCAAGAGGAGGACCATTAAAGTTTATTAAATTTGTTTAACACTATCAGCCATACTTAGTTTAAAAAATACATATATTATTTATGAAAAATGTACAATCTGGAGCTAGTTTGTTTTCAAATCACTCCTGTGAAAAGTAGTCTTTTATGATGATTTCATAAAGCCATTAAATGGTTAGACCAACTGCATTATTAAAGTGCTTAAGGATATATTTCATACAGCAGCAGGAAGCAATGTGTGTTCCTGTTGAGATGCTTTTCCATTCATGAGAGAAAATGTTCTTTTTTAGTACATAAATGCTGAATTTGTAAAATATATGTGGAAAAGCTTTAAGATCTTAGGAGCTCCAGTTCAGTGCTTAGCTTGTAGAAATGTCTAAAGGAGGTGCAGATGAGCCCTTTGAAAACAGGCAAGCAGAACAATTGTGGTTCATCAAGCATAGTAATGGAGGAGGCTCTTCAAAGTGATGGAGACACATACCTCAGCCTCCTGACCAGCAGGGTGCTTATCAGAATTTAGCTGTCCTGCGGTGATCATCTGGGGTAGGAAGGACCCACTCACTGTTTCTTGTCAGTGCTGGGGAGGCCCACTGCTATCTGACTGCAGACCTGGCAGCTGGCTGTGGTGATCTCTCAGGGTGGCAAGGCTCAGGGCTGCTGGGATACACACAAAACTCCTAGCCCTTGGTCTTCTAGTACTGCTTGGTTCTGATCTAAAATCCCTGCACAGAGCAGACCCTGGTGACCGAGAGTAACATGGTACTTGAATGATTGTAGCCTTTTCTCAAGATGTATTTTGGTAATTCCATCAAACATGAGCCTCAAGTAGGCACAGGTCACACTTTTTTGCAAATGTTCTGCATTTGTGTCACTCCTGATTGCTCATGATGGCTGGTCTTCAGTGCTATGCTTGTTCAAGTGTAGGCTCGTGAACAACCATAGTCACAAACACACCTACGTTTCAAGGTACAATGTGAAGATAAATATGTAATATATATCTTCTCAAAAATTAAAAAAAAAAGCAATTAGTTCAATTTTTACCTTCTAGGTCACATAAATAAAACATGTGTTCTCTCAGTGATTGAGGATTCTCCTTTTTTATCCTGCATCTTCTGTATCTTGTGCATATCTTTTCCTTGAGTCGCTTAATTGCTGCCTCGCAGGAACCTTTGTGGAGTAAGTCGAAGCTGTGCAGCACTCCTGAAGTCCATGGATAAGCAGAAGGAGCATGCTGAGAGGTTACAATAATAGAGATACCAACTGCTCTATTAAAAACCTTGGCTTGCCCCTGAGTCACAAATTTCTGCAATATCTTGCCTCTTTTCAGTACCCCTAGACAAGCCAGAGCCATTGCTCTGAGTAAGCAGAATTCCTTTTCAAAGCCTTGCTAGACTTTCACTGCTATTTTTGTACTAGAGAAGTCCTAAAAGGAGTGCTCAAAATTCATTGATTCTATTTTTTCCTGCAAAACATGTGGAGATTTTACTGCATTTCAATATGTTTATTTAGTTAATCATACAGATAGAAACCCATATTTCTGTCAGGGACATTTCCAGCTCAGTGGTCCATCTTGGAGAGTAAGAAAGTATAAAAATAGATTTACTGGAATCTACGTGAGTGACACAAGTATCTACTCCCAGGGAATATATCTCATAATGTCATCTTTATTGCAGTTTGTGAGCATCAAACATACTTCAAGCCTCATACATTGTGATGACAGAGCCATGACAGGGAGATGGGAGGAGGATTTAAATAGCTTCTGCTACTTTAAAAAAATTTGAACATCACAGTAGTAGTAATACAGCTTGCTGATTTTTTAATATGTTCAAATATAGTAATTTTTGCTTATGTTCAGCAGTGTCCGTGAATCAATGCTAATTTGTTAATGGGTTGAAAGGGCTACAGTTTTCTGAAATAAAAAAAAAAAAAGGATTTTTCGTAGGCTGAAGAGTCAGCATTCTTTACGGAAAGAGTAACTATTTTTTTTCAAATTCAATTAATAACGACAATACTGATTTAATTGCAGGAGGAACTTGCCTACCCTTGGATATGATGGAATTCAGTTTTTATTTCACTTGTTTCTTGGTGATTATGAAGCAAAGAAAACCCTAGACATGTTGAGTTCTAGGTTTGCTAGAAGTGCTTAAAGCAGTAGTGGGTCAGATCAATTTTGTTGATAGTTGATGAGACCCAGGTGTGTTGTAATTTACAGACCTTTTAGCTATTAAACTACAGAGTTCAGAACAGTTTTATTCTTAGAGGATTAATTCTTTTGTAAATGAGTGCATTACTAATGTAACTTGTTGATACTAAAATAAGGGGACATAAAATAAGTAAGGAGTTCAAACAACTGCTTTTAGCAATAAAATATTTCTAAAGAAATAAAATATAAACAAGTTTAAATAGTATTAACAAAAAGTAATAAAATTAAAATTAAATTAATTCATTCCTTTTGTGATGAAAACATGCCCCGATGTAAAAAAATCACTCACAAAAATTAACAAAAATATATGAGAGCCATAATTTTGCTTTAGTTTTATGAAAAGTCAATTCTTCTTCACAGGATGAGGTGAATTCTTGTCTTTTTATATACAGAAGTGTCAGTTTTAGAAGCCATACAAAAGAAAAAGAAGCGGATGAGTGGGCCACTGAGTACATAACATTGCATTTCACACAGATTCTGTTTAAAATACAGTAGTTTCCTCTTGACTCCAGCTATTCCTCATTTTATTACTATGTTTATTTATTTCAGCTTGCATCATTCACACAATCTACAAAACAGCTGTCTGTGAGGAGCTTTTTTGCATAGGTCTGATGAAGAGAAATACAGAATGACAAAATAATATGAGAACACAATAATCCTGTTATAGCCTTTTATGTGGGTGTGGACAAGTGGTGTTATTTTTAGTTAGGGTCAGCTAGGGTTTTTTGTCGTAAATCCTTCTGTTTCACTTCATGTAGCGTTTTTGGGGGTTTTGACAAGAAGTATTCAGTTGTTCTGTATTAATGTAGATCATCCCTTCTAGATTTGCAGAACAGCGTTAGGCTTTGAAATCCCCTTCTCAGAAGTGCTGTAGGAGCAATGATAAGATGTTTTTTCCTGAGGTACCTTCCATTTTTCATACCTTAGTGTCTTAAAAACAGCAGGAGAAAAAAAAATCAATCTTAAGTAAAACAAATTGTCATGCAGCAAGATATATCCTAACCTATCACTTAAAAAAAATGAAGCATATGACTTTTCTTGCAAACCAAGGGGCAGCATCACTCCTACATTAATTTTTATCACTTTCTGCACGTGTTTCTATTGTTGTGGCAGTAAATCTTTGCCCGTGTGATCCGTCATGCTATGGGTTATCTTCTCTAGAGTCTGCGATTTTGAAGCTTATTGTTGTCTTCACCCCTGATTCAGAGGGCAGTGGGGCCTGTGCAGTGAACAGAGCCCCTTCACAACTGCCCATCTGTGGTGAGTCTCTGAGGGGGCAGTACACACAATCCACCATCATCATGGGTGGATGAATAGCAGTAATGGTGGAACAATCATTTTTTTTTCCAGTCCTGTATGGATGTGGTTTTTTGTTACTGACGAATCCCCAGAGAAAGACATTTCTCTGGCTGACATACCCCGTCCTTCATTTCCAGGCAGTTTCACAGCCATTTCCAAGTTGCAGATTTCTCATGGAGTGTAGACCCTTTTCTCCATTGTTTCTTTGAAAGCAATGACCCTAGACCTGCAGTGCCAAAATATGCTTGACTACAAGAAACATTTCTAAGTGCGATGATTCCCCCACTGGCCGGCTGTTACAGCAATGGGATTTATGATTTTCATTTCCTGACTCCAACAGCTAGGTAACATAAATAGCATTTGCCTTTTTTACTTTAGAGCTTTTTGGAAATCTGGATTTTTTTTCTTCCTTTTAAAACTGACTCTTGAATACTACCCTTTTTTTAAATAGGTGTGAATTTTGTTGAAGTTGAATTTTTTGAGGGACAAAATCTCTCAGTATGTTCTCCTGTCAATGAAGATCTTTTCTTCCAGATTGTCTGGTCTTTAGGATTAGTTGCACATTTTTTAATGAGTTCTGATGGAAAAAAACCCTACAAAATGATGTAGTATTTAAAAAGTTTTTCTTTCTTTTTAGCTGTACGTGCGGATGTCATTTGTCAACATTTTCTAATCAATGTGGTTAGTGTATACCAGTGATAGAACTGGCGTGGCTACACCCATGCAAGATGCATGCAAAGCTACCCAGGATGATGCTCATTTGCAAGAGGCATGCTGTGATTGCTCTGATGCTGTAAGAACCACTTATTCAAGACATAATCATGGCGTGGTGCTCATTCACTGGAATAAGATGTTTTGATGACTCTGGTTCTTGTCAGAAGCCGAGTACTTGGTAAATGTACCTCCAGAGGCAGACCTGCAGATCTGGGATTCCCTGCGGGGTATCATCTTCAGGCTGGATTGTTATGGCAGTTCAGTTCCTGTAGTGAAAATCTTGATCCTGTCTAGAAGTTTTGGAACTGCTAATCAGACTGGGATGAGGCAGTAGGAGCTGCTCTTGGTTAAACACTGCTGTCCTGCCACTGAAGCTCACAATACACAATTTTCTCCCCAGGAGTATAACTAGATTGTAGGCTTTTGAAGCAAACTACAAAGTGGTCCAAACTTCCTTTCAATGAATTTCTACTAAGATTTTCTTTCAAGCAACAAAAAGAATAGAGAACATCAACTAATAAGGTTACAGGGTATGATCTTGCCCATGGAGAGCAGCTGATTGTTGATGTCCAGAAAGTTTTACTTTAACAGCAAGCCCTTGAATATCAGTGATGCTGAGCTGTATCATAACAGAACCTCTCCAAAATCTATGAGATCTTTTGTGTACTGAATACTGAAGCAGACTGCAGCAGTAGTAGTGCTGTTTTATATAAAATGTTAAAGCTACATATGTTGCTAAATAAAAACTACTCATAGGTTTATAAACATAGCTCTGTAGCAATGTGACAATACTTCTCTGAACACAGCATTTTTTATTTGCTGTTTCTTTTCTGTTGACAGATATATCAACTTAAAAGTAGCCATACTGTTCCCAGTTGAATATGCATTTGAGAGGGCTGATGCACATTGCTTAGTCTAGAAGTCTAAAATAAGTTACTCTAAAGCTATTTGCTCAGAAGTTGCCAGACTTTACAGGATATACATAAATAACTTTGTGCGAAACTTGAATCCACTGTCAAAGTTAAGCCATATGCCAATTTCAAGATCTCCAGCAGAGGAGCATCAGACATATGGACCACTACCTAATATTTTGGTAGAGCACATGGTTGATAGGAGACTGCAGCTCATGCCTCTTGGGGGTTGAGTCAATGGAGTGACTTCTGTTCACCACCATAGACCTTTTCTCAAGCACCATCTATTGGATTTTTCCCCATGTTGGTCGTAGACACCTGATTCCGTAGAATCAGGTAGAAACCGTAGAAAACAGATTCATGTCTTACACAGTATTATTGTGTATTTAAGGGGCCATTGAAATGGGCAGAGTAGAAGTGATTGTTTGGATAACAGTCTGAATAAAACAAAGAGTGCAAGATGTTGCATTACTAATACAACATTAATAATTAATCATGAAAGAGTAAACTGATTTGTCAGTGAAAAACATTTCCTAAACAAGTACAGAATCTAAGAAAGGGGAGCTGAAAGGACGGAAAACCCTCTTTCCTCCGTTCCCTCATTTATTTTGTTTGGAGGGTCACGATGAATCATATGTCTCTTGTGACTTGCAGGAATGATCTTACTGTCCAAATGGCTTAAAGAGAGCTTCACGACGAAAGAAAATAATCAATAAGATGAGATATTAAAAGGGAAATTTTTTCCTTCTTACTCCAGGCAGCACCGTCAACTCTCTATTGAATTTATGATCTACAGGAAATTAAACATTGACAGCATCACCCGCAAAGATAAGCATATATTGCTTAGGGTTAATGACTTGCTGAATTTTCTAAATCAAGCTATGTATACATTAGTACCTCAGATTTTTATCAAGTGACTGTTGGCAAGTAACCATGGATAATGATAGCAAACGAAAACTCCTTTTATAAATGACAGAGTCGTGCTGTTGTATTTTAAGCTCTGGCTTTCCAAATATCTGCCTACTGTCTTGGCAAAACTCATTTACATGTGTGCAGTATTTTGTTTGAATAACATAATTGTTATGTCATCCACTTTTGCACATACTTATGTAGCCTTAGAAAAGGAATTAGAGATACTGAAGCAGTTTGCAGTCCAGGAGATCCGGAAACATGTGCCTATGGTAGACTCCAAATTCATAATTAAGCATCTAAATTAATGGCTCTATTTTTAAGAAGGCTGGGCTCTCAGGAGTCCCTTTATTTGCTTGAGATATACTGATCTTAAAATTAGGCCCCAGCTCATGGTATCTGCAGCTGTAATCAGACATTTTCTTAACTTCCCAGCTTCCCCAGAGCTGCAGGCTCCTTTGAGCTAAAGGCATGAACAGACTGATTGAGCTCAGGACTTTTTAGTTTGCTTCTGTTTTAAATCACACAGCAGGGGCAGGCTAGTGGCAGCCCTGTATCCCTTTCCTTTCAGTGATATCAAAGACCAGTTGCCTTTCCAGACTTGCCTCACTGACCTACTGGAGGGAGGCTCCTTGATCACCAGGGAGTGATGTCCTTTGTGAAAGCTACGCCACAAGACTGGTGATGATCAGTGGGAACTGGTTGATAAGGAAAGGGCTGCGTGATACATACACAAACAGAGAGCATTGCTACTGTTGACATTCAGGTTATCTCTTTGGAAAAAAGAAGGAGGGAAACTCCTCACAAAATGTTCCGAATCATCTGGAGGAGCCTGTGTATTTCCACTGGCTACAGGGGCAACCTCATTTGTCAATCTAAACTAGACATCTGAAATCCATGCAGCAGTTCTCCAGTGGTGCAGAGACAGAGTTACTGCATATACTGTTTTCTTACTGTTTTCTGTACACTACCGATGTGATCTATTCATTTTTCACTAAAATTGAAGCAGGCAGTTGCAAACCAGGTTTATTTTTTGTTTTAATAAGGAAATAGGCTAAAAGTGCAGGAAGAATCTTCAGAGCAAAGAACATTTCCTTTGGGATGTATAATGATGATACATACATCTCCTTTAAATTTTCCTCCTTTGAAGGCCTCTATTGAGGCACTGGTTGGACACAACTGTCCCTTTCTTCTGTGAGCTGAAAAGATTAAAGCCTAGATTGGTTTGGTGTGCTTGGTTGGTACTGGGGTTTTTGTTTGGTTTTTTTTTTTTTAACTCTATTACTTGAAGCCTCTGGGTTTGATGCAATGGTAAAGGGAATAAAGTCCAGGTCAAGTATATAGCACTTCTGATAATCCAGCTCACTGACACCAGATTACCAGAAAAAAAAAAAAAACCTGAAACATAAACATGGTGTTTGAGTAAAATTTCCTTGGAAATTGCACAAAAAAGGGAGAATTTTTGCAATAAACCTTTCCCCCTCTTTCTGCTTTGTATCTAAGGCATTTTTTGGCTGTATCAATGTTTTACAAACAAAATCACAAATGTCAAAATCAGGTGGCAGACCAAATAAAGTTAATACAGACAAGAAATAGATCTTTTCCTTGTATGCTTCTCCCTCTCCACCACTCTCATCCTCTCAAAGTCCTATCAGTCAAAGCCACAGTCAACAAAATAACTCAGATATAGGATTTAGTAGAAGAAACATTCTTCATTCCTGCTTTGAAGGGTGCTGAATGCTTGTTATGAAAGACAAATGCCATGACTCTGACACAGGAACAAGCACCATGGTAGTAACATCTCTTCCCAGCCAAGAGTTAACAGTGTTGAAACCATTTTGGTTTATTAGCCAGATGAAAAGCCAAAGAGATTCACTTTTCCAAAACGAAGAGTATCAGTCTGACCCCTTCATGTTCACCTACCTGTTAGTGAGCCTTTAAAGAAATCTCTCTGGTAAACTCAAAGTTGGCATAGTTTCAAGACTGCAATTTCCCAGTATAACTGATAGGGCACTTTGGCGTTAAGTAAAGAACAGATGATGAACAAAAATATATTAATCACTTGTCATATGGCAGATTCAAAGTAGGTGAAAAGCCAGTATTTTATCACAGTTGCAGTTTTGGTGGCAGTTTAGACTTTAGGAGTCTTCAAGAAAAATTGAGCATTTATGGAAACATGACCATCAGAGTAAGAATAGTACTAACAAGAAAAGTTCTTATAGTAATGCAAGTTCTCATATTTCAGTCTTTGACTGTTTTCTCTCTGGTTTTTGAACAGGCTAAGTAAGTATACTTCTATTTAGAGGCCATTAATGCAGCTTCTTTCTTAAGAAAACAAAAGTACATGTTTGCTGGATAAAAAAAGAAATTAGTCATATTTCATATTAAATCTAGAATTCATTTAGCAAGACTAAGATTGATGCACCACTCTGACGCCTAAAAGCAAGGGGACTCAATTTCTAGCCTCACAGGAAAATCCTGAGAATGTAAAGAGGAGAAGAGGGTCTTTTATTGAGTTGAGGAAAGGCTGCTGTCTTTACTGTTCTGTCCCCATGGTGTCCTCAGGGCTCCCCTTGCTTCTGAGCAGTGTCTGTGCTAGGCCTTCCTTTTGCATGCTGCAGTCTTCAGGGAATGGCTTTCCTTCAGAACACATACATTGTTGGAGAGAGAAGTAATTTCTGTATTTTTGATAGTTGCATGCGACAGCCTAATCACTTGGAAACGGTACATGTTGAATCTTGGATGACCAAGTTATGAAACACACTAGTTTTATAACTAGTGTGTTTCATAACTTGGTCACACTAGACAAGGAAAGTTGCTACATTGTACTTGAATGTATAATTAAAAAAAAAAAAAAAAAAAAGGTGTTTCAGACAAAGAAGATTTTCCAGATGTTCAGGATCAGCTTTTCAGATAGGTGGCTGATCACTGAGCTTTCACAGTCTAGGTCTGTAGAAGACCAATATCTAAAAACTTGTTTCTGGAGAAATTTCAAGTTGCAGCCTCTCGGACTGTGAGGATGTGTTAAGTACCTAGAGAAGCTGGAATGCCCATAATTAGAATTCAAAAGTACAACAGTCACAGAATTTAGTCCAATTTAGGTATCTAAGTACTGCTAAAAATTCTAGCAAGTACCTACATGCTTCTCCTGGCAGAATTAAATGCCTTTTAAAATCTTGCCAGAAACTACAAAAGAATGTCCTAAACATCTGTGAGAGAGAGAAAGAGAAAATGGTTTGATACTCTAAATTTGCAGAGATTAAGAACAAAGAGAAAGATTGCAATACAGGAGGAAAATGAGATCACCTTAAGGGGTGAAGTAATATCAGTAGAATGGAATTTTACAGTGAGAATTGGAAGGTTATGCATTTAGGGCCTCATAAAAGCTCTGATTTTTTCCTAAAGAGATATTAGGCTAAGTGGCAGGAAAAAGGTGTCTTCTATGGAGCGACTTAAAGATCATGGCTTCTTATTCCAGCAGAACAACGGCTAAGAGAAGACAGTATTATTCGCTGTTATAACCCTAAGTAGGTAAACTTTTGAGATGAATGAACAAAGGGACTGCACTGGCACAAAGAAAAAGTGGGCACAAACAGGAAACAAAGGAAAAGGTTTTTAGCTGTTAGAGGAATGGGTTTCTGCAAAGGCTTTTCAATCTGAGCAGAAAAAAACCCAGCAAGTTTTAACATGAAGACTATGGTGCTTGTTAAAGGCTCGAACTGGTGTTAGTGGGCAGAGCGATGTCCTAGTAGGGAAGAAGCAAAAGGTCTTTAGAGTCTGTAATTCTTGAGGACTTTTTGATACTTTACATACTATACTGTAGGTTTTAAAGTGTGTTAATAATACTAGTTCTTAGCAAAATTCTCCTTAAACACTACCCATCTTAATTTTTTTTTTTAATTGATAGATTTTTCTTGTTTCTGGTGGGGGTTGTTGTTGTTATTGTTATTATTAATATTATTATCAGCATCATCATTATCTTGAAGGCAACATGGATAATCAAAATGTGTGAAAAACTTCAGCCAGTGTATTTTTTAAGGAACATTCCAAGGGACCAAAACTAATCTTTCATATAGTAGTTTTATCACATTTGCAGTTATTAAAGAGGAGTGAGTACTTCTGAATTTGGTGAATGTCTGCATATGCACTCATCACTAGAATCTCTACACAACTGATCTAGGACTACTGACCTCAAGGTTTATCCTTGCCTGTTGAATGATGATTATCTACCACGTTCCCAGGAAAATTATGAAGGTAATTTGGGCTCCCATGGTGTTTTCTTCTGGCATGTCCTGTCTGTGTCCTAAGTAAGTTTTTACTCACAGATCAATCCAGTCATTGCTTGACTGTCTCTACTGAAGAAGCAATTTGGTGTTGGGCATGCTCAACGTACCAGTGCTGGGAGCCCTGCTGTATTAGGTGCAACACAGCAAAGTTGGTCTGTTCATCAGCTAGAAGATGTTACGAGATCCAGCAGATGATTGTATCTGGTTATTGCTGTGTTATATGCATTGGGTATGCCTTGGTTGTTTGCCTTGTAGTTGTTTGTTGATTACAGTTCCTAAATTATCCCTTCCCCCAGTAAAATTTTGTGGGGTTTTCAGGGTTTTTTACCCATGTTTTTTTCCTTCCTCCTCCAGCTTCCTGGATGCATTGCTATTTATTCACTTTCACTGATATACTGGAAGTAAATAAACACTTGCTCAGGAACTGTCTTAGCACAATGGCATCCCATGTTGCTTACCCAGTTTTTGACTACTTTATGAGAAGTAAAAAGGCTTTGTTGATATAAGCCAGCTTTCAAGCATTGTTGGTAGATAAAAAATGTTTTCCTTAGTCCAAGAAGATTACTGCAATTTCACTGAAAGCTATACCTCAGAAGGGGAATGAAATATCTTTTAGTTGTGTTACTGGTAAGATACTGTGGTCCTCAGTCAAACAAGGATTTCAGAAAGAGGACTGAAATTCTGAAGTGGTTTATATTAAAAACCTAGTTCTTTTGATAATTCCAACCCCTGCAGGTGTGAACAAATTGTGACGGAAAGGAGATAATTATTTTATAAGAAAGTAAAAGGAAAGATGTTAATACAAAATGGAATTCACATACTGGGTACCTAGTGAAAAATGCTGTCATAATGGTAGAGCCACAATCCAAAATCATCTACATGAGTAGCTAGGAAAATATGAAGAAATAATATTTTGCAGTACTAAAAATCACAATATTGCTAGTTTGTAAAAAGATGCACCCAAAGGAAAGACAAGTCAGTGCTCTGTGCATGTGTATGAATACTTACCATTCTTATTTTTCTTCACCCCTCATTGTACAAGTCCTGAATGAAAAAATGGAGTGCAGCTACTTTGCATCAGAGTTGGTATCTATGAAGAGAATTTAGGACATTCAGTCTTCAAAGCAATTGTTCCAAAATTTCTGAAAATTTAAGAAGTCATCACTACGATAACCTCCGGGAATATTATTAGAATTTTCTTTAATATTGTGGGAAGAGGGAAATTCTTTGAGGTTTGGGCTTTTGGGGTTTTTTTTCAAAACCACAGAGTAAAGAGATCTACCTATCCACACTCCAACTAGCTCTCCACTCATGCGCCTCCATAATAGTCTGGAGTATATTTGCTTTCTGGAATAATCTTAAAAAAACCTTGATTGATGCAGATTTAGGAAACATGCTTACTTTGTCATGTTTGGAAGAGATCTGCAGAATTCCTGAGGGACAGCAGCCTGAGGTTGAATTAGGTACAGACATCAAGATGATGTCCTAACATATCACAAACAATAATAGTTTATATTACTCTTTGTGGCATATAGTGGGACAGGTTCCTTTACTTGCTGAATCATTCGATTATCTTGTAAAAAAACCCGCTGAGAATAATGACGTAAATTAAATTCTGTGTGCTGAAGTAAAAAAGTATCTTTTATACCAGTGTAGGAGCTGAACACTAAACACTCTCTTTGCTGTATGCAATGAAGAGTGTAAGAGAAGGGGAAGTGAGGAAATCCAACAGGGTCAAGAGAAGCTGCTTTTGGAGGTCTCATGCATGGCCATCAACTAAAAACATATGGTAAGAAAGATTTTCTTTTGAGTTCCATTTCCAACTGAAAATTTCAAAGGCAAAACATCACCTCAGCCCAGCCAAAAATTGCTTTGTTTCTCATCTTTTTTTACAACCCACCACTGGCATAATGTGAAGAAAAAAAAAATCATTAATTTTAATTTTAAAAAGATTTATTTAATAAACTAGATCTAACTGTATTTCTAAATACTTTTAGTCCATGCCAAAGAGCTTATTTTGCCTGTTATATTCTGAGATTTTCTTCCTCATTCTTACTGTGTTACCATTTTCCTATCTGCAGCTTGTGTAATGGTCCTGCATTTTTTTTGTTCTCCCACCTTCCTGTTGACAACACTGGTGTTTAAGTACTCTAAACTGACATAGTATTTACAGATTTCATATTTTTCCTTTGGCTCCCATTTTAACTTCATGTTTCTTTATAAAAACAAACCATTTCTAACCATCTCTGTTACAGAAAAAAAAATGGCAAACTGATTCCACATATATTTTTTTAAATTACCACAAAGTACCTATTCAACATTATATCTCTGATATTATATTAGATATCTTTGATTTTATTTTTAGGAAGTANTAAAAAGATTTATTTAATAAACTAGATCTAACTGTATTTCTAAATACTTTTAGTCCATGCCAAAGAGCTTATTTTGCCTGTTATATTCTGAGATTTTCTTCCTCATTCTTACTGTGTTACCATTTTCCTCTCTGCAGCTTGTGTAATGGTCCTGCATTTTTTTTGTTCTCCCACCTTCCTGTTGACAACACTGGTGTTTAAGTACTCTAAACTGACATAGTATTTACAGATTTCATATTTTTCCTTTGGCTCCCATTTTAACTTCATGTTTCTTTATAAAAACAAACCATTTCTAACCATCTCTGTTACAGAAAAAAAAATGGCAAACTGATTCCACATATATTTTTTTAAATTACCACAAAGTACCTATTCAACATTATATCTCTGATATTATATTAGATATCTTTGATTTTGTTTTTAGGAAGTAAAAAATGTCTTTACATCTCTAAATATTATATTTTTTTCTTTGGCTTTTTGCTGCTTTGGAAGCATTATGTAGTGTCAAAGTGAATAATGTGTGAATCACAGTAATAACATGGCTGTTGACAGAGAGACTAAAGTCCATGGCATTCCTGTCTTATTTTTTGGTTTACTTGTGCTATGAAGTTATAGCAGGAGTCTGGGGTGACATACAGTCCAGCAAAATAACCAGAGGTCTTATCAGAAGTAGAGGATTCATAGTAATAAATTGCCATTCTTTCAGTTACTGTTTTCCATAGCAACTCTGTTGAAATAGAACAGAACTTCTGATGAAAGTGTGGAAGGCTGTGTCTCATTCCCTTCCCCTCTCCAGCAGCAGGAGAAATCAGGACAGGGTATTTTACACTGCTTATATTACACCACTCTGTGCATCTGGATTATCGTGTAGAGCAGAACTCTAACCAGGTGGCCAGCACAGTCCTTCAAAGAAGTGTGTCTGTCTCCATTAACTGTGGATGGCTATAGACAGCTGACAGAGAGCAGCTGCCTTAAGCCTGAGGCTGTTGTATACCATGATTTGCCTGCCTGTCTTCCTTCCTTCCTTCCTTCCTTCCTTCCTTCTTCCCTAATTCCTAGCTACATGCCTTGGAAGTTTGTTCTGATCTAGGTGATAAATTGCAGACCTATGTAAGAGATTATATTTTTTTACCAAATCATCTCATCTCTTCATATATTACCAGTTTATCTTCATTAGCATTAATTTGAGTGTTAAGGACTTTGGAATCACTTCAGATCACTGATTTTGTTTTCGAAATAGCAAGCAGAGTAGCGTGGTGTTGTTTCTTTTTCTTTAGCCCACAGCCTCTGTATCTATATTCAACAGATACCAAAAAGCACCTCTTGCAGATGATCTTCTGTCTGGAAGTGAGGCAGGTAGGGCTAGCAGCACACCCTGCACAGCTGGAAGGCCACAGCACAGCTGCTCACGAACAACTTACTTCCTGAGCCAGTCAGCATCTTCCCATTCTCCTTCGGCACTCCACCTCACTGATTTCAAACTGTCGGTATCCTTCCGGAAATGCCCCATTAGGTGATTCCCGACACTTAGACGGGAAACTCATTGAATTAAATATCTTTGCCGTGTCATAACACTGGTTTTTAAGCAGGCTTCTCCACTGACTTCACCAGGAACTCTGCTGTAAACCAAGGGCATGTCTGGCTCTTAACAACAAGGTTTGTTCAAATAAGAGCAATCTCTGTTGCAGTCACAGGAATACTTCCACTCTGAAGGAATAAACATGCCTTCTATTTTGAGCCTGACTTTGAATTGCCATCTTGCCCATCTTGAAATAAAAGTTTCAACAGCTCCATATTTCTTATTGCCTGCCTAACACATTCGAGTGTAACTGGGACAAGATAGCATTGAAATGCAAAAGCTTGGGAAAAGGAGATGGTATTTTCTTTCTCAGAGCAACTGCAGTGTTTGTGCTGAGAAATAGCTCTGTGCCCCACCCTTAATCTCAGAAAACAGTACTGCAGCTCTGTGTCATGGAGTCCTGCATGCATCAGATAATTTGTGACTTAGCTGAGTCTTTATAGCCCACTAAAAATACACACGTGAACAAAATAGTGCGTTCAGGAGATGGTATTCATTGTTCTCTTTCACCACCTTGGCACTATGCACATACACCAGATACCCCGGAGGCACAGAAAACAAATATTTTCCCTGGACATTTGTTCCCTGGCCAAACAAGAGGAATGAAATGCTTTACTAGAGATACATATTTTCAAAAGCAATAATCATAATGGGATCACGTATTTTTATATAGATGATGGCATGAAGTACTTCCAGCAGGATGTGTGAGATCCAGTGCAGTTCCTGAGAGAAGGATACAACATACGGCTATATTGATGGAGAGGCAAGCAATCTGTTTGCAGCCTTATCTCAGCCTCAGCTCCTTATCAGGCAACCTTTTATAGACATGCCGATCCTGCAGAGAAAGGCGTCATTAGTAGCTGTAATTGCTTCCTGTGCTGGAGTGGACCACTTAAAGAAATACTGCATAGCAAAGTATCAGAGCTGCATCTGAAGAAGAATGGTGACAACCAGAGGCATCCTTTTCCATGGGTAGACTGTGATTTTACGTTTAGATTATGGAAAAATCAGTAATGTTCTGAAACATATCATTGCATTTATAGAGCAGTACATGCTAAGGTAACTATTAGACGAGACAGAAGGGGTCAGAACTGACTATTCATGGTTTGGATTTGTAATTTTACTGGAAAGTCCTGTTCTACCTACGTTTGGCTCTGGATTTTTTTACTTTTTTATTTTTATTTTATTTTGTTGTTGTTTTTGTTTGTCTTCCCTTTGCAGTGGTCAGGAAAGTCTAGTTAAACATTGCCAATAAAATGAGTGGGTACTGAAATTTGCTGTTCAACCAACTTCCTAGCACCAATTTTTTTCAATTTTTTCCAAAATTATGTTTCTTGACTGAGTTAGCAAAAACTTTAAACCAAACTTGCTTAGTTGAGATGTGGTTTAAAAATAAGAAGAATCTAAATTGTCAGTAGGTTAAACTTCGTCATACTGTTTTACACAGAATTGTAATATTTACTCACGGGTATAATTTCAGATAACCCAAATACAGTGATAATTGTAATAAGCAAGTACTTCCTTAGGAGTTTCAGAGATAATTTTCCTCATTTCTGTCAGTTAGCAAAATGCTACATGTGTGCTACATAATGAACCGGTGTAACATTGAATAAGCTTTTAATGAAGATCTTCAAAAAGCATCTAGATTAGTCCTGGTCAGCCTGCCCTAGGTGGCCCTGCTTGAGCAGGGCATCAGACAAGACGACCTCTAGAGGTCCCTTCCCACCTCAGTTGTTCTGTGCATCTGTGATTCTGCAATGCTCTAATATAATTTCCTTTATTAATTGGTGAGCATGTCACCACTTTACATCTAAAATGCTCTGACCTGCTAAAGTATTTATTGCATATTGTTGAAATATAAGGATGGTTTGATTAGGGTCTCTTAAATATTAAAACTACTACATTATCTTATTTTAAATAGAGAGCATAGATGTGTTCACTTCCTAAGCATCTGATGCTGATCTCAATCACACCAGCACAGCTCAAGAGTAACTAGCTGGTTTTTAGGATTGCAGTCACCTATAAGCTAAAGGGTGATATAATATCTTTCCTGCTGTGCAATTTTTTTCCTGTATCATAATTAAAAAAAAAAAAGCCATTTATTACTCAGTAAATCATACAAGTCCCCACCATGCTGGTTTTTTTCTGTGCTGCCTCCAAAGTGAGGAAGACTGATGTCTTTTTTTTACTTCATTTGGGAGTCTCTTCTGTATAAAACAACCAGATTATGCCTATAATCTTGGGTGGTTTTTTAGTGTTTTTTAACTAGTTACTTACAGGTGGAAAAAGTTCATTTCTGTTGAGTAGCTTTATCTGTAAGGAAGAGCTTGATTGGTGTGAAGACCTGAGTATGTCTGTACTACAGATTTTAGCGTTGTACAGAGATACTAAGGTATCTCTGTAGCTTGATTAGTCAATGCAGTCTTGTCTCAAAAGCACAAAGCTCAGGGTCATAACTCCATTTTCAGCATATGTAGAGTTTCTGCTGCTTAGTACAAATTCTTCTGATGCCCAAAAAAGTACATTTAAAGCAGAAGTGTAGCTGCACCAGATCTTGTTTTACAAGTCAGTGTCACAACTGCTGACACCATTCCCCAAAGGCAGAACAGCTGAGACCATGCAAGGAACCTCTCAAAATACATTGATTTGGAAGAGAGAGAGTCCTTTCCTGCAGCCCTCTGTGTCCATACAGTGGCGGAGTGGTCTGCTCATACATCTAGTCCTAGTGGTGATGTTTTTAGTGTTATAAATCAAACTTTTGCTTCTTCAACAGGCCATGGAACTGTAACTAGGGGAAAAAAAAGGCATTTTAAAATGTGTTATGAAAACCAAGGAACAGAAATATTTATGTTCTGGTCTTGTGAGTCAGAGTTGGATTTTGGCAGGACGTCTCAGAATATGGTGGGTATGATGGCAGTATAGTAAGTGTGACTTTCAGCTGAGGAAAATTTAACACTGGTTTGGTGGCTGAGAATCAGATGGAAATGTTGGTTTCCACTTACCTTTTTATCACAAAAGCAATGCAAGGACACGTTTCCCAGAGTGTGCCAAACTGGGCCCTCATTAGAGGGCAAAAAGAGAAAGATTCAGCAGTAAAATATACGGGCCAGGACAGGATAGGAGTACAGAGAGGTGAGAGTATTTATAGAAGCCATAGATTTTCATCCCTGGTTCATCTCAGCATCCAGCCGTGTTAGTGGAGGTAGCCATGCACTTCTAAATCCAGACTGACAGTACAACTGCAAGTCAGAAAGACAACACTGTGCTTAATCTGCTGCTCTTTCTGCACAAACCTTCCTAAAATAAGAGCTTCCCCAAATCACCAGAGTATTTGGACATAGCGGCTTTGTATATGTTAGCCATCAATCAATTTCAATATTCAATAAGGTGACAAGCCCCTGATATTTCTGATATCTAGGTGTCCCATCACACTTATTCTGTGATCTTCTCCAGTCACTGTTTCAAGTTTCAGATTCCTTATGTTTTATAAACACTTTATAAATAGTGTTTACATTCTACTATGTCAGTCATGGCAAACCTCTCAGGTCAAGGCAAATTTCAGTCCAACCAACCTGACATGCCCTGGTATGAAAGTTTCACATTGCTTCTTCAGTATGAGCAGATGTGAATCAAAGTCCTGGCTACAAATTTATAAGTTCTGAAATATCTGAGATCCAGAAATTTTGTCTGGGGCTTGTTTGTCCACTTTCACTTTGTGTTTCTTTACATGAGCAATGAGGGATCTTTCAGGCATCTGTGAGGCTTAGCGGTACAAGCTGGATCCTAGTCCTGGGGGAACAGAAGAACCATGAGGCTATGTTCCACTATTTTTGTTTCCTAAGCTGCTCCCTTGACCAGGACTAAGACTCCTCTTTGTACATTCCCATCTCAAGCTTTTAAGGGAAATGACCTATCATATCTTTGGCAGCTGCATTAAAATAAGACCTTACTGTCCATCTGTTAGGTGAAGGGATTAGTTAAATGGGAGCAACAGAGAGCTCAGCCAACTCCTTGGCTAAAAAGAGAGGGCTCTTCATAACTTGAGTCAGCAGTGCTCCTCTTCAGCCCAGCAAGTGTCTCCTGTTTCCATCCGCTCTGTTTCAGCACAACAGTTAATGCAGCGCTACAGGGAAAGGCATGCCCTTGTTCCTTTTCATGCCGTTAAGTCAATACCTTTAGAAATAGTACTAAATTGTCTGGGGGATTTCAGGGTGATGTGAAACTGGTCCTAAATGCTGTGCCTCCAGATTTGCTGTGGTAGAACAGTAGGATTTCAGTTGATTCAAGATCCTAATTGTTTGTGGGCGACACTCAAATATTTTACTGGGATGTGGAGGTAAAATATCAGGCACTTCCAGTCTTGTGTGCTGTTGCAAACAGGAGCTCTTGTGCTCACTGGGAATACGCTGCAAATGCACTTCTCCTTCCTTACATTTTGAAATCAGTTTAAAAATTATCCTGCAAATTCCACGTAATGCAACTCCATTCTGGCAGGTCCAAATTTGTGAGGACATGGGAAAATTAATTTCTTGACAAAGGAGGAGAAGAGGAGAAGCCTGAACTATCTTGGTCCTACCAATAATTCCACATTTACTAAAATTGTAAGCTTAGAAATAGATGGATTTAGATATATTAGGATATTAGGACTTAGATACATTGCAAAGTATTGGAGCATCAAGCCTGAATAAGCACTTAAGAGACCACAGAATTGTCATGAGGAGGGTTCTGTTAATGCTTCTTTCACTTGGCAGCAGCCTCTCTAGATGTGAGGGTATCCCAAGCATTTGATATTGAGAGGAGGAATGGAAAGTAGAGATCAGCTGTTGGACCAGGGCCCCTGACCATTGCCATTAGAACTGAGCTGGATTTAGTTTGCTAAGCACTAATAGAACCATTCTCTTAGAGGATGATTTTAGGGTTTTTTAGGGGTAATTACTTTTTCTGGGAGTGCATTACTGACAGTTATGCAGCGTATTCTAAATATGCACAATGGCAAATTGGACTACTGCAGAAGATGGATTGAGGCATAGGATTGTTTAAGAGGAGATGACTGTTGCCTTTTTATTATTTTTATTTTCTTATTACTCCCTCTTTTACCTCTTCAGTGTCATTTCCATATGGATTTAATCCTGTTCCATTAGCCACTAGTGCTGCATTAATGTGGATTGGCCATATAAGATCCTTCCTGGTGTATGGTCCTAGCTCCCACGGCATGTATAACTAAAGCAACTTGGTTCCCCATGGCTTCTCTCCTTCACGCCTGATGTGTTTACCCACCCTACCTACTTTTCTGAATGAGTTCTATGACTGGTTATATCAGTGCTATCCCTGAATAACGACAGGATTTGGAGATATGAAGTATTGAAAATTGACACTGAAAAGACCAGAAGCTGAAAACCAAGGGGAAAACCTTGCTGAGAGTGGTGTGTTCTTCTTAAGAACTGTAATGCAGCACTATTTAACGATTTTAAATTATCTGCATATCAAAAAGAAAAATGATACTAATAACTATGTGTTTAAACGATCTTCAAAATCCCTTTTTTCCTCCCTCAAGTAATTCATTCATACTACTAAATTTTTTTTGTAACTTTGCAACCCACACTTCATTTGGCAGCCATACTTTGTGAATATAACAGTAATACTTCAGCTTGAACACTGTTTTTAATTTTATGAAAGCGAAGTATTTGTTTTTCCTTTTGTATTGGTCTACAGAATGCAATATAATATTTCCTCAGCATTCACATTGGAATTGTCAGATATGCATGTGCACTGTCAAAATCATTGTAGAATGTTAAATAAATTGTGACATCTGTGAGCAGCCTAGAATGACAAAAAAGGATGACTCTGTGGAGAATAAATGTAATGGCATGATGGATAGCCAAGGAAACATATGAAATAATTTTCAAACATACCTGTTTTTTCTCCTGTTTCATGCCATACACTCTTATCTGTCAAAATGAGCTTGTGTATTTTAGGTATTGCATATTCGTGAATGTGTAAAATACAGAAAAAATAGGTTCCACTCAGGAAGAGTTATTCCTTTCAAAACTTTTATACTTATAGGGAAGTAGAAGAATTTAAGACATTATTTATGTAAATACACACACTTATCTCAGGATCACCATAGGCTGGGTGGACGTGTGTAGCCAGTTTGCACGTTTCTTCAGAGGAGACTGAACCAGCTCCCTCTGCCAAAGACAACAAGGTCAGGGAGTGACCATGGGGGACAGGGACCAAATCTGACCTGTGTCTGGCTGGTCCTTCACAGCATCTCAGCCTTGCAGCTGCCTGGTGGGTGTGTGTTGCTGCCCAGGGCTGACTACCAAAACAGGACCGCCTGGAGAGCACGGTGAGGCTCTCAGCAAAGGGTTCCCTGGAGGCCCTGAGACAAACGAGCAGCTGGTCCCATCCTCCAGCAGTTCTCTAATTGTGGAGTTAGCTGCTGTCCTTCAACGGGAGTTAATTCAGAGGGATGCCTCACATGCATATGTAGGGTAATGTTCATCAAGAAAATAAACAGGGAATTCTGATAGTTGCATTCAACAGGAAGCTTTAATTCAGGACATGTTGCGGTCCAAATCCAGTGAGGAAACTCTTTTGTACAGTTTATCTGTCTAGTAGGGTTTTCCTTATAGAGGAACTCAGAGGAAAGCTAAAATGAAATCAATTCTAGCAGGTGTTTTTCATAAGGGTGTTTACGAGTAAACAAATCAAATATAAAGTGTGTTTTAGCAGCTACTGTATTAATGTTGCTTAATCTATAAACCACATTCTGGTTTATGTTATTACTGGACAGGATTATTCTGTTACCAAAATATTTAGTGGAACTGATAACCTATTACATTTCCATATTGTAAAACTTGTCATGTACCTACAGTAAGGGACAATACTGGTTACTCATATATACATTTGTTTAATCTTCCCTAAGTTGTATGTAGTGCATCTGTTACTGCATCAGGGACATGGTTCTCTGTTGTTCATTGTCCTAAAATAAATGTTGAAATATTGTCACAAGGAATGAGATGGATAAATTCCATTCTATTCATGCAAGAGAAGTGATCATTTAATCTTGTAAAACCTCCAACTCATATTCTACCATGGAAACAAAATCTTGCCAAGGGCCAGAGGGTTCTACTAGGAATTTTATTACCAAAGAAAGTTAATTCTCTCTTTTTTTGGGGGGGTGTGGGGAAGGTGGAGTGGGGGAGGAGGAGGAGAGGGGCATGGATACATCTAACTGTAGTATGTTCTTGTTGCAAAGAAAGGGCAGGCAAAAGAGTGTGACGTTGAAGAGATAAAAGTAAAATAAATTACTTGCAGTCAGAAGGCATGATCTCATATGCAAAGGTAGGAACATTTTCTCTTTTTAAATACGCACAGTGAATGACTGGAGGCTAATAGCAATAATTATTAAAGTAAAATTCCATTGTGTTCTAACCACTGCAACCATTACACTCTTAGAGATGAAATCCCAGACACTGAATTCGATCACTAAATGCTTTGAATCTGGCAAAATTATTCCCAGGGAGTAGCTTGATCTCTAGCACCACTTTGTTCTCTGATACGGTATCTGGATGAAATTATTACTTATAATATCTAGATGATGCTACGAAAACCCATGCTAATGCTGTGAAAGGTTTCAAACAGCACTAGGTGTACTTAGGAACCAAAATTAAGGCCTTGGGAATTTTTGTGTAAATGATAGAAGGTTGATATTTTCAGGCAGGTGTTGATTAGACAGAGTATGGGTCATACTTGCAGGAAGCTGTGGAAGAATTGTCTCTGCTAGTCAAAGCCTCATGCAGCAGCCTGTTAAGGTTACACTGGGCTGATTTTTTGTTTTCTTTTATGAAAAATGACTCGTACATGCACGAGGTCAGGTCCTTTGCAGTGCCATCTGCAGTATATTCCGCATTCCTTGCAGTTGCTGAAAGGTCTTTCTCTGTCCATTGCACTTAAGAAAAAAAAAAAAAGAGCTTTTATGTTGAAGTTTAAGCATGGCTTGGGAACATGTTTGAAATATTTACATTTGATTCGCTCAGCTCATGAATTACAGTTCTTGTTTTATCTTTTGCCTATAAGATGCATAAAAGAGCTCCAACATTGTGGAACTGAAGATAGATGACATATAAGAAAAAAGTTATAATTTTATATATACTAGAAGGCAAAAGAAGATTTGACTTGGAGATATTCTCAATCAGATCTGAAAAGCAAAGTAAATGCAGAGGATCAGCAGTATAAAGAAGTAATGAATAGCAAATTACACATTGTTGTCATAAAGCCATGTTTAAGCTCTTCTTCTGGATAAAACAGGATCGTGTGGCTTAGTAAATGAAAATGCAGAATAATATCATTGATTTATATGCCATTTTTCAAATTTCTATCACACTCATTGCTTTACATTGCTCAGTCTGTGCTTACAAGTTTGCTCAAATTCAGCCACCTTACAGACAGGCAGCAGGCAACAGTTTCATAGCATACTACAAAACAGTAGGAAGGAGGAGGAACTTTGCCAAAGATATTGACATAAACCTCTCAAGAAAAATGCTGCAGAGCAAGCAAGGGATGCAGTTTTTAATACATATGGATGCATTCACACATGGGCAGGCTCTGTGTAATCTATTTCATCTGTAGTAAGCTGGTAGGATGAAAAGCTATGATTTTACTGATTCTAGGCATCTCAGTCCTGGTGCATACAACCCTTGCATCTTCCTTGTGGTGAAGCAGAGACTTTAGAGAGAACTACTTCTAGGGCAAAGAGATTTCTAAAGGTTGGAAATATGTAACCTGGGAGGCTTAAATTTATAGATGAAACTGTTATAGCTGGATATGGAAGAATAACCTGCAGACAAAAACAGTGTTCACAGCTTGACATTTCAAACATACCACAGCGCTTGTCATTTTTTCCAAATGTGGGGCTGTAGCCAAGTGTCGAGTTTAACTGCAGTCACGATATATTATCAGTGTGGAAGTGAATGATGAATTTTTCACTCAAGGTCTTGAGCAGTTAATAAACTGGTAAGTTGTATTTGTAGTGCATTCTCATGTATTTGTTTTAAACTTGAAGATCCCTAAATTTCTTCACTTTTTCAGTTGAAATTGATGATGGCTTTTGTTCACTTCTTTTTCGCTTTTACTGCATCTCTTATCAGAGAAGAGCAAGGTAATAAAAGAAAGCATAAAGGAAGAAGCATCCACTGACATTTCATGTTTTCGGTCATTCAACTGAAATCTAATAACCTAAGAATATTATCGGGGCCCTTCAAAACAAGTTATTTTCATTGAATAAGGAATTTTAAATTATTTTTCCCAAGTCCTGTCCACTGTTCTTCCATGGCTCACTGTGAGGTTGCCCTTAGTTCCACAAAAACTCCAGAAATACCTTAATTCCTTTCCTACAGTAGAACATCAAAGACTGAAGCACTGAGATGAGAATTGCTAATTGTGTTTTTCCTCCACCTGAACTGGGTGTGATGATAGCACATGCACTATGGAAATAACAGGCTGCCTTAATACATGGCTTGGCATTTTGCCATGGAAATGGCCATAGACCAAATTCTCTGAATGTTTGTATTGGCTTGTGGTGGTGGCAGTGGGTGTGGGTTTCATTTTGAGCAAGCAAAGGCTGACTATCTAATTCATTTTGTTTGGTTTACTTTAGTGTCTGTTGAATCAACAATGACTCAGTAGGTTCAGCATATCAGTGATTATTGCAAGTTACTTCAGTGTGCATTTTGGCATATGAATTTGTATTCAGAGTTGAATAATCACATTTTGTATGGGTATTCCTTGAAACTGAGAGGTTGTATACAGTCCTGCCCTTATTCAGATCCATGCAAAAGCCTTCACCAGGTTCCAGGGGATTGAGAACTGTCATTGCATTGTACTTTGCAATGGTTTTAAGGAATTGCCACTAACCAGGCAATTCCAGAAGGTATTTTTTAAGATCATTTGCCTCTTTAAATGTGATATGGATACTTTAAAGACTTCACTGGAAAACATCACGTGTAGAAAAAATGACAATTTTCCTACATTATGAGAACAAATAAAACCAAAGGCACTTGTTTTCCTTGGCCTGACTAAAACCCTCATAAGGGAGACATTGCATTCTCATTTGAGAGTGGTTGCTGCAAGATCTTAATTTGCTCACCATAGGCAAGAACATCTATAATTTCTGGACGTGTCAAAGAAATACTTCTTGTTGCTTATTGATGGACAGCTTAATCACTTCAAGTAGTATTTTTCCCTGTTTTCAAGTGTTCATTCATGTATTATTAGAGACAAGTTATGAACAGGATAAATTGGGTCATTTAGTTATATTTCCACTTTATATATTGCCTGCTTTAAAAGAACCTGCTGTAACAATTAGATTTCACAGGACATTCAGATATTGACAATGACAATTTAGAGTCTAATTCTGCTGTAGCTGTGTTACTTTCAGGATCAGAAGTCAGATGAAATTCAAGGCATTCTGTGCATTTTGCTGGAAATCCATTTCAAGGTTAACAGAAAAAATACATTTTCTCTCTCTGTAAAGGTTCACGTAATACGTGGTGACCATTAGGTGGTTTTTAACCATTTGAACTTTTCCCCCTTTTGTTGTCTTGCAGTGAATAAGACAGGTTGGAAAAGTTCGTAGGAATGTTGAATTTTCTCCCACTATTTAGAAATAAGAAATATTGGAAACACTTGTTCTGATTCTTATTTTTAGAATACTTACTGGAAATCTTAAAGATGTACATTACAAGTTCTCACACTTCATTTGAGACAAAAGTGTTAACAAAAAATCTCTTGTCAAAACTGTCAACCACTGTAGTTGCAGAATTTTTTTAAAGAAACAAAGATTTTTTTTGTGCCTAACAGGAAAAACAAATTCTTTTATTTACCCAACTTTTCTTTCCAGTTGTCCATGATGCCCTTTTTTGATGAGTTACCTTGTCATTGTAGTTTACTGAGGTAAACAATCTTTGAATTTTAAGTGTAAAAATGTAGGAAAGTAGAGCTCATTCTTCCTCAAAAAAAGGAAAAAAAAGATTTTCACCTCCTTGATTTGTTGCACAAGACAAAGAAACAGGTCAAAATTCCAGTCTGGTTCCAAGACCTTTGCTCATTCTCTTTACAGGTAGGTATCCAGAATGACTTTAAATCCTATTTAAAAGGTTTTGCAGAAAGCTTCCCTGCCCTCCCTGCACATCCAGCCTTATCATAGCTTAGTAACTAAAAATGTGATGGATTTGAATTTATCTTTTTTTTTTTGCCTCCCAGGTAGTGGACACTGCAAATTGGTTATCAACTGTACTTTACTGCACTGATATCAAATACAACACATGAAAAAGTCATGATTTGTTCACACAGGATGAAATTTATTCTGGATAAATGTTAATGCTGTCAATATTAACACAGTCTACTATTACCCTATCTATTTTAACGCTTTAAAGCTGATAAGGGAACAGTTAGAAAACAATTTAGTGTTAAAAGCAAGACAGAGTATTTGTAATAAATGGTAATTTGGGTCTTTGACTTACAGATATGAGGCAGGTAGTGCATAATCTATTTGACCTGGTTTTGCTAAAATGAGGAAATAATAAAGCTGAGAAAATAGCTTCATAATGTTCATTTCCTGAGGATTGATTTAAATTTATGCAACATAGCATGTATTTCATAAGATTAACTTATTTTGCTTAGTATCAGGACTAGCTTTTTACCTAGCCACAATTACAGTTTCATCTCCATAAATAAAACCAGCTGTATAACATGCTCTTCTACCCTTTCCTTTATTATCCTCCAGCCACAGTTGTATTGGATACCAACCAGTTTTGCTCACATACTTTGATCTTGCAGCAGTTTACTCAGATTTTGTGTCCTTTGCTCATCATTTTCCTGTGCTGTTCATCTTTCAATGGCTCCTTTCTTATGTTTTGCTTTTTAAATAGCGTGACTCATCTGTGCTTGTCACACCAGTTATACTAAGAATGACATTTTATCTTTAGAGAAAATAAGGCTTAGAGAAGTTGCACGATGCAGAGGTCAAAGGCAGCAAGAGATTTCGGGTCTTAATTTGCATACACTGCCTGCCCACTCATTCTACTTAGATACTATATGGTAACCTTAAAATAACAGTGAAAACCTGGGGGCAAGAGGAAAATTCAGGAAGTAAAATCCTCTAACCCAGAACTGCACGCCTCTTTGTGTGGTAAAGTGGTATACTATGGAGTTGAATAATTAGGAAGAGATGCACCCTCCCTTAACCTTTAATAATTTGCAGATGATTCAGTGCAGATGCAGAATCAGGGTGGAAAGATGGAGTCAGATTAGTTTGAGATGGAAGTGGTGTCAGCATGCATATAATTTTTTAATTAACATTAGAGGCTGATGACACTAGTTGTGGCTAGCTGTAGCACAGCCAGTATGTAGTAGAATTTTTCTCACAACAGAGTGGTAGTGCACCTCAGATAGAAGGGACCACAGCCAGTGATATCATATTGTGTGGTGATTTAAGGTACAAGCAAGAGTTCTGCAGAAAATGCCTTCAAATCACCATTTGCTATCCTCTTTTGCTATCCTCTTTTGGCTGATTTTGGAACCAGAGGCATTTTTCCACTCCCTAAAAAGCAATCAATTGCTGTCTGAGTCCAAATATTTGTAATTATTTAGGTTTGTGTTGTAGCAGAAAAAGACTATGTGTGTCAGAACATGCTTATGGATGTTATGTCTTTAGAGGAAATCAGTTCTTCATTAAATTAGCTATGTCTTGGCATTATACATCAGTTCAGCATCTACCAGCAACTCCAAAAGAAGTCCTTGTAAAAGCAGAAGTAATCTATGGCTGGACTGTGTAGAAGGACTTTGGAACTTCATTAGATTTTATGTTTTCATGCTTGTAATACTGGAATGATTCCTTTTGTGTGTTAAATTTATTTACAAGTTGAATCTCAAGCCCGTTTTACTAAAAGTTATGAGGTGGCTAGAGATGAGATTTATGGTCCACATTCACTCTTGTCTAATACATTTTTTCAGAGCTGTTTAAATTATGCAAGCTCCATGTAATGTGCCATTTTATTCCATGGCAGACAGACATAGAGAAACACAATAATTTTAAGAGTGTTTGAGGTATCCTACATTTTTATTTTAAAAAATATTTTTTTTAATATTAGATTTATATTATGTTCCATGGTGGACCTTTTTGACTCATCAACACTTGCAAGTGTGAGTCCCACGGATCTTAACAAATAACGTACTGCAACTGAGAACAACCAGAACTTCACAAAATCATTATTCAACACTTTGCAGAATGCAGAAAAATGTCTCTGTTTCGCTCAAAGTCTAATTATCGTATTGCAGAATTTTGAGACACTAATAAGGATGTATTGAGCTTTTGCGAGCCTATTGCCAGTAGGCAATTTATTACTCAATAAATCCTCCACCGATGATCAGATAGCAAACGGAAAGTGCTCCAGACTTGAAGAACAGCATGTGCTTCCACTATTAGCCCAATGTTCGCATTTAAAAGATCAATCAAAATATTTATTAGCACAATATCTACAAAAGATTATTCAGATTGATCCTGGATCATTGAAAAATAATGTATTTTACATCAGGCTTCAAAACAGTATCCTGGACTTTGGTTGTGGGCTAGTTTTCCCCCTAGTTCTATTTTCAGGCCAACAATGCCCTTGTTTGGGGTTTTTTCTACATCTGGGGTTTTTTTCTACATCTATTGCTAATGGATATTGAAGTTCTTCCCGAGCAATAAAAATCTGAAGTTTTCCTTTATGTTTTCCTTCTAGAAACAGACTGCTTTGCACAGTACCTCTCTGCAGTTTATCTAAGCTTCTTCTCTGCCAGCTGCTCTAGTTGTGGGGTCAACTCTCACATGGAATTTCAGCAAGTGTACCATCAAAACAGAGCTGGAGCCTGGGGCTGCTCTATAAAGATGTGTGTGACTCCTCTGTGGAGACAAATGCACAAGGCTGTCATGATACTGAAATCATGGCATTTTATTCATAGAGTTAACATTCAGTTTCTATGTATTGATAAGAGATAGATTGCTTTGATTTTTTTTCCCTGCTAATCTTGAGCTCACCATTTCATTAACAAAAATACCACATGGCTACAATTAATTAAATGTTAAATCCTGAATTTCGTTAGCCCTTGTTTGCATTGGCAACCTTAACCCACATAAAATCGAGTGCACAAATGAAAAGATCTATTTGTTGTCCAGTTATTTCATTAGTCATGATTACATTTGGCATTAATCTGTTATCTGCATTGTGTCTCATCTTGCAGCAGGTATCCCAGGAACAGAAAGGCTGGAGTCTAAAATTGCATTCAGTTGTTAATAGGCACTTTATATCTTAGCCCAGAGCTAAGATTGCTTCTGTATGAGAAGTGTTGGAGCTGCACTTGCCACTAAATTACTATGGATGTTTCTCATGTATTGTAAAGAAGAATATGTAAGTCTGTGCTATCTTTTGAAAGTTCCCCTGAGTCAGCATACGTGCCAAATTATTTATTGCTCCAGACAAGGTCCTAGATATCTCCTGAGGAATCCAGAGAGGGCAGCATCCGGAATATGCACTGACTTGAACAGTACATCTACAGCACTTCTTTCATTATGCTACAGTCTGCCTGTGGGTGGATTTTGGACACCCACTGACCTCCCTGCTACTTCTGAGACATAAATTCTAACTGAAGTACGGTGACTTCTTCCCAGTGACTTTCTGATGACTTCCTGATGACTGGGGACAGAGACCAACACAGAGATCCTCTCATACCAGTATGTGAAAAGTTTTGCAGACACAAGAGAGGTGTTGCCAGATTGTCAAACACAAAGAGCAGTGCACGCTATTTACTTACACCCTACTGATAATTTTAGATGCTTAATATAACAGGCTTCTAACATTTTGAGCTCTCCTCTACTTGTAAATATTCATTCTTTAGACAACTGAGAGGGGACTTTATCAACATCTATAAATATCTGAAGGGTGGGAGTCAAGAAGATGGATCCAGGCTCTTCTAGGTGGTGCTGAGCAATAGGACAAGAGGCAATGGGTAGAAACTGATGCACAGGAAATTCCACCTGAACATGAGAAAGAACTTTTTTACTGTGCAGGTGACCGAGCACTGGAACAGGTTGCCCAGAAAGGCTGTGGAGTCTTTCCTCACCGGAGATACTCAAGAAGTGTCTGGACACAATCCTGTGCCACGTGCTCTAGGATTACCCTGCTTGAGCAAAGAGATTGGTGACTCACTGTGGTCCCTTCCAGCCTTACCCACTCTGTGATTCCATGTTTTTTAAGACACCTCTTCATTCTAAATGAATTCTCAGGAATAAGAGCTTTGAAAAGAAGTGAAATACTAAAAATTTAGGCCATGGTTTCACCATGAACAAACAAAAAAGACTTAAATGTTTGGGACGTGCTGTATTTCCAGACCTATAGGAAGGGTGGGAGTGGTTTTTACAAGGCTTCCCAAGATACCTGAGCACACAACATCTTAAAAGTTTAGAGAGATAATAGACCTTGTATAGAATAGACCTTATATAAGATATCATTTGGTTTCCTTATGTCCTACAGGCACTTGCTTTTAGGATGCTATTTATTTGCTAGGCAGTACAGAGGGACATTAGGGTTCAAATTCTTTCCTTAGAAAGAAGAGCTACTCATGTCTGGATAATAGGAGTCTTTTATTTCATTAGAGTGCACCAAGTATCCTGCTATCACATCATTTGCCAGAGGTTTCAACATGCCATTAAAGGCAGTGCCAGTAACAATGAGAACAAAAAGAAAAACAGGGATGAGAACAAAAAAGAAGCATTGATAAAAAATGCAAGAGGAAGTAAATCTTTATTCTCATTGCGTTACAACTCACTGAGTCACTGGGCTTGAAATGAGATCCCTGGATTTGCACTTCACTCTCATGTCTTGTTCAGTTGAGATGTAAAATCTTCCCCATCCTGAGTTAATTAAAGAACTGCCATTAATGCAAATTTGTTTGAAATTAGCTTTCATGCTGTGTGCACAGGGAAGAAAAAGTTGGCAGATTTGAGTGGCAGAAATCTGAGCGTGCATCTATGTACGTCTTCAGGGTCCTAAGTCATCTTTGGAATCCTGCTCTTTTGTAAATGTGGAACTCATCATCCTTGCTGAGATACAGGTCTCCCATGGAGTACTCATTTCAGTGTGGTCCTGGACTGCATATCCATAAAGGCTGTTTCTTTTCACACAGGATATCTAATGTCAACTGCAGAAGATGTAACAATTGGCATTAGTTTGCTGCTTGTTTAATTTGCCCCTTGTGCAATGACTTCCAAAACCACCTTGGTACTCCCCTAGACTGTGTGGGTGGTTTTCCTGCCAGCCATTTATCACTCATAATTTAATTCTTTCATGCTCTGTGTTAGACCACCAAGGCAGGATTTTCCTGTTGCCCACAATGGGTACTCCTACGTGAATATTGATTGACTCCAGCTCCACAAGATAGTGTGGTGACCTAACAGCTCCAGTGTCTTCAGTAAGTTAGAGATTCATTTTACAAGACATGTCCAGCTATTTACCACGATAAGTTTACCTTATGTTATCAGAAAATAAGGTGAGATCCAAATTATGGGCAAAAAGACTCTCAGACCTCTGTTTGAAAACCAGACCATTTTTCATTCTCAGACTTAAATGGAGGGAAAGAGATTTAAGTGTTGTCAGCCAGATGAGGATGCAACTACTACACATCTTTAATAACAGGACTGCTTTTTCTTCTGTCCTCCACTGTGCTGCTTTCTAGGGTTCCTCTCCTGAATATATTGTGGGCATTATTTATTCTCACTGGGAGATATAAATTGCAAGCATACAGCTAACTATGATGACGCTTCTTGTTTATCTATGCAAGTAAGCTTTCCATTCAGGATTATCTGAATGTAAATATGATGTGTCATCTGATCAGAATAATGAAGACTCTAAAAATTCATTTATCTATCAAATGTTGATAGAAAACCTACACCAGATAGAAATTTTTCATCATTTACATTTTAAAGTACTCTATCAGAAAGATTATACTGCATCAAAAGACTTGCACTTAAGACATCATTTGAGTAAAGTAATGCTGCACAAAATCGTTGATTTAAAATCAAATTAGAAAAGGAAGCCATATTTTTTCTCTAAACAAAAGTGAAAGGTAACAGTTTGTAGATAGCCTCCCAGATATCAAACTTCTGGTCAAGTTGGCAAAATGTTGGGGAGAGTATGCTTTTCTTACTGAACATAGATTACAGGCTTGTAAAAATGTTGTAATGAAGGTTAATGGTTTGAAAACTGAAAGTGTTAACCTTTCCACTGATGTTTTGGGGCTGGACATGCACCATGCTTCCTGTTAGCACTGGCAGCTCTGGTACACACCTCCTCATCGCTAGAAGAGCATCAGGTTTTGATTTCTTCAGTAAACTCTGATCAATGTCACAGCTGCCCTCAGCCCTTGAAAATGCATTCTTTAACTAAAAAAATAACAAATCTGAGATGAGATATGAACAAGAAAGCACTTTTCTCCCCTCAGACTAGGGAAGTATGTTTCAGTGGGTGTACAGTGGCTGTAATAAAAGCAGAGTGAAGCCCTTTGTTTGGCAACTTGAATGAAAGTGTCCTTCACACGCTCAGAAAGATGAACTTGCTTTGGACTCCAGGAGCATGAAATTCAAGGAGCTGAACTCTTCTGTAAAGTGGACCTGTGAGATCTGACACAGTTCTTCCTGTCTCTAGCACAGAGATACCCAGCCCTTAGAAAGGGGATTATGGCTAACTCTAACTAGTTCCTTCATGCTAGGACCTGTGAGAATCCCATGTCCTATGGGGCCCGAGTTCTCTGTTGTGCTCGGAGTTGGGAGTTGGATTCCCCTTGGTTTGGTGTTATCTGATTCTTTGGTATCTGGCCCAAACATCTGTGCTAGCAAATGACTATAAAAGCTATAATTGGAAAGAATTTGCCATTGTTTTTCATAGATAAATAGTACATTGTTTACTAACTGACAGCAAAAGGCATAAATGAAACAGATCCAGTTCTTGCTGGATTTGAGCTGCTCATAGAGATGGAGCCATCTGTGGCTGTCCAGCATGGGTAAAAAGGAAGTGTTGCACCGAACACTGATACAAAACCAAAGCCAAGTTTTGTTCACTGGGACTTTCACAACAGCTTAGTTCTTGATCATTACACTCATAAACAATAAAAATAAGGAAAACGGATTAGAGCAAGTGAGTGGAATATAATGCTTGAAGTATTGAATCATTTCAAAAAAAGTAGAAGATGAACTATGATGGTTTAATTTTCCTTTTTGAATCAAAAATCAAAATATTCTCTGAGCCACTAAATTAGACAAGCAGATTTGTTTTGCTTGTGTTTTTATGAGTGGCATTAGCTACATGGGCATTGAACCACTTTGGAAATTGACAGAAATAAAAGTACTGAGTGAAAAATGCCCTTATTCGTGCTGAAATGAGCCAAAAAGAAAATAGTTCTTCGATTGTAATGTAGAAATATTCCAGTGCTATCTAACCAATAGGATGTAGTATCCAAAAGAGGATAAATATTTTAACAAAACATAAAAGCTTTTTGTTATCATCCTTTGACTAATTTTTTTCTTTTCAAAAATCTCAGTTGTTCCAGAAATTCTCAGCAGTGCAATATCCAGCAGTACCTTTCTGTCAAAACACATGGCCATACTACTGTAGGTTTCTCTGCAATGTAGCTTAAAGATGCTGACTAATTTTACAACACAGTGTTTGTTCCATGTTGCAAGAAAAAAAGGCAAATATCTTTCTAAAGTGATTTCCTCATGTGGGCCATTGAAACTAACCAAACCATATTATAAAAACACATTTTTTTCCTTTTTGCCTTTCTCTCTACAGCAGTTGGGTATCTATGGTGCTCAGACATTGTACTGAAAATTTTATCTTGGAAAAAATCACTGTGTTGTTTCATAGGAATATCTTTATTTTCCTCAGGAGGCCTGTCTTTCATTCTATCTAACAGTAAAATAGCACATGTGTATGCACATGGTCTGCCTAGTGTTTATAGTATTTTCTATTGAGTGCTTTTTTCACTGAATATGAGTAAATAGCATTTAGTGTCACATAGATATGAAAAAAATCAGGTCCACATATACCCTTAAAAATTAAGGAAAAAGTTGGATGACTGAAGAAAAGAAGATAGTAAGAGCTTAAGACTAATTGATGTTGTCAGTGGCTCAGTGTGTTTGGCAGAGTTTGGGAGAAATTTCAGTCAGTATGAATTTGATATGTCCTGTCAACTTGGTTAGCTCATCTTGTAATTCTTCTTTTGCTTTCTGAAGAGTCATAATTTCATGCTGATCTGAGCCAGCAGCAAACTATACTATGTTCAAGCAAATACATTTCCTCAAAAAGCTAGTAGAAAGCAAAGTGCAACCCATTTGTCAATACTTACTCAAGTCCTTGCCAGCAGGTCATGTCTTCCTCAAGCCAGGGGGCTTTTCCTCTTTTTGGAGGGTACCATCACAAATTGTTAGATACGATTGGTCCAGCTGTAGGTTTTACTGCTTGAAATGACATATCTAACAAGGTCACAGGCGGATCAAGCTCTGCTGGATCTTGCCCCATCAGTGTAAAAAGTTATAGCATCCTGTGGGCTGTGCCATCCATCCCCCAATGGACAAGGGCCCTGGAGCAGAAATAACAGAAGAGAGTGTGTATCAGCTTCGTGACCGCAAATCAGAGCCCAGCACATCTACTTCAACTGCCTTTGCATTAATATTCTGGGCTGTCAGCTGGAGCCTCTAAGGAGCAGCCAGCTTGGTACAGGAAGATTAACGTCCAGGGAAAGCGGGAGAAGAGAGGGTTCAACCAGTTGAGGACCAGTTGAGGGTTGCATCTTAAATCTCTGTTGTTCAGCATCATTTGAGACTTTGGTAAAAGACCAAAGGCTAAAATAAGTGCAGTGTTGAAATTTAGTTGTATGATTGATGTCCTGTTTCCTTTTTTTTGATTCCCGATTTGTAGCTTTTTTTGCTTCTGCACAGGAAAGGCTGACTAGCAGTTTTTGGGTTATCATGGCTTCTGCTTGTTTGGAGAGAAAATTTAATGCCAAAAATCTTTTGTGTATTCTTCAACAATAGCTAGAGGAGTATCATCTTCTTTAAGGCTGCAAAATACACTCATCAAGAATAACTGAAAAGATTGTAATATCTATCCTGAACAATAATTCTGACAAGTTTGAAAAGTGTATAATGAAGCAACTTTAACAGATCTGTTACAGTAGAAAATTTATGTGTCCATCATGCTTTAAGACAAGCGAATTTAAAGAATAACACTGAATAAAATGACAATGGACATTTATTTTCTCCCACTATCTACCAGTCCAAGCATTGTACCCAGCAGTTTTTTACAAAACATCAGATGTTAATGATACAACATGGCTTTTCTTAAACATTTCCTTAAATCTTTGTCTTACCTATATGATATTACTCAATAAATGTAGGAGAATTTTAAGATCCATTCTGGAAGTCTTATGACTTCAGATTCACTGAATTATTAGCCTGCTTGAGCAAAATGATAATGCAATATTTTCACCGACAAATTCACCAAAGACAGGATTTCTTTTTTTTTCGTTTTGCAAATACCAGCGTGCTGATCTTTGTTCCTGGATATTGACGTCATGACAAGGTTTGTGAAAATGTTATTTCTAAAATACTGCCAAGCTTTGTGACTGCAAAGCTTCAGGGCCATATATCCTGCCTTGAGTGAACTCAGAATCTTCAATGGAAAAATCAGTAGATCCCTCACATGTAATTATGGAAAGATTCCCCTAAAGAATATGTTCAGGTGGATTTTTTCAAGGACTCTAAATGAATGAAGTGCCTTGTTTATATATCTGTATAAAATTGTGTTGTCATTCAGTATTTTCATCCCCATAGACGTTAGAGAAGAGAGCAAAGCTCCCCTTTGATTCATAAATGCCCTGTAACTTAAATCCCAGTTTGAGGGAACACATATGTCAGGCAGGCATGGCTGATCAAATTACTGAGCACACTGGGTCTGCATGTATTTTGCCTTTTAAAACTTGCTATTAGGCAAACAAACAGTATAGCCTTTCCTTTTTTATTGCATTTGCAGGGTCAGAGTGAAAGGTGAAGGTTGTAAGAAAGAACTTCACTTGGAGTTCAGCAGCCGTTGGATATGGCATGGGATGCTTTTCACTCTACTAATATTTTTTTAATAGAATACAAGTCACTAATACCTTGCTTGTGTTGGATTAGTAAGACAGCCCTGTACAGCCTTGTCAAAACAATCTCTTCTATGTGATTCTCTTGTTTCAGTCCCCTCTCTGTTTGCTCTGATGTTGCCAAGAGAGAAATGATGACAATTATGGGGGAGTAGGAAAGGGTAGGTGGAAAAGTAGATAGAAGATTGCACAAAAACCCCAACAAACAGTGATCCTAAGATGTTTATATAGTACAAAAATATATTTAGTCTTGAAATTATTTAGGCTACCTTGTAAAGCTCAATTTAAAATGTCCTGTTCCCATTTACATTAATGGGGAATGGTGTTTGGTTGGTGTTCCATCTCTTTGTTGTCCTGTTCCTCTGTTCTTCTCCCCCTCTTACTCATTTCATTACTGACTGGTTGTCTGAAGGTCTTGCAAGTTAGTAGGTGTGGGTGAGACTAGCACTGACAAGTGCCTGTAACTGGCCTTTTCATTTCTTCTTGTGAGTGCATGTGGACTAGCTGTCACTCTTTCTGGTATTTATACCACTGGCACTGATGAAGATACTGGGCTTACTGCTTGAAAGCTTTTCCATTTAGGGAAGACTTTTTTTTAAACACTGTAACAACAATGCTGTTTTCTATTAATAAAGTAAGCAAACAAGAGCCTTAGTAATTACAGTGAAAACAATAATCCAAGTACAAACAATAATCCAAAGGTAATTTATGTTACTGTGTCCTTCCACATTTGTGCTGCTAAATGGGAAAATTATTTGATTCCTGTGGTAATCCACATGAGCCAGAAGGCATTTTCCCTTAGGCTCTACAGTGCAAATTTTTTCACCTTTGGACAGCTCTGTGAAGAATGCAACATACTGGGGTCCAAACAAAGCAGCCTAATTTATACAAGCAGGTTCTTGGGTGTAACTGGTCTTGTTGCACAAGTGCAGTTCAATTATATGAGTTACAGAATCCAGTCTGTTCTGTAAATATTTAGAAGGACTTCTTGTCTGCAGTATGTTAATTTTATTTCACAGTGTTCAGTCAAAGCTGCTTAAGTTCTCTCCAAATTAATATTTTTTTACTTTCAACTGGTTGCAGCCACACAGTGCATTATGACAAAATAAATATATGTTTACAAATAGGCATTTAACTAAGTTTGTGTCTACATGTAGGCATTCAGAGATTATTGGAAATTTTAATAATTTTTTTTATATTTAATTATTGATCATGTTTAGTGGCAGCTAATGAGGTTTATTTTTGAGGGGGATATTATAGCTTGGGATTTTTCAATGCATCAGCAATGTGAAGCAGATTAAATCTCCCCACTGAAATAGGTGGGTATATCAAATTATTTAATCACTTGTCTAAAGTACAAAAAGCATTTCTGTGTTTTGCTTATGTCATTAAAAAAATTTTAAAAGAAGAAATACTGAAGGACTTACCTGGCTTATGGCAATACATATACAGACTTTTATTTCACAGAATCACAGCATCATTGAATTGAGGTTGGAAGGAGTGTCTTGGGATCATAGTGTACGCGCCTCCTGCTCAAGCAGGCTCAGCTAGAGCAAGCTGACAAGGACCCTGTCTGGTTGGGTTTTGAATATCTCCCCAGAATGGGACCATGCAACCTCTCTAGGCAATCGATTTCAGTGGTTTTAGCAATTCCCGTTGCTAGCAATTGTTAAATAATGTAGTGCAACATATGGCAAGAGTGAAGATAAGTTTTAAGGGCTTTTTTCCAAACTGAAGAAATAGTATCTTCAAATGCATAAAAGATCACTTGATGGAAATGAGACATAAAAAACTGCAGATCTGAAGCTCAACTTGGTCTCAAAAAACATATTATAAAGTCTAATAAAAGTACAGGCCATTGTTTTATTTCTTTATTTTCTACATTTCCTGTGGTTTTGAAGCTGATGTTTTGCTCCTGGCTGGTACATATAGCAGCCTTAAATATTTCTTTGAAAATAAAATGTGGGATTTAGAGTAAGAGAGGGGGTTTTTTATCTGTGTGGATGTTTGAGTTTTCCCCCCTAGTATTTACACTGGGATTTCACATATCGTATTTCTTTCACTATGTGAATAAACAATTCACATGATATGTGCACCATAAGGAGTTCTTTGATGGCAAGCAGTTTTCCACATCTTACAATTCCTATAAACATTTGGATGTTTGAGAATTTTACGTGGGTTTGTAACATTTTCTGGAGGTTGTAGGTTCATTAAAAGTATCCACAAATATTTCTCTATGATAGATATGCAGTCTCTGTTATACTTGCAACAAATAAGAAAATGTAATTTAATTTAAAATAGTTTGTTCCATAATTTTATATTATTCTTTGTGTCCATATAAGAACATGCAAAAGTGGAAGTTGGTAACAAAAACATAAGTGGAATTTTGGTACCAGGTGTCTTGTGTGAGACATGAAAACGAGCACATAGGTATTGAAGACGAACATGCTAAAATCAATGAATAAAGTATTCATTTGGACAGTAAATATTTTAAGTATAGGTGGTAAAATCTTTGCTAAAATATGTAATGACAGCACTATGTCTATGTTATGATCCAGTTGTAAGAGATGCCTCTGCCCAAACTGAAGCAAGCAAGACCATATGCCAAAGTCAATAGTACGGGTTTTATTTAACAGCTCATGTGAGATAGAGAGATAGAAAGAAATAAGAAGGAAGGTGGGGAGGAGAACAGAAAGAGACTGACAGAGAGACAGAGATTAAGCAAAAGATATCATCCCCATGTGGATTCCTGCAGAATCCTGCTGGTCTGTCTTCACTCTGGTCTTGATTGGGGGTGTTCCCAGAGTTGTTCTTCTGGAGGTACCACTTTTATACAGTCCAAATTCTGGGTATCCATGGGGTGTAGAAGCTGTTCCTATAATTTGAGATGGCATGTACATAAGCACTTGCTTCTTTTCCCACAGTTTGCCATAGTGAGAATTTTTGTCTGGTTGCATTACCCAGATCTACCTGACCAGGCCTGAAATTAGCATCTTCCTGTTTTGTCATCTGTGCTTACTTCAACTTCCATTGTGGTGACTTTTCTTCTGGGGACAGTGTTTTGAGATGTGCAATTGCATTCTTTAAGTCCGCACAGTCTGTGAAATCAAGTTGCAGCAGCCAACTAGGTAATGAAGCAAGAAGAAATAAACATTAAAATACATGAAGTTTTTTAAAGACAAAAAAAATAAAAGGGTGTCTTAGAAACCAAGGAAAGCTCCTTCTTCCTTCCCTGTAGAGGGTACAGAGATGACCAAGCATGTGTTTCAAAAGCAGGCATTTTATATTGTTCAGGCTAGTTCTTTTAGGTGATCCAAGAAGATGTAGACAGGTAGAGATTAAGCTCAGAGGGAATTCACTGCCAGCCATTAGGCAGGCAGTCTGAGATTCCAGCGCAATAGTGCACCTATGCACTCATCTGTGGGTGCACAAAACATTATTTCTCAGTGGAAGCAGGAATAAACAGACCCTACATGCAGCTAAACCATGCTAGTGGAAGGTTTGATCTGCTTGCTTTGGGCAGAATGAGTGTTAGAGAGAAACTACCTGGACTGTGGCTCGTGCTTGGCAGCAGAAATGCCAGTTACAGGTTATGGGAAAAAATGGTCTGGGAATCTGTGACTGTGACCCTCAAAAGCAGGAAGAGGGGAGACCTCTTGGACAGAGGGCTTGTTGTAACAGAAAACATGATCAAAACAAAGACAACTATTTGTTTTTCTTCATTTCTTTATGCTGTATTCAGAGCAACAGGACTTGCTGACCTTTTAATTTTTTCCCCTTTGTGTGTATGTAAGCAGCATTACACTTAAGCCAAAATGTTTAGTTTAGGAGAAAAACCATTATGAAGGCCCAGTTTTGGGTAATGTACAAGCCAAGAAAGCAATAATGACAATAACACTATTTTTGCCTCCACTGCACGTCTGCGAACATCTGTCTTATGGCTAGATCTGAACAGCCTGCACTGAATGACATTAGAGTTTTAGCGAAGAAAATTAAACCTAGGACTAAGCCTCTGAGGTGAGGAATGTCTATACAACGGCAAAACCCAAGGGCTGCATTTGAAAAACTTTGGCTGAAAAACATTACCTTATGAATAATATCACTGGCTTTAGATGCTGCTCGGTGATTACAAGTCAGCTAGCCTTTGGGCAAAGATGGAAGCTTTGAGGACCCAATATTTATTTGATTGTAACTCTACATGCCTTAAATATATTCTTTAATATTTCTGAATAATTAGAGTATAGATCTGTGCTAAGCATTGTGCTCCACTTTGAAAGGAATACTCAGATATTAGCAGAATGCATCTGAAAAAAAAGATCCAGAGCTCTGTGGTTGTTCACTAGCAGCTCATAACCCTCCAGATTGGTTGGGGAGGCTTTTTCCACCCTTTGGACCTCAGTGTGGAATGGTAGATAAGGTAAGATGGCAAAAGACCTTTCTCAAATCCTGCCAGGATAACCATTGATAGCTGATCTACTTGGGCATTGGGTCTAGTTGGGAAAATACAAGCAGATTACATTTTTGTTCAGAAACAGGAACCAAAACAGAGAAATGTCCATCCACAGATGTGCTACTCCAGTGGAGCTGGGCTGAGGACAGTCTGAAAATACGGTGTGTATTTCTATTGAGTAGAACTGGTGCCTTGAAAGGCAAATACAGAAAATGAGTGGTTCAAGGGCAGTGCTTATAAGCCAGGACAACTTTTGTTGTGTTCCTCTGGGGTAGCTGACAACTCAAATTCAGTAGCTTCTCTCCTGTCAGACCATTGTAACTGGGAGCCAAATCAATTCTGCTTTGTTTAAGAACAGTTCTAAGAATGCTTGATCAATATTCACTTCCTCTTTTTGCCTCTTTGTATGGCTAAGTAATTTGTACCTTTGTTCTGTTACATAGCATCTGTTACAGGCCTCATTGTGCAATGTTTATCACCTGAGAAGTTCATGACTTAGAAGAACATTTTACTTGATTCACACGGGACTGTCGACAAAAGGATGTATTTTTCTTCAGAGTAAGATGTAAAGTTTCATTTTATAAAATAACCGTGTCAAATTGCACAGAGGAGAGATGGCTAATTTACCATTAACAAGTTAATTGCAACTGATTTTTTTTCCCCTGGAATGCAAATGAGAGGGAAAGGACCATTCCTTCTCTTATAGGTGACAGTACAGCAAATCTGTCACCTATATTCTCGTCCATTCTTGGACAGTCCTTAGCCCTCAACAATGACATGCCTCTATCTATAATCACTTTGGGTAGAAAGCAAGAACACCTACATAATTGTTGAAAATCACAGAGTTGTGAAAGCTTATCTCTAGCTACCCAAGTGTCAAGTGGCACAAAGTGGATTCATTGCTCCATTCAAAAGTACAGAGCAATTTAGGCTTTACAAATACCACAGGGTTTAGTGAGGAAAAGTTCTTGCTACTCAAGTGTGCGTCAGCTAACAAATTCCAGCACAATTCATACAGAGCTGGGAACTTCTCCTATTGTCTTATCTTTGAAGCATTGCACACAGTGAAAACACTTCTCCCTTCTTCTCCCAGAATTATGTGATATGTCAATGAGACTTTTTGCCCTTGGCCTTTTTGAACTTCATGAGGTTTGCAAGGCATCGCCTCTCAAGCCTGTCAAGGTCCCTCTGGCTGCCACCCCTTCCCATCAGCGTGTCAACTGCTTGGTGACACTGGCAAGCTGGCTGAGGGTGCACTCAATAGCACTGTCCACGTTGCCAGCAAAGACGTTGAACAGTGATGGTCCTCATGCCTATCCCGGAGGACACCACTCATCACTGGATTCCACTTGGACATCGAGACATTAACAGCAGGTCTTCGGGTGTGACCATACAGCCAATTCCTTATCCACTGAATGGCCTGTCTGTCAAATCCCTGTCCTTCCAGTTTAGAAACAGGATGTCATGTGGAACCGTGTGATATGCTTTGCACAATTCCAGGTAGATGATGTTGGTTACTCTTCCCTTATCCGCCAGTAGTTTATTCCCATCAGGGGAGGTCACCAAATTTGTCATACTTGACTCACCCTTAGAGAAACTGTGCAGACTGTCACAAATCACCTTATTTTCCGTGTGCCTTAGTAGAGTTTTCAGGAGAATCTTTTGGAGGTATCAAATTCTGGAGTATCAAAATTTTCAGTTGCCTTTAGTAATGGCCACTATTTTTTCTGTCATATTTCAAAGAAAAAATAATATTGAATTCCTGCAACTTGTTGGATCTCCCTGAAAAAAAAAGACTCTTAAGGGGCTTCTCTTTATATTCCCATCTGTAACATATCTTTATGGTGTTTGTATTAGTATTTACTTGACTGAAAGGATAATGTGGATAAAGATACCTGCAGAATCTTCCACTTATTATGCATTTTTCCAGCATCTAATGCATGATCTATATTTTAAGATTAACGCCAGAGAGCACAGGAGTACCTCATAGGCATGATTTCCCCATCTTCTTTTATTTTTCTTTTCTTTGGCTTCTATAAAATTAATTAATGAACTTTGGAGCTGATCTCCTGCTAGCAATTCCAAACAGGTAAAGCCTAAGCAAAAGTCTTGATCCAGTTCATCTTCTTTCAAAATCAGCTTCTCTGAAATGGGATGCTTTTGTTCAGAGAATCTCACTTGTAAACTACCCGTGCTTCTCAAATAAATTACTCTCTTGAGATTGAAGGGGAGGGTAATATAAGGAAAACTGCTTTTGAAATTTCACAATTCCTAGGATTTTGAGGGGTAGAGTTATTCAAGCGGAACATTCATTTTATCATTGCTCTTCATGGTGTCTTTCAAACCAAAATCTTTGCTGGTTTAGCTACTGAATCAAGCTAAGAAATTCATGTGGCAGTAGCAATTCTGTGTTGAATCCCTTTGTAGCAGACTTCTTTACCTGTGTGACTTGGCTATTGATGCTGCCAATATGGTAGCTTTATACATGGCATTTCTTATAAATCGTTATTTTCTAAGATTGTATTCTATCTGAAGTCACTATATCACTTCTTGAAGGGAGCAGTTTAGTTATGCACCAGAAGAGAAACAATAAAAATCTTTGAAAGGTAGGTTCTTTGCTACACCAGAATAATGCAGTGCTTTTCCATAAATCTTTAGATGCCACTTCCTTTTGAAGTAGCCCAGCTGCAGTCTGTTCTCTAGCTACTGTGACTACAGGCATTTACCCTCACAGTTTTCAGGTGTTGGTCATAGGCAATTTTATTTTCCACAAGATCAGAAGGCCAGACATTAATCTCATTGGTGTGAATCCAAGATATTTCCCATAGAAAATTATGTACTGACAAAGTCCAGAGAACTATTTTCTTTCTCCCAAGGAGAATTTTTTCATTCAAATAAGTGGTAAGCCTTTTGAATTTTCAGGGTGTTTTTTGGTTTTTTTTTTTTTTTTTGCCTTACCATGGGAGGTTTCCAAAGACAGAGGGATGCATTAGACCTCTCTGATTTTCACTGAGATGATGTATCCAGTGAATAGGCGCCTGAGTTTCCTCTAGGTCTTTGAAAACCTTCCACGTGATTCTTTTAGGTTTTTGTGCATCCCTTTTCCTGTCTCCGCTGCTTTTCAAGCCTCTATAGAAACACTCATGTGAACCTGGAGGAGATCTGTGCTCTATAGTCAACTCCTAATTGCCCTACTGGGTCCACCTCATTAAATGTTATGTCTTGTTATCCATCTGTATCTTGGCTTTCAAACATAAAACGTGACCTTGGGCTGTGATCCATCTACTAACTAGACAAGATCAGATTTCACTACAGCTTGCACAAGAGATCTTCAAGGGGAAACTAAAGTATCTAAAAAAGGTTTTTAATGATTGGGTAGGTGACCTCAGTGAGCCACAGAATCAGAGAACCTGATATGTGCTATCTCACCATTTTGTGAAAGAAATAGCAGCATTTTACACCAGTTCTGACCATAAATGTTTGATGTCATTTTTCCCAAGAACTGGTTAACAAAGAACCTAAGCTTTATCTCTGCACATCAAAGCCCTCAAACTCATGTGCAATGAACCCAGTTGTCATTCTGTCCCTTCAGGACAAGTAAAGCCAGTGACTTCTTTCTCTCACCTCTCTCGGGCTCAGTTTAAAGGCACAGAAAGGCACAGGACTCATGTCTGGGCATAAAGAGGTGATAGGGGATACAACAGCATAAAGTCACCCCAAGACATTAGGTCCTATAATTGTTATGGTTTTGGTAATTATAAATCAGTAAAAATTAACTAGCGGTTTCTGGTGAAAGAAAATTCCTCCACGGGATAAACAGTAGCCCCAAAAACCTTTGTTGGCAGCAGCATAAACAATTTCTCCTTGAGTTGGGCCACATGAAATGCTCACTACATGTAACTGTTCACGTACAATACCTTCATGGTGTTCTAATGAGTATATGTTTGGCTTCAGGAGACTTAAAATATATAACATCATGATTTAAGAAAAATTCTGACTGTTTTTATCAAATAACTTCTAATAAATAATAAATCCCTCCTCCAAGTGACATACTTAAACATAATAATGTCCCTTTACACAAGTGACAAGCCTGACAGAGCTAGAAAAATGCCTCCATTATGACTTCTGTTTTAACAATTTTTGTTGTTTCAAACTTATGAAATATTACCTTATAAAAAAATATATGTTGATAATCTAGGCTAACAACACAAGTGTTAAGAACAGTATTTATTGTTATATATGAATGTGTACGCATATGCACACACACATACAGACAAACACATACTTGTATAAACACAACAGCTGTCTCAATGAAAAAAAAATGGAGCAGTCAATTGTAAAATTGAGGGTTAGACACTGGGAGTTAGGGTGGAAAAAATCGCGAACATGGCCTGCCATAGTTTAAGATCAATGAAGCAAGATGTGAAGATTTTTCTTTTCCTCTTGAACCAACCAGCCAGAACATGCTGTTAAACCACAAACAAGCCACTCGTTAAAAATAATGCTCCAGAAAGGAAATATTTCCTGTGCTTCTCAGCATAGCAGGTAATAACATCAGAGGGCAAAGGGATGGTGGACTAAGTCTTACAGTAGATGATTCATTAGTTACTCCTGTAGTACTGAAAAACTACAGACTCATACAGAAGAAAACCATGTGAAGGTGGACAAGATTAACGGGATTTGTCCATACCTTTCCCGTGATGGCTAGGTTAGACACTTGCAGAAATCCTCAACATTTTATTACACACTGTAATCCTCATGGATAATATAGTACAACTGCTTAGTTCTTAGTGCCTCTTAGTTCTTTCTTCACTTAGTTACCTTTAAAGGGAAGAACTGATTCTGTCATGTATTATAGAGAACCGCAAAATGTGTTAGTGAAGGGGTGGTAGGAAAAGTCTGCTTGAAAGGTGAATGAAGCATTCTCTACAGTGGATACTTTACAGTTGGCTTCTTGAACTCAGCAAAGTAGGTGGTGTTCCCAAAATAGCATTTAGAGCTTAACAGATACAACTGGTCCAATTCAGATGTGGCATAAATAGGAGCAGACAGAGGGAGTAAGCAACACCCCTGGTGTTCATGCTGGAGTTTAAGGCGGCATCACTTGAGTAGCAAAGTGATTGGAGAACAGAGCTGAAACAGGCAGGCTGACTTGTGAGAAGAGAAATACAGAGTGCAGGACTGTTTCTGTGGGACAGACAGATGGGAAAGAATATACGTATTCTCGATGTAGGCCAGAGACTGATCCTTGAAAGGTTTGTGTGTTCAAGGCCAGGTCAGATAGAACTTTGAGCAATCTGATCTAGTGGAAGGTATCCCTTTCCGTGACAGTAGGGCTGGAACTAGATGATCTTTAAGGTTCCTTCCAACACAAACTGTTCTATGATTCTATGATGGGTATTTCCATAGGTTCTTCCAAGTTCAGCTTTGTATAAGCAGTGATCTTAATCAATGGCATTTTCCCGTGGGTCAAATTTGGCTCATGGGCCAAAGAAGAAGCCTGGCACAAGGGTATGAAAATCTGTCTGTGTGTTACCTAGATGGAGGTGCTTATGGTGCAAGTCAGTGCTACAGGAGTTTACAACCTCCTAACTGGAAATACTGAAATAGCCTCCCACTTTTATTCAGGAAGAAAGCCAGATTTTTTTCTACTCTTTTCTGGAGCTGAGATCTACAACTGTTCCTAAATTAGTATATGCACAGCCCCGGTCCCAATTTGCACTCCCTGCTAAGTTTGGAAATAAGAAATTATCTACATGGAAAAAGAAAAAACCCAGTTGCATAGCTTTTATTATCAGGCTTAAAAATTGCATGGAGAGTGTTTTCATTTGGTGCAGTACTGCTTCTGACAGCCCAAATGAAATCTGCCTGTAGCGGATGTTGCCTGTTACTGGGTAGAAACATTTATTAGATCTAGTATGTGCTGCTTCAACAGACAATGAAAAAGATAAACAATTGATTGCAATCAGAAGCCAAAACAAAAACACTGCAGTAATGTTGCATATTTGCATAGTTATCATGAATCTGTGGACAAGAAAAAAAATCACTTTTAATGCATATACAGATGAGAATGAATTTTAAAAAAGGGCCTGGGGAGACAGATACCAAACACTATCAGATTGTGCATTGACTTTTGACCACTTCTGTACTAAATATGAAAGTCATCCAAAGCCTGGAAAAGCCAAAAGAGGAATCTTGATTTCAAGCTTGATGTTGAGTGGGCAGCTAGACTGCCTATTTTTGGGTAAAAATGTCAATTTGTTCTCAGATGAAGTTTTTGGTGGAGTTTCTATATTAAGTTCTGCCTCTCTAAGAAAGATTAGAGTTTCTTTCTCCAACATAACTGACTGGCAGTACCAGTCCAAGGCAAAGCCTTCAGGCACTTATTCCTCTCCAGAACTCTTTGGAAATTCCAATTTCCATTTCACCAACAATTCCAATATATTCCAATATATTAATTTCCAAAACAGAATACAACACCAAGCAATGCTGTGTCATTCTGTCTCTGAAACAAAGCTGGTGGAAGAAACAGTGCACAGAATTATTAATATAAATAAATATTTAATCTTTTTCTGTTCATGACCATCTCTGGCTTTAGTATGTACATATCACTGTGCAATGTTGCTGTGCAGTGGAAGTGCTCTGATGAGCCAGCCTCTTCTACCTGTATTCATTAGGAGTAAGGGATATAATTCTGGAAATCTAAACCTGTCCCATCTCAATCCTATATAGTTTTTTTGTCCTACTAGTATCTGTGTTGAAACTCACAATGCGGGAAGTGGAAGCAGCACTGAGACATAAATTCCCTAAAATGTTAAATTTAAATGAAACTCCAAAAACAATACTTCACCTCGCCCGGTTCCCAAAATGGACTAACACATTGATTTTGAAACCATGGTTTGGAGAATAAATCACAGATTAAGTGTGAGGGGTTTTGGAGACAGGAATTACATGTATATCACCAGGAAAATGGTTTAGACAATTTGTTTTTATTTTTTGCCAACAACTGCTTGTTTTTTGTAATTCAGCCTTACTGATGTTGCTAACTTAGAATTAGATATTGTAAAATGGCATGATGTCTGTTCTATGGGGGGAGAGGAATGCTGATGTGAGAGTACCTCTTAATGAGGAGCAGTTGATTATATGTGTGGGCAGTTTTATAGTTTTTTCAAACAACATAAAAGTGTTATTCTGGATTTACTAGCAGGAAATAAAATCCGGATTGAAATTAGATTTTTTTAAAAGGCACAAAATTCTAATGTTTTTTATGTCACCACTAAAAAACCCACACATCCTGTTAAATATGAAGCCTTAAAGCTGCAGTAGTGTCTTGAAGGCAAAAGCAGAAATTTTATTTACTGAAGCAAAGCTTCTTTCTGTGTTACTGTCATTGGAAAATGAATAAGTATTATTCTCTATATAATTAAGACCTTGCTATAAGTTGTTTGCAGTTACTGATAGAAACACTGACTTCACCTTATCCTGTTAAATATGTCTGTAAGGGGTTCAATTCTGACAATTTTTGTTGCCATCCTTCCATCTAGAAATCTCAGTGAGATTTTACCTCTGTAACAATTCACTTGAAAGTTAAGGCAGTTTCAGGACATTTATATCAAATCTTAGAAGCATAATCCTGAACATTCTTGTAGGTCAAATTATGATTATTGACTTTTATAACTGTTGCTCTTTTTTCTGTTTTGGAATATTTATGACCAAACTCAATTTCTCCTTCTTATTTTATCCATATCATCAACCTTAATGGGAAGTAACAGACATGGTTTAGCCAGTGGGCACATAATGTTGAAAAGCAGACAATTCCACCTTTATCATATTTCACATTTTTGCATCAATGTCTCAGGGCAGTCAGTTGTTTGCCCTCAACTTTCATGGTTCACTATTGCTTGTGGCTTCACACAGTCCATTTTTTGTTTCTTTTAAAGACTAATTTATCTCTCTCAGGGCTCACGCTTGCTCTTGCTTTAACTAGTTTTAGGACAAAGGAAGGTGATGCAGGCAGTAACCTTTTTAGAAGCAGGTCTGGTTGTTTGATGTGTTGCTTGTTTCTCCCTGGAAAAGTAAATCTACTTACAAACACCTTCAAAGGAACTAAAACCCTCTTTTTCTCTTCCTCATTAACATAGAAGAGAACCTCTTAGGAGAGTGTGAGGTGCTTGGGACAAGATAAATGATGTTTTTATTAAAATTAACCAAGCAAACCATTTTCTATAAGTTGGGATTCATTAAAACATATTTTTCTTCCTAGAAGGCAAAGTGCAGTGACTCGCTAATCTAGAATTAAAATAATTTTAGGTATTTCTGGCATATTATCAATAGATGTAGAAGAGAGATTGTTTGCCAGCTTGTGAAAAGAATCTGAAAGTGAAAAGGTGGGACCTGGCAGTCTCTTTTCTGACAAGCAGTTCACTGACTAAGCATGTAAATCACAAACACTGCTGAGGATCACCTCTTGTCTGGGAAGAAGAGCTCAGAATGACTACAAAATTGGGTTACAGTGCAATATTTAGAATAATCTATCTAAATCACATAATAGGTATTCTTCTTCCCTTGTGCAGCAAAATGTATTTAGAGGGAATGGAAGAGAAGCTGTGTTTAACCTGACACTGCCCTGCTATGATGTCCCACATCCTGGGACCAAAGGCTAGCCTGTATCCTTGCTCTCCTTCTGTCCCTTAATACAGAAAGAAAGGAAAGGAACGATTTCCTGGTGTTTCCCTCTGTTGTAGGAGGAGGAAATAAGCTTAGCCCATGGAAGAAGGGTAGAACTGAATTTGAGGCAAAATTGTTGGCTGAGGGAGCATGGCATGATGCAATTTGAGGTGAGAAAAAGCAGGGGTTTACACTCCAGAGCACTGAGTTACCTGCTGCAAGGACTGGCAACAAAAAGTTATTTGTAACTGGAATATAGCAAACTCTGTGGTCTGAAAACAAAGTAAGGTCAGGCAGGCAGGCAGGCAAGAAAACCTGACCAGAACAATTTACTTGTATCTCAGACAGTGGTCTGAGTCCAGTCATGATTTTTGATAGCCATGACCAGGTTAGCCTGCTGTCTTGGTCCAGCCTCAGGTTGCCAGAGAAGGCAAGTGCTGAAGAAAAAGCACAGTCAAACAACACATAGCTGGGACATCTGGGGAACTGCACTATTTTCTCTTCCGAGTTTAAACAAATGTTACACTCCTGGCCAGTGTGCCACTTTATTTCATATGGTCATTTCTTGCTGTGCAGCAAGACTGGATTGAATTATGCTAGAAACTGCAAAGAACCAGCTCAAGGATCAGGGAAGCAAGAGTGCTTCTACTCAGATTTTAGTTCATCTGTTCCTCTGATTTATGGATGTAGTGGGGGATTGACCTTATCATGTTTGAAAACATGAAATCCCATAAGAATTGTCAAGATACTGAGCTGCAAACAGGCCAGGATGAAGTAGAATTTTAGATGCTGCAGTTTTCTTTATGCATGCAGGTAGGATCTGTCCTGAAAAGAGATTAGCTCCTGCAGTTACACTGGATAAAGGAACCAACCTAATGTATGTATTAAGGCATTTAACTTACACTGATCAGAATTTCGTCACTTTGATACTGCAATTTTGAATATAGAAATCTTTCAAAATTCACAATACAGTGTCCTAGGTGAAATATGAAATAAAATAGCTAGAGATATTGCACATTAACCATGCATACATTTTCATATGCTTGCATTTCAGGTCTGATAAACTGATTGTGTATGATCTGAATGCACCCGTTGTTTTAGAGTAATCAAGCCTGATTATAATTTTCCCATTTTAGTCTCCTTAAAAACAACCCTAAACCCTAACAAAAATAACAATTTTCTTGTCTTCTGGGGTAACATGCAAATGAACTGCTGACTCATAATTCCTTGTGTTATGCACAGATTGCCAGCTTGAGAGAAAATGGTGAGAGACTGTAACATTTTGTAGTTTTTCAATTCTGTGGATGCCAGTTGCTAATATGTACATGGGGTTGATGTTAGTGAAGTTTGTATTTTATCCTCTAGGCCTTCCATTAAAAAAATTAACTTGTGATTAATTGCTGCATGCTTCCATTACTGCAACGTAGATGGATTTTAAAAGCCATCTGATAAAAAAAAAGTCACCTTGGGTTATTTTATATGCAGCAGCTGTAGAGCACTCAGTAATTTTATTTTGTGGTTTTTATATTCATAGTGACTGAAAAAGCAACTTCAGATGGGATCACAGGATAATAACATCAGTTCTGTTCCTCTCTAAAGTTTGATTTTCTATGTTTGAGAAGCTGACAACCATATCTGAAACTCATTGATTATCTGCTTATAACAGCTCATCATCTCAATGGAACAGATCAACAAACCTTTTCCACTTTGTTTAATGTATTCCAAATAACAATAAAATGGGGCCAAAGATATTTGAAACTGAATTAGAATAGTGTTAACCTGGTTTATTTATTCTGAAAAAAGAACAATATTTAAAGAATAATTTGTGATCAATTTAAGTGGATCATGATTTTAGATTAAATTAATTGTTCTCTTCATTTGTCTAAAGAGTATATTTACCTATTCTATGGTCTATCACTGACTTATATATATATTTTTTTTATAAGTCAGAGGACATCTTAAAACAGTGCATGCATTCAATTAACATTATTTAATCTATTGATTCTAAGGCTTTCTGTCCTAGATTTTCAAAAAAATTCTTGTAAAATCTGTTGTCCCACACACCAATCTTTCATGGTCATCCACATAACTTGACATTTGCTACTTCTTCATTAAATACCACCAAATTAACATTGTTATTCAAGTGTGTGGAGTTGGATGACATTCTTTTTTTTCTTTGTATCTAAAATCAAGATAATCTCTGGGTATTCTTGTTCCAGTTCCTTAGCCTGTTCAAACATACCAGAAAACAGAAATGTATCCCTTCTATGATGAAACCAAGGCAACCCAGAGGATACTTCTGAAGATCACAATTGATTGCCACAAATGAAAGCAAATTGATAAATTACAGTTTGCAAACCCCTACAATAGGAAATTAATGTAGTGGTTTGAAATAAAGCAAATTTCAGCAGTTTTAGACAATTGCTTACAACCATCTGCAAAAGAAAATGTTGTTTCTTTTTCATTGAATGTACAGAGATTTTTATATAAACAAAACTGAATCCTTTCAAGAATCAGCATTGGATCACAAGAGAAGGAAATGATGCTTCACAATGGATCTGATAAATGAGACATTTATAAATGAACAGGCATATTGATTGACCTCTGATTTTTGAAGAACTTTCAAAAAGCAAAGTAGAAAGAAATGTAATTCTCTGCTATTTATTTTGGGAAGCAAGTGGTTGAGCCATGTGCTGTAAGTGACTCAAATCTGAATGTTTGAATTTCTTATCAATATTTTGACAGAATGGTTGTAATGCACAGCCTTAAAATCAGTTAAAATGTTGGACCAGGATGCCTGTGAACGTAGAAAGTCATGTATCATCCTAAAATACTGCCATTTGATTTTGGTACTTCACTGCAGCAAAAAAAGCAGCAGTGAAATCTGGACCTATCAGAAGCAGATTTTATTTTAAGTAATAATTTAGTGTCCAGTCCTTCATGTTAGTAATATGTAAAAACCTAAGGGAATTTTTATATCAGTACTTCTACCCTGCATTAGTTCACAGAAGCACTTAGAATAGGAAATCATGGCTGAAATTAAACCAGTTAGCATTATTACTTTGATCCCAGTGGAGATATGTGTTATGGCTGTCCTGTACCCTTCTTGCTGTGGCCGAGCAACTTAGCTACCTTTATCTACCTGTGAGTTTGTGTGACAGGGAAAAGGAACCAACCAGAGCTCTGCTGCGATGGGGCAGCATTGCAGCATCATGTTCTGATCTGTTTCCTACCAACAAAATGCATGAGAGCTCATCTTTCACTTTTAAATGAGTCAGGTTTCCCTTGGAGCCTTTCAGTTAGAAGAAAGAAATAAACACTTAGCAAAGGCTACTGATAAAATCTACACTTTTATTACTTTTTTTTTCATTTTTAATAGGAAAATGTGCAACCTCCCTTCTAGCAAAAAGATGTAAATTGTGGATTTTAAGAAACAAATCCTGCTGCACAGCAGGTTTAGACAGGCTGCTGCAGTCGGGGCCTTAAGGCATTCTGTGGCTTCCCTGTGGTAAGCCATGGTTCTCATTTGTAAAGCCAGGAGAATTCCCACTGTTGCTATAATCGTATGCATGATCCTTCTTCCATCTCAGTGCTTCCAGCATCAGTTAAAAAAAGAAAAATAGGGCAAATGTTGGTTGTCATGTAGTCAGCTATCCAAGAGCTTAGAAACTTCATATATTTTGTGTGATTTAATTTTGTCCTCAGGAAAAGAATTAAGTTTTTTAGTGGAAATCTTAAAAAAAAAAAAAAAGAAGAAGAAGAAACAAAGAGAATAAAAAATCCACAGGGCAAAAATCAAACAACAGCAACAACACCACCAAAAGATGTCCTGATTCAGATATGGCAGTAAATGCATCAGAAATTTTTTTAGGTTAAACATTCTCATTTTTTATGTAAAATATTCTCATTTTTCCCATGAACTGTTTTCCAAATATGGAAAATCCTTTTAGAAAAGGCCTGAGTTCATCCCATGATCCTTGTTGTCATATAATCTCTGTGTTCTGTCCCTTCTGCACGTGGTGACTTCTTGTCCAGTGTTTGACTCTGCAACTTTCCTACTAGCAGCCCTTGATGGACTCATTTTAGCATGCATTTTTGATTCCCTTTATTCTTTTGATACTCCGAAAATATAAGTCAGTGTGTTTCACAGGTCAGTTATGTTTTGTGGGTAAAAGTACTCTAGTGTCTTTTAAGCCTTCCCTTGGAAAATTTCATTTTATATCCCCTCCTTCCTGTACTGTGAAAAAGGCTGAGTATCTGTTCCCTGCTTATCTTCTCTGGGTCTTTCATGATCCTGTAAACCTCACTCTTCCCTCTTTCTGTCCTCTATCTTTTCCTTTTCATTGTTAAAAAGTGCTGGTTTGCTTCTTCTTGCCCACTGTGGAAGCTGCTTCAGAAATTTCATTGTGCCTTCTGCCCCGCCATCTAGAAGCAGGGAAAAACCTAGGTTGGAAGGAGCTTGTGAAGGTCATCTGAGCCCACCTACAGCTGACACCAGGGGTTTGGATTAAGTTATCCATTGGTCCAACAAGACGAGCCTTGAAGTAATTCCAGTAAGGGAGATTCCACAAGTTCTCTAGACAACCTGTTCCAATGTTTGGTTGTTCTCACAGTGAAGAACTATTTCACGGAGTCTGATGAAATTGCCTTTTGGAGCAACTGATGCTCACTGCTGTATGCTTGTGAAAAGAGAGTCTCCATCTCCTCTATAACCCCTCTCTAGATTTTGAGAGAATGTGATGAGACTCCTTCTTCCCTTTCAGTTGAGTAAGCTGAATTCCTTTCCCCTTTCAACAGGCATCAGCTTGGTGGCCCTGCAACCATTTCCAGTATTTCAGTGTCTCTTTTTGAAGTGGGAGTCTAAAACTGGGCACAGTATTCCAAGTGTGACCTAACAAGTGCCAAACAAAGCCGGGATAAACTTTCACCTGCTGGTTTTACTTTGGCTGCTGCAGTCAAGGCCCCACGCTGGTTTTATTGCTACAAGGATGCACACCTCACCCAGTCAGTCCTTGGCCTGTACTGCTGGTTGGGATTATTGCACCACAGATCCAGGATCTTATAAATAACTTTGTTAAATATTATGCAATTCCTGTTGGCTGAGTCTTCCAACCTGTTGAGATCTCTGTTTGTTGTAGTGTATAATTGATGCATTAGGACTTTAAGGCATCCTAATATATACCTTGTTGTATATATGTATGTATACCTTTTGTCTCACAGAGTATGGAGCAGAACTCTGGGAATCAGTGGAGGTATGGAGCCATGCTAGTTTTTTACATTAGCATAATAATAGCAAATAACAACAAAAATATTAATATCAATATCAATATCAATATTCTGTTTATATTATTCATCATCATCATCATTATTATTAGCTATCATTATCTATGATTTGTTTATTATTAGTTGATAAAATTTGTTTTCTGTTTTATTTTCTGTTCCTTTACAGGTTATCAATAATGATATATTTTCTTTTTTGACCAACACTGAAACTGACTGGATATTTTCACTAAAATGTCTATGCTGATTTTGAGATGTTTCATCAACAACAGTAGCTAGTGCAGACCTAGCAGTGTATTTGAAGAGTAAAAGGACATTTTCTTCTCAGTATATATTCATTTGAATATATCAACACTGAATATCATCTATTATTTTATTGCCTAGATTTTCACCTTTGAAAAGAAAAAACTGAAATATGATATGGTTCAATATGAAATGGTACTGTTAAACAAAACCAAGTTTTCAGTGTTTCTGATAACACAAGAAACAGAAGTCATCAAAAGAAGTTGCAGAGTTTTTAAAACACATAGAAATAATCTTATTTCTACACTATTTTAGCTGCTGAAAGTATGTATGGTTTCAATACTTATTTTCAAAAATATGTTTTAAAGTGATCTCTCAAGACTGAATAAGGAAAAAACAGTCCAGGTTCAGAAAGTCACAAACCCAATGATTAAAAAATTTCTTTATTTGACTGATTCTTAATTGTTTTATCACCATGAACATCTGTTGTTTGGTATTATCAAAGATAGACTACTGAACTATATGTTGTGATCTAGTACAGCCATTTCACATTTCACTTCAGAAGAAAACCTTCATCAACTTCTCAATCCATCTTAGATTGAAGTTTCCTGAATAAATTTTTCATGTCTACTTAGTTCTGTTTCTAAAGGTGGCCAGGGTGGTCAGGAAAAAAATGTTGTTCTTAACTGTAAAACATGGCCCTAGAACCCTGATGAATAGCATATTATCTGTTTTAGAGGAAATCATTGTGAGAAAGTTCATTGCAAATAGCCAAAGGAATGTGCAAAGAAACATGTTGGAAAGATTCATAAACAGCTGCTCCTGTACAAGTGCTTGTTAAGTGTAGAAGTGATCAGGCTGGGTATAAGGAGCAACCTTTTCCAAACTCACTGAAGTTTGAGATGAATACTAGATATTGACATAACTTAAAAAATAAACTCTTGGGACAGTACACAGGTTGTATTTCTGAGTAGTATCTGGCTAAAATAACTAATGATGCTTACACGACTTTATGTTTTATTTTTGGGATATTATACCTAGAAGATTTGCACCTTGTGTCTCCATTTTTTGTTTCCACAGAGCACCACTCCATTTTTAAAATTGCCTTGTCTTCTCACAGACATAATTCTCCTTGTTTTCTAGATATTTATTACTCATCGTTTGGTATGCTTTCCTATATGAAGGGCTTCAATTCTAAGATGTTTGTTGCTGTAATTTCTGACAAGTTGTCATATTTTCTTCTTTCACTACCAAATAATTGAAAGTACACACTTGGTTGGGTGTGGCAGATAGTTCTGGGATGTAGAATGAAGAGTTCCTCTGGTTTTGGGTTTGCTCCATTTTCTGCTTCTAGGAAAGAGGGTGGACATGAGATCAAGAACTTTAAACTTCTACTGCCACTGAGGGAAGAGATCCTACCCTCCTTCCATCCACCTGCTTTATTTCTTAGCCTGCACTTTCTTGGGTGTTACCACAAGTGTTTCTGGAAGGAACCAGCGTGGGTTACACCCACCAAGGCAGCAATCTTAGCTGAGAGATCCAGGGCCACATTTGGTAGTAGCATCTGTTCATGCCAGTTTAAAGTGTTGACATTTTAGCCTAAACAGGCTTTATTTGCTAATATTTGCAACATCAGTGAACAGCTTTCACACTTCCAAATGGCTATATAAATGGGTAATCATACATATCTACATCGCAGCGAATCCTTTGAAGTGGTACTGAATGACTAAAGAAGTTAATTTTTTTCTTTTCCCTTTGATAGAGAATTTTTTAAAAATGGGATTTTAATAGTAGACCCTGCAAGACCTCGAAAAGTAGTATGTATTAGGTTAATTTATAATTTTTCCCAGCTAAATTGCTTGAATGTTCCCCATTGAGCTACTTGGTAGTGTAGAAGTCAGCTTCTCACTAAATAAAATTATATCAGTGAGTACTTGTTAACTGAAGAGATGGCCTGTAACTGCACATTTAAGTTAATTTTAGCAACTATTTAGACAAATTCTCACCTCCTCCCCTTCACAGATATGTTCTAATTCCCTAGAAAAAAGGCATAAAAAAGCCTGAAAATGATGTTTCCAATCAGGGTGGCTTTCTCATATTTAAATGCTGTGTGGCTGTGCCAGATGAGCGAACAAAATGTGATACATTCTTTTGATCTTTGATGAGATGATTTAGGCTGTAAATATTGTTTCGTTATACCGTTCATGTTGACATAGATCATATTGTGCCACTTATGGCTTCTTTGGCACAGCTCTGGAATCAAGTGTTCAGCAGTGATGACCGAGACTACACAGACCTATTGTTGAATCTAAGAGCTCTTTAATCTCTGCTCCTGTTCTTTCCCTCAATTTCAGCATTAGCTAATGTGGCTTCTGTGAACACAGCAGTTCTGGTGATTTGTTATCTGCTTGTACTGCCAGTCATTAGCATAGTGGTAGCGTAGAGCTAATGATCGTTAAATTCTCAGTTTTCCTAATTCTTGCTTATTATTGTATCTTTGGTGCCCTTTTCAGTCTTGCAATTTTTTATTTAGTGTTTAATAGAGAAAAGGCTTTTAAACCTGTGCTAGAGCCTTTTTTTCAGTCCTCGCACACCGTACAATCATTTAATATCCTTTGATATGTTATGCCAATTAAGTGATATGTGTGTTAACAAAAATATTTAATTGTTAAAAGAGACATCACTTTGGCCTAAAGCTTTAATTGAATTAGATGCTTTTCAGATGATTGTCAAGATTAAACAGTCCATTATGAACATTTGCCACTGCAGGAGACTTCTGCTTATTGAAAGACAAAAGGGTAATTTCATCTAGTATTGCTGTAAACTGTACGAGTCCTTCATACTGATAAGGGAATTCTCCCTCTTTTAACCTTGATATGTACTGTAGTAATGAATTTATGAATCTTTAAATTCAGTCACATCATTAAAGTGGGGATATGATATTAACATTGCCAAGTAAATTAAAAGGATGAAAATTTATCTACATAACAGCTAAAGAGATCAGAGTCAATACCAATTTGTCAATAATTACTGTTGCTTTGAAAAGAAAAACTAACATGATAAGTGTAGGCAGCTATGGATCTTTATTGCATACTAACTGGAGTTTGATTAATTCCAATGACAGGCTTCACATGGCAAACTGGAGTTTTAGGGAAACTAATTTTCCCTGACACTGGGCTGCTAAGGCACCTAAACTAGAACTCCCACAAAATAGACTTGTGTTAATATGGAATCCAACTGTTTGATTATCAACCAAAAATATTTCTGGTTTGGGGCAAAATGTTCCTGTATTGCAGTTTTGCCTAATTATGTGAGCATCCTCCACAGATCAGAATCCCAGTTTTTTGATATGCTGTGGACTGTAGTCATGTATATATCTCACACTGAAAACACGTCACAGCAGTTTCCTTCAAAATATAGTACAGCTATGCATAATGCATGATAAGACTAGAGAGATGTGCAATGTGAATCAAAGTTTTAATGTCCTAGTTTTCCACATATTATTATCTATTCACTGTGTTTTTAAAGGATGTTTAAAAATCATGTCAGCTGTGACAAGCCATAAAGCCAAGCACGCCTTTCAATGAGAACCTGAAAAAACTCTCTCTGAACAAGTTTTAATATTAAAATCATTATTGGGGAACCTTTTCCTTATTTTGCCATAGGTGGACGATCACATCAATAGAATCCTACTTGCTGGCAACCTGTTGTCACCGAAGGTCATAAAGCAAAGAAATTCAAAGCACAATAGATTTCTTCTTTGTGTCTGACACAGCTGTCCTTACTAAAATGGTTGGTCTGTATTTGCTCCTTTGTATTTGTTGACCAGGTCTTCAAAAAAACAGATGCAAAATTTCAACCAGCCTTTCCATCTTGGGACATGCTCTAAAGTAAGTGAATGCCTGGCTTGACTTGAATTCTTACCTGACCCCTTGGTCTGCCAAGCATCCAAATGTCAAGCAGCCTGTTTGAATGTAAAGTATACAGCTCAGCTTCACATCTGAGTGCAATTCTGTTGTGGGAGAGCACATCCTCAGGCTAGCTGATTTTTTCCCTAACCCAATATCAGACTTCTGGAGTGTGCCTAAAATTTTGCACTAAATGCAGTTCTTACCTAGGCTTCAGGCTTGTGGACTGTCCAGCCACACCCTGGGTTGCTTACTGTCTGGGGTAAACGGCATGAAATAGTCAACAGTGTGACTGATGCTAAGGTTATGTCTATATAAGTGAGGAAGTCATATCTAGAGCAAAATGGAAGTGAAAATCAAACACCTTGCTACTTCTGCAGGAATACTGGGAAGGGTTCTCTCATTAGTGTGAGACGCTCTTCTATTTTGCTGTAGGGCAAATGCTTGCTTAAGCAGGCAGGAGGGTTTTGTCTTGTTCCTTGGTTTGTGTCTAAGATAGTGAAGGAATAGAATCATGGAGGTGCTTTTAGGGTCCCAGTCATGTAGCAAGTCTAAAATGAATTATTTTAAGTACTTGGATAATTATGTTGTCATGATGTTTTCTTTAATAAAAGCTATTTACTGAGCAGTGTATTACCGAGTGTATTTATTGAGTCGTAAGCAAAATTAATTTGATAATTTCTGTATATTTATAGTTGATGGTAACAGGAGAAAAAAAGAGAGCAATGCAAAACTGCTTTATCTATTTGGAATGATTGAGAACTGATTCTGTTTTATTTAAGAATTTTAAGTATCATTAAAGCAGTAGGCTAGAGAGGGTGCTGTTCGGCTGGGTGCTTTCCTAGCCATGGGGAAGGGAGATGATAAATCTGTATTGAAATATCATTTGAAAACCTAATACATGGGATGAGTTCTTACTGGGTTATGGATGTTCACTGCTCTCTTTTCTAGCTGTATTTTTTCACTCTACTGGAGACAGTAACAGGAGAAAAAGAGTGGTGGGACTGCAGAAGCATGAAGGTCGCTAGGAGGAGCAGGTTAAGAAAGTGGGAAGAAATCAGAACAGTGAGGGGAAATGCAAAGATTTACTTGCAAATATATTGGTAGAGATAGGAGAGCCAGTGCTGGGGGACACAGCGGTAAGAGGTGCCTACAAAATAAAGGAGCAGACTCATGTAGTGAGGAGGGTTTAGGAAAAACAGGCACTTCTTAATTCCATGTTCCTCATTGGTAAAGGTGGGCTTCGCAGCTGTGTCTCTGTCCTTGCTGAGTGGCGTGGCTGGACCTGAGGCAGAATTGACAAGAACAAGAGGGCCAAGGAAAACCCTTCCAGCTTGCCTTCCTCCTGCTGCCCTTGTCCATGCCTGTCCTTACAAATGGGAGTAAAGCTGAAGGGCAAGGCATGTCCATTCCCTCGAGGAGGTGAACCTCACATAGCAGCAGCAGCATTGTGAGGCTGGTTTTGTCACAGAAATTGCATGCAGTGGGAACTGAGCCGGGCCAGAACAACCTGCAGTAGTCATTGAATCCAAGTGCAGACAAGACCACATGTGAAAGCCTGTGGAGAAGATTCCCCCAGGCCACTAAAAGTGCCATTAACTTGGACATGTCCTTTACAGACAACCTCAGCTGTCAGTGGAGATACTAATCTTCAAAGACTTTGCCTGGCCATAGCATGTGAAAGGCTGCATGGGACCTGCAGTAAGATTGCTTTGGGTGCCTTCTGCCAGTGGAGGGGAAGGCACACAGCACAGTCTACTGTGTGCCACTTTTGCTTTCCCTCTGCATTCCTTTCCAGGATGCTGACACTCAGCAAAGCATCACAAGAGTTAGAGGTGCGGATTCAGTGAGCTGTCATTACCAGCTCCAGACTGAGTCAAAATGCACCTACCCAGGGAAAACTCTGCATAGGAATGGCTCATGCCCCTCTTTCTTTTGCCACGTTGCCCTGGGACTGTACAAAACATCAGCAGCACACATACACTGCTTTTAGCTCAATGCAGAATCTAATAATAACTGCCCTGCACTGTATAATCATGAAATGTGGGGAAAATTTAGTGTTCGTTGTGTTCAAAATTCAAATTAGAACTTCAGCCAGCTGAAACAAGTGACTTCTGTGAGAATGAACTTGTGATCCTAAAGCAGTCGTGCATAACCACATAGTGAATTGGAGTAACCCAAGTAAAGAGAAAAACACAACTCTGAAGAGAGATGATATTTGGTATTTACAAACATTATTCCTGCACATGTAGTTCAGCTCAACTTTCCACAAAGACGGGGTTTTTTGAACACAGTTTTTGCAAATAACTATAAAAACCTTCTTTGTTTGCAAACTTGGAAGTGAGCTGAAAATTCAGCCTTACGCAAATTTCTTCATAGCTGTGTAGTAAAAAAGGTCTGATAGCCTGGAGATGTGCAATAAAGAAGCTAAGGCAGAACACTGCCCTGCACTGACAGCATTTGTGTTTTTTCTAGCTACATCTATGTTAGCCCTGTGATTCGGTACTATGTGGGTGAGATGTTTGTACTAGTACACAGGAAATCCTTTAACATGGAAAATAGTACTTACTAAAATAGATAGTGTTCCCAAGGGGGAAGAGCAAAATTACATGAGATTCATAGAATAAGGAATAACTAAAATTGCCCAATTACTTAAACTGAGGTATTTTTCTATCAATGTAATATCTTGCTGAGCTTGTGGAGCATAATTTAGAGTAGGCATTTTGCCTGCAGATCACGATATAAATATTTTATATGATCTCCCACACTATTAGAATAATAGAGGTAGTGTTATTTAATCCACTCCTGGCAAAGCAGATGCTTGCCAGAATACATAAAGCACTCAAGGACCTGGGTTTTTTTATCATTGAAACTGGTTGGTAGAATGATTTGTCTGGAGTTTGATTCCTCATTGTGGAAGTGGATTTGATGATGCTTGTGAGACAAAATTTAAGGTTGTGTTGAAAGCCTCATAAAAAAAAATATGTTGTTGAGGGAAATGTTAACAATATGAGGATGAAAAAAGCTCTTTAAAAGTGAGTTAAGCAAGAGTCATATCTGGGTAGGAGGGCTGAGAGAGACTGCGTGTCTGCAAGTTCTTTGATTTAGACTTAACAGAAATTGTGACCACAAAAAGTGATTTGAATACACCTCTTGAAAAGCAGTTGTAAGCATAGAAACTACAAGTCACAGCAGAGAGCATGCAAGTGCTGTGGTATCTTGGTAGAGGTCTCATAAGGTATGTTTCAAGTCAGCAGGGGTGGAGAAGTTCAAAGTTTAATAAAGCTTTTCCTAAAAATACAACCTTTGGAGTGTCATTTAACGCCTCTCTTGACAGTCACTCTTTCCATTATTCTTTACCTGCAACACACATTTCAGTTTTGGTGTCTGATATACTTTGACTATGGTCCTTGGGCCTGAGGTGTGTATTTGGGTGTTGCAGGATTTAGGGTAGGTGGTCCAAATACTTCTCTAGATTCCTTTTCTACAAAGTGGATGGGAGATGAGTACTGATTGCTAAGCACCACAATTTTGCACACTTGAGCCAGGCTTTAGTAATCAGAATGCTAAAATCCTATGGGAAACATTTAATGCTATGTCCCTTTCCTCTGAGTGGTTATGCCCAAAGCTGATATGCATAGGGAACCCTGAAAAGATGACCACGGTTGTATGCATTTGTATGTGATATACTATACCATTCAGCATTTCTTCTGTCTGTTTATGCTTTGTTTTTCATGCTCATTGTAGCTTTTATTGATGTGTTTGATAACATGGCATCAGCTGCAAGGCAGAAATGTTTACTCTGTTGGGGTTTTTTCAAACTTTTCAATGTAGATTAAAAAACTCCAGCAGCCCCTGGATGGATAGGCTTAAGCTGAAAATTTACATGTGAGTGAGCCAGACAGAGAAAAGGAAATTTATAATAAGGGACTGCTCTGGCAGTATTAATCTGCCTCATGTAGATTGTGTGATTAATCATCCCATGTCGCCACAAGGACTGCTGCTGCTGCTACTGAGCTCTGCCAACAAGTGGGACAATAAAAAGTGTGTGTGGAAGAGTGGATGGCCGGGCACACACAAGGGAAGAGGAAAGGGAGAGAAAAGGAACAGCTATTTAAAACTGGACATCTAAAGCCTGGACAATAGTTTATGTTATATATAATTCAGCCAATTCGTTGGGTAAATCATTTCATATGCTCCATGAAATGCAATTTTTTTCCATGGCCAAGCATGACAAAGGTTTCACAGAACTGCAGTTGGCAAAGAGCTCTTCTAGGATAGTTAATTCAGGGCCTGTGAGATTGCTGAGGCATCTCGTCAGAACATTAAATAATCACACAATGTCATGAGGGAATATCTAATTAAGAGTCCAATTCCTCAAGGGTCTGAGTACCTGTTACAATGTGCCGAGAAGCCTTAATTCCCACTGACAAGAGCGGCAGCTTAGGGTGTTCCCAGCAGGCATTTAATAGGATTGTGCCCTTACTTCATTTGTCTGGGGTAAGTCCAGGCCAGTCAGGTGAAGCAACAGTAATGAAGCAAGACAAGATAATGACAAATAGGGTTACATTCCAGCAGGAATATTATTACTTGCAGATGACGAAACATATCCAGGTGTGAAGTCCCTGTGAAATATAGGAAAACATTTAAGGATACATTCTTAGGGGTTAAATTTGTGCCTTTGAGAAGGATCTGTCTGTATTTATCCCATGCAAAACGATCTGTAAACGCAAAACTAACCCTTTATCACCTCAGTCCATTATTCTGTGTGAACAAGTGACAGAGTTCCCATCCTTTGGTTTCCAAGAACTCTAGTGATTTAATGACCCCATGAGGGTTGTCTGCCTTACAAAGGCAGGCAGCTTCTCATCTGGTGTTTGGAAAACAGAAAGCTTGAGTAGAGTAGGGAAATGTGGGTGTTGAATTTCCCTGAGCAGCATTCTTGGTGTGACCCAAGAGGTAGAACAAAATTTGAGGTGGACAGACGAAGACTTATCAGTAGGACTTTTCCCTCCTTATATACCTGCAGTTAGATAAAGGAGAAGAATGTTAGATGCAGCCAGAAGAGGATAATCATTAGATTTTGGCTTATGATGCTTCTCTCAGAGATGAAGGTAGAAATAGTATTCTTTTTTTGCCCTGAAGAAGCATTACAAAAAGGAGTAAATTAATAAGGAGCCTGGCATTATGTTAAGCACTTTTGGGAGAGTGAAAAGTTAAAATTAATCTTTGTGTTGTCAGACTCTTAAGTAAGGAATGATGCATTAGACTACCTGATTTTATTTGATTTGTTGAGAAACCAGAGCTGCAGTGCTGTTTCTTGAACAGAATTACAGGCTTCATTTAAAGAGAGAGGCAAAACGCACACATCATTCTGGAGTAGATCAGCATAAGCATTTTCTATATCATGAGTAATGTTTACTGGAAGAAATCAAATTACTGTTACACAGACCATCTGTTTCCTTTGCATGCAATCATGTAAGTGTTTTAGGACAAGCCATCCTTTTTAATCAATTGTAAATCTCTTATGGCAAGGCACTGTTTTCTGTAATAAAGTCTATTTTTATGATAAATGTAAGAGTTTTAAATACTGGCTTCTCCTGCATAAATATAGCGTATATATTGTTCATAACATAAAGAGTAGGGGTGTACAGCATTAGTTATTTTCTGTTAAGAACTTAATTTTAGGGCTTTTTGCATAGCCATTTTTGGATATTTGTTGGATCTGCAACTCACTGGTGTTCAACTATAATAGCAAAAAACATAATGAGTAATACTGTTCATTTATAGCCCAAGAAGTTGATTTCTATCTACACTTAGTAAATGTAGTATAATAAGGTCTCTATTTTGTAGCATGACTGCTGTGATAAAAGTGATTACTGTGGAAGATGATTGTCCATTGTCTAAATTCTTACACTTGGAAATACTGAAGAAAACAAGGCATGGCTTATTAAAAAATGAGTCTGTGGAATGACATAATGATATTAAGGAAACTTGAACTTATGCTCCAAGAGGGAGTCAATGATAGAGTGTGATATTTACTTCATGTTTAAGGGTAGCTCATTCACAGACGTAATGGTCCCATTCATTTTAGTGGGTGCTGAACTGAGCCTACTATTTTATTTTTTTATCACTGCCAGCTGTCAACTTCCCTGATTCATCTACTGTCTTTGGGTGCTCAGAGATTGCTCTTGAATTCAGAGGAAGCTGAAGGTCTGCATCTTTAGCAAAGTCTCAGATTTCAAAAGCAGCTGTGTGACTGCAATGCCAGAATTTGCTCTGTATTGCATCAAGTGACCCTGAAATAAAAGAAAGAAACAGGAACTGTAAGTAACACAATTGAAAATTCCCTGAGCAGGTTGGCTGTCCTTCTCAATGAGGCTGGCAAGCCTGAATTTCATTTGTTCAGACACTTCCAAATCAATGCTATTTTGTCTGAATAATTAAGCTGCTTACTCAGGCTTGAAAAGTGTATGGTGCTAAATTCTTGCGCTTTTTTGGGTAAACATGAAGAGGCAAAGAGGGAGAAACAGATGGACCATGCACCTGGAAAAATTATAGTGCCTACAGTCTGGTGCCATCCTATGGTACAGTGGAAGTTTTCTGCTGAGGGAAACATCAGGTGAAATGAAGGGCCCCTAAAAGTCCTCTTGTGAAGGCCGGACTCAAAATCTCCATGTCCTCTGTATTGCCACTTACTGTAATGTCGCTTGTGAACTGACGCTATGGGACACAGGGAAAGCTGCCTTCCAAACTCTGCTAAGCAATCCTAATACCTAGCTAGACCTGATCAGTCAAGAATCAGATGAGAACTAGGGCATTAGTTATTTTCTTTTATCGGTTTGCACTAATTCGGTAAAAGGAAAAAAGCAGAACAAGGTGAATGGCTTATAAAATCATACAGGTGATAGACAGTGAAAGATAAAATAAACTGTAATTAGTAGTGGTCTAATAGTTTTACCTGTTTGCAATTTTTTTGGTTGTTATTCAAATTCAACATTCTTTCATTGAGAAAATTATTAAAGATGAGATAAATTTTTACATTTCATTCCCTCCTGTTTTTTTTCTTATGTTCACCCTTCTTTTATTTAGAGGGAAGATAACTGCAGGCAAATTAACTATATCATAGAATAACAGCAATGTGTTTGTTAGAATAGACTTCTGGAGGGCTCTGGAGGATATCAACAGTGTCCTAGTCTAAGCAAAAAACAATTAGCATCACCCAAAGCCTTATTCTGCTGAATGTGGAGTATCTACAAAGATACTACTACAAAGTATCTACAAAGATGGAATTTGCCAGCCTCTCCCAACAACCAATTCCTCAGACTTCCTTTTGTTCCCCTAGAAGCTTATTTGGTTGTTCCTCCTATTCCTCACCAGTTTCAAATCCAGCTGAGGTCTGGCTTCCCCAGTTTCATCCAAGTAGTCCAGAAAGAAGGAAGTTCTGCAGTGCTCCCAAGTAGCCCTCTCAGTCTCTTCATCCTTGGCTGTCTTTTAGGAAAAAGATTTTTACTGGAAGAGTGATAAACTTCTGGAATCATCTGCCTGGGGAGGTGGTGGAGTCACCATCCCTGGATGTATTTAAAAAGATTGGATGTGGCACTCAGTGCCATGGTTTAGTTGAGGTGGTGGTAGGGCATGGGTTGGACTCAGTGATCTTGAAGGTCTCTTCCAACCTGGTGATTCTGTGATTCTGTGATTCTGTGATCTTCTGTGCCTGCATGACTTCCCACATGGCAACCTGGGAAGTCCCAGTGCACTGGGGCAGCTGTTTTCAGCAAGCACCTTCCTCTTCTGGGCCCCTTTTGCTGTCTTGGCTTTCAGGAGACACATTTCAGTTGGGGCTTTCAAAAAAGTTGATGTAAATATTTGGCTTATATTTTTCGTGTCATTTTTCTTCCATCTTCACAACCCCAAATCTTTTTCAGCAAGATATATCAGGGTAAGGTGAAAGATATGAAAACAATCTGTTTCCACAAGGCTGGTTTTTTTTAGCATGATCTTTTCCTTTGTATGTAAGTAATTACTATGGTATTTTGATTCTTTTTATCTCATTGTTTTTGTTGAGATTTTTTACCCTGAACTTTGGAGCAGTCACCATATGAGTTCTTTAGTAGCTTCAGTAGAATAGACACTATATTTTCCATCTGTATAGTCTGTTTTTATCCAAGAAAGATATTTTGATGTATTTACAATTGTCATAGAAGACATTGGCCTAGTTCTAAGAACAGTAAATGCTAACACTACTGCTTGCAAATTATCACATTTTTATTATCAAGAAACAATTTATTAATTTGCTTAATAGTAAAGACAGTGGTAAACTATGAATTACTTTTGTCATAGCTACACTGTATTTTGATACAGTAGATTTGATCATTGAAACCATAATAAACTAATTTGCTCAACAGCAAGTATGATGCATATCTTAAATTGCAATGAAATACTTATTGCAATGAATATCTTAAAATATAGATACAGAACTGTTGACTCCTTTCTATATGCAGTAAGTAGAGAATACTGCTGTTTATTTTAGGAATTTCCTGTGTCTGCAGTACTGATTACACTGAAGTGAGAATCAATGACAATGTGCCATATAGGAGACTTTATTTATAGTAACTTTATAACTGATCTAAAGTGAGACGATAGATTTTGATACCCATGACCTTTAATAGAAAACTCTCTGAAGAGAAGCTTCCAATTTTACCTCCAAAGTAACCCCTGGTGAAAGTCCTTTGTATTTCAGACTTGGTGAGGCAATTAAAAGAATGACCTGTTCTTGGTTTCTTTCTTCTTCAGTTACTTCTGTATCTTGGCTAATCAGCTGAAAAAACAGAAAAATTATTCAGGGGAATATGTCAGCTCTACAAAGTTAGACATTTGTTCATTTCTGCTTTTAATAATGTTCGTAAGTGCAGCATGTTTGGGGTTTGCATGTTTGCTTTTCTCTCCTTGACCTATTGCAGTCCAGTGGTTGTACAGGATATGGTCTGTGCATGTGTTCCAAATTTTCCTCTTCCACCTCTTTACCAGATGCATGGTTTTTTAAGGAAATTGAGCAGAAAAGTGCCATAGATGATTATCATGCTTGCCTGTGGACTGGTCTCCCTCAAGTCACTTTGTAGTACAGGGAGGAAAAGAGGGAAACAGAAGTGCTTGGTCACAACTCTGAAATATATTTAGGTCTGAGCAGTTCATCCTTAAAGAGGAAAAGTCTTTAGGTATTCCAAAAGAAGCCATAAAACTAGTGAATAATCTTCACTGTGGATACTGTGGAGTGAAAAACAGTGGAAAAGTTAGCTTAGAGAGGGTATAGGGAAGAGAATATGTACAAAATGATGAGATTGAATTAATATTTCAGAACAGATCATTGGCATAGAAACTAAGAGTAAATACATCTGACACTGATGAAAAAAACTTTTTTGAAATGTGTTGTTAACTAGTAGAATTAATTAAACCACTGCAAACTCTCCTCACACATATTATTTCTCTATAACTAAATAGGGCAGTGTAAAAGGTTTTGGCCCTTACTAAACAGTAGTTCCCCCAGGCTGCTTATTTTTAAACCAGCTCTTGGGAATTTTATTGCCCAATAATGGCTTCTATTGAAGGCAGGAGGTAGGAACTACCTGAATTATGGTATGATTGGAAATTATTGTTCCAGTGCCTTCATAGGCCACATTTGGTCTCTGTATCCTTTATCCACAGGTAACCATCCTACACCCAGAGCAAGAAAAGTAAATTCACTTGGCTGTCCCATATCTCTAAGGAACCTGATACATGAGTGGACTAGAGAAGAGAAAGAGAGAAAAACTCCAAAGACCTACAGATCATCTGGCTGGCAGGGTGAGTAAATGTCCTGTCATCTCAGTCAGGTGTTGTCAGGTACACGATGAGTGAGCCTGCTTTGAGCACTGCCTCAGGAATTACTTATCCAGTAATTGCTGAGAAAAAGAAGTTCAAAATGTGTCATGTTTCCAGGACTCTGACACTGGTGCCTCACATGCATGCAGAAGTACCAAGCCAAACACCTCCCATATTTTCAGTTTGAGCCTTGAACATGCGTTTAACAGACGGGCAGTTCTGTGAAGGGAGGGAGGTTAATGCATGCTGTTCTGTTAAGGCTGTTTTCAAATGGGGTAGGTGAAACAGAAATATCTATTACTGAATCAGTCCAAACTCCTCATGAATCAAAAAGAGATCCAAAAGAGGAAAGAAAGGAAGAAAACTCATTTTCCCAGTGCTGACTGTACTTTGATTCCTATGGATGTGGGCCTGTGCTCACTACTTTTCCTAAGCAACTTTTTCTTGTTTAAAAAATACAATAAAAAAATATACCTAGCTGAGAAGCAAACATGAAGTAGCCTTATATGATAGTCAGATAGTAAATAAATGATCCCCTTTTCTTTTTGGCTTTGCCTGTTCCAAAAGGTGATAGAAGCAGAGAGTGTAGCAGGTTCTGGAGCATTTCCTCCATTTCACAGCAGTGAGCCAGGGCTCTGTCAAGTACCAGCAAGACAATTCAAGGGAATCAAGAGCCACATGTACAGAGGATGACCTATTTTTCAAAAAGGTGATGCAAATTGAAACCGGTCAGAAAATACAACCTGAAAATTACCTCAGAATCCTGTGTAGGGTGGTTTGTATCTCTACAAAAGACATAATAAAAATGTTGCCCTCCTCCACTGGGGTGGCTGATGCTTCCCCACTGTATTTGGTCTTGCCCATTTCTTCACCCTAAACACTGGCCAGGCCCCATATATTTCCGTCCTCTCTGCTGGGGCAAAAAGCACGAGCATAGCAAACCCATCTTCCCTGCAAACGAGGCCCAGTGTAAACTTGTTTTTAGAAAGGAAAAAATAAGCTGAATTGCAGTTTTGGCTGTGTGAAGATCCATCCTGGCTAGGAACCATATGACAACTTAGCAAAGCCTACAACATGATAAAACAAAAATAAAAGGCACTCCAGAAGACATGCACTTTCCTTCAACTCCAACTTCAACTGCTCTCTGACAGGGGAAGCAAAACCTAGCAGTACAGTAGTGCCTTTACAATTCATATTAGATTACGTGATTAGTATATTAGGCTGTTTTTCTTAGCATATAAGCAAAATTTTGTCTCTGGTGAAAGTCTGCACTTTCCTACTCCATGTTCTTTGAGGACATCTGTCTAAGTGCAAAGGTTGTCTGAACTTTGCCTTATGCTCCAGTTAGAAAAAGGAAAATTTTGCTATTTTTGCTTTTTGTTGTGCTTTGGGTTACTTTGTTTTCAGTAAGTATTCCTCTGAGTGTGCTGGAAGATGACTTTGGTGCACAGAATTTTTATAGGAACCAGGTAATTCCCTTGCCCACTCTGAACCAAACAGCATCAACCAGCCCTGCTCTCTCTTTCTGGACTCCGAAATCCATAGCAAAAGGTGTTCAGATGCTGATGAGTCACTTTTCTGCTCTAGCAGCTGCTTCTTGCCTCCTTGTGGAAAAGGCAGTGGAGCAGATACAGCCTGGGGCCAAAGGTTTGTCTGTACTTCACAAATAACAGTGTCTTCTTCAACAGTGTTATTACACTCTCTTTTTTTTAGTACATTATTGTACTTTCTAAGCCACCACTCATTTGCCCCTTAGTTTTCTACTTTATTTTATATAGTATCTGTGCAATGGAGATGGACTTGATGTATTTTAACACAGTGACATCACTAAAATGAGGCTCAGTGTGACTGAGAGCAATAAAGGGGTTCAGTAAGATGTTAACAGAGTTGAAGATTAAAGTTAATTTTTTTTTTTATTCTTAAAACCATTTCTATAAGTATTGCTTTGGCAATCCAGACATAAAATAAAATCAACCTCAAGTTCAAATCTTGTTGAAGCTTCATGAATACTGCCACAAGGAAAATAAGATGTTGGCAAATGATTAAATGTATAATTAAAGGTTTCACAGTTAATCCTGTCACTGTAGTGATTCATGGTTTATTATTTTGCCTAAGTAATGCACTTCTCTTCTAGTGTTTTTTCTTTCCTTCATTGTTGTTAGCATCTGTATTATTACAGTAAGGAAATTTTTCACAAAGACAACAACATTTTTGTTCTCAGCTGCAAGATAGAGAGGAGAGTTAAATCAAAGCATAGAAGATGCAATACACTTCCCACTGCAGTTGGTGGGAGAATTGTGACATGTTTACATTGTTGGGCCAGCAATGCTTTAGTTGTAAGAACAAAGGGCAGGATGTAGCCTCTGTGCTTCTCTGCTGTCATATTTAGGGCTGAAACAGGTGTCTTCAGTAGCCTGTCCCAGGAAGGCTCGATAAAGACATGGAGCTGGGACACACAATCTCCTGTAGTGCATGCCAGAATTGGGTGGAAACCTGCAAACGCAGCAGAAACAGCCTTGAAATAGCCCATAGCAAAGGCTGACCAGAGTCCAGTGCCTACAGCCTGTGGAGTCCGGGCCCGTCTCCAGAGGTAGGTCCCCATAGCAGGATTTTTTTAAAGGACTAATCAGGATTCATGGTCACCACAGCGGCCCAATAGATACACGGGACCTTGTCTCTTGTGTGAAACCAGTGGCTCTTCCCTCCCTTTCAAAGCTGCCCAGCCACTGGGCTGTGCTATCCTCTCTCTCCTTTCTTCCAGCTGAATGGAATTTGCAACTTCGTTCTGGCAGGGCTGTAGTCTATCTAGTGAAACTGTCCCAAATCCTTGTCTTCCAAACCAGCTTGTAGTTCTGCTGGAAAGGCAGTGTCCACACTGCCTCCAGGTGGGGAGAGCCTGGAAATGGGATCCCTCACACTCCAGTGAGTGTTCCAAGTTATGCTTGTGTGGTACAGAATACTACAGCTGCACCTTAGAAAACTAGCCAGAGGAGATCTGAGATTTTAGGACTTAGGTGTTGTTTCGGGCTCACAAGGGCTCTCAAACTTGAGAGGAACATCTTGTTGCTGAGGTGGAGTTGTTTGTGGGACTTCAAAGATAGAGTGAGAACTGAATTTTGTGGTGAGAGGTTTCGTATTTAGATGTGTAAATTTTTATGTGCTCCTAACTTCCTCTTGATCAAGAACCCACTTAAAGAAATAACATTTATTCTCTTACCAACATAAGGTACTAAGAGTCTCATCTCAGAGTAATTTCACACAAGTGGTTTTTTCCCAGACTATTGCAGGATGAAATAGCTTAGATTTTATTTCTGGTTGGGAGTTTGGATTCACATTCATGTTAACTTCACCTAGTACTGTTAAGTTGAGCAGAAAAAGTATGTTGTCATCTTCTCTGTTTTAACCTAACTATGACTTAGAGATGCACTTCACAGCAATGTTTAACATGGTTTAATTATGCTCTGTTTAAGGTATTGTTTTTTCCATTCTCCTTGCTATTGTATAATATTATTGTGTTTCTTTATATTCTTTGTGTCACTGAAAACACTGGGGCCACTTCTTTTAATCCTCTGCAACATTTACAGTAAAAACTTCCAAGAGATGTTTACAGAATTGTAGCCAAATGAAAAGAGCAAAAATGAATTTTCTTGAGAAATGAATATGTAGAAAAGGACTTCTGTTTTGTCTTTTGTCTTTTGTCTTTAGCATGTCTCTTTGTCTTTTGAGCAAGTTTTTCGTTGTCATAATATTTCTCATGTATTGTTTCTTCTTTTTTATTGCTGTTTGTTTGGGTATTTTTGGTTTTGGTTTTAGTTTTGATTTGGTTTGGGTTTGATTTTGGGTTTTTTTTTTTGTGGTTTGGTTGGTTTTTTACTTATTGGGTTTGGTTGGGTTTGGGTTTTTTGTTTTTAAAGTGGTTAATCAGGGAGAAAATGCTATTCCAGGGAGTTATAAGACGTCATAACTCCAGTACTACCTTTCTTAATATTTTTTGAGGCTGATAATGATGCCTTTTGAGCAGATGTGTAGGGTTTTTTAGGCAAGGATTTGTTCACATTAAACTTGTGATTTTTCCTTGAGTTATAATAGCTAGTTTAAGATCTGGGACTCCACATGAGAAGTTCCTGTTACTCGAGTCAATCACCAGACCTTTAATCAGCTCTCTGGCATTTTTTCCTGCCTTTGCAGTTCCCATTTGAATCAGAGGTCTCTCAAAATTTCGTAACAGCTTTCTTCATAGCTGACTAACTTAATTAGCGATTGGTTATTATCTCTCCAGAATAATATTTAAATATATGCAATAAATCTAGGCCTACAGAAGTACTGTGTTGTACCATCTTATGCTGGTGATATGAAACTGGGGAGAGCAGCTGATACACCTGAGGGTTGTGCTGCCATTCAGCAGGACCTTGAGAGGCTGGAGAGTTGGGCAGAGAGAAACCCAATGAGGTTCAGCAAGGGCCAGTGCAGAGTTCTGCAGCTGGGGNACTGAGAAGAGAGCTCATTGGTGCATATAGGTGGGGTGGGTGTCAAGAGGATGATTCAAGACTCTTTTCAGTGTTTCCTAGTGACGGGATGAGGAGCAGTGGCTGTAAATTAAAACACAAGAGGAACCGCCTTAATATGAGGAAGAACTTCTTTACATTGAAGATGTCAGAGCACCCTCTGCCCAGGGAACAGACTGCCCACAGAGGTTGTGAAGTCTACCTCTCTGGAGACATCCCAAACCCACCTGAATGCGCTCATGTGTGACTTGCTTTAGGTGACCCTGCCTCAGCTGGGGGTTGGACTGGATGATCTCCAAAGGTCCCTTCCAACCTTAACAATTCTGTGATTCTGTGACTCACACCTTGCTGTTATTTAAAGTCTCTTGGTGTAACTCCTTTTATGGTGTCCCAGTTTGAGACAAATTGGGAGGAACATCCAAAATGAACGTACTCTGAGTCACCCCTCCCCCACCAGGTTTGGAAAGAATTTTCCTCGGAAGAAAAGTGAAAAAATCTATTTATTTAACAAGTAAAGTGCACGCAGGCATGGGGAAAAAATAATTATAATGCTAAATAATAAAATCTCTCACTGTGGAGAGAACCTGGGTAGATTTGAGAGTCCTTTGTGGGTGTGGCTTTCTACTTTCCGGAGCTGGAGTTTGACACGGCCCCCTCCAGGCTGCTGTAGGGTCTCCCTGTGATATTCTGGTGTTGCTGAACCATCTAGAAGAGGAGAAGAAGAAGAAACCAAAGTCCCAGGGAAGCTCCTAGTTAAAAGGAGTTTAACTCTCTAGCTTTATCTTCTGAGAAAAGGAAGCCAAGAGCTGGGAAAAGCAGGAAGGTGCTTTCCTCTGCTCCCTAGCAGCAGGAAGGCAGGGGAGTGTATATCTGTGTCCTTGAACACAAAACTGCTCAGGTTTTTTTTCTCCCTTTCTCTCAGACCCAGCTTAAAGACACAGAAAGGCACAAGATTCATGTCTGGATGTAGAGCAGACAATAGGGGATACAGCATCATACAGTCACCCCAGGACATAAGGGTACAAAAAAATAAGTATGGTATCAGCTACCCCTTACGATGCCTGAGATTTCTAGTCTTGCACTGTGAAGTACAGGCGTATGTCACCCCACAGCAAGGTGAATGGTCCTGGTGGCTTCAGTGGGTGTTCAGCTTTGCATGACTCACAGTTTAAAGATTGCAACACTTGCCTTCCTCATGAGAAACTTCCAGAAGAGCACTGCTATGGGCTGCCATCCATAATATTTAGCCCTATTTGTGCTTAGGAGGGAATAATTTATATTTTGGAAACCTCATATACAAGCATATTTTGAAAACACTGTTTGATTGGTTTTTTTCATTTTTTAGACAAATTCCTGCTTTTCACAGTAGATTGAACAGCTTTTTCTTCCTCTAAGCCATAGAAATCCAGTGTGTAAATTCATTTGAGCTTGAGGATTACTACCCTTTTAGTGTTTATGATCAAAAGTGTTAGCAAGACCCTTGGGGCAAAGTCCTTACTGGAATGAAATAGCATGGGTTATTTGAAGTCAACTGGTAGAGCCATTCCAATATATAGTAGAAAGGAAATTGGCCTCTGGTCCTTATGCCACTGCAATGTATTGGAGTTTTTACATACAGTTCTAGCATATAAAAGAGCAAAAAATTTGGAGGCAGAGTATATTTTCTGCTATCTGCCTGACTCAGTATTAGAATCACAAAATCATTAAGGCTGGAAAAGACTTTTGAGGTCATTAAGTCCAACCATTAACCCAATACTGCCAAGTCCACCAGTAAACCACGTCCTTCAGTGCCCCACCTACATGTGTTTTAAATCCCTCCAGGGATGGTGACCCAAAAACTTCCCTGGGCAACTTATGTCAATGGTTTCAGTGTAAAAATGTTTCCCAATGCCCACTGTAAAGCCCCCCTGCTATAATCTATAAGGGTTTGGGTGGTTTATAACAAAATCTCACCAGGATATCTGCCCTGTTGGCCTTCCCTCTAAACATTCGTAAACATTCAACCCATCATTAAGCTCTAGACAGTCGAAACACTCCCTATCATACTGGGCTACCCCAACTACCTCTCCTTCCTTGTCTATCCCTTCTTAAGAGCTTATAGCCATATTGTTTGGACTCCCTCGATGATACGGTGTTACATATGCCATATTTAAACTTAAGACATAGAACAGATATTTTCATTGACTAAGAAATGTACAGAGTTAGAAATCTGTGATGTAGATGCAAAAACTACAGCTGAGATCTCTGAGAATGCAAGTTCAAAACAAACTTTGCAGCTCAGATTGAAGTCCTGTTAAGGTGAGATGGTCCTTTGTAATTCTCATTGTACATATTTTTGCCTTTTTATCATGGAGGTGTTATGTGATATTACAGCAGTTCCTTCAGAAAACTTGGGCAAAAACTGCTTTCTTTAGGTTACAGGGAAGAATAGACACAAGGGAAATGGTGCTTGTTTTCTAAAATGCATATATTCTGTTGTGCATTTCTGGGAGCAAGCAGTTAGGAAGAGCTGATTCAATGAGATGTTTATTTAGAGAGTTAGCACTGTGAAGTGAATTAATGTGAAAATCTTTATTGCTTACTTGTTTCCAGGCTGGATTTTTCCATCACAAGAACCTCAAGGCACAAAAGCCTCAGGGCCCAAAGCAGACAATTTTTCTGAGTGGGGATCATCACTTTTTTGATCACTGAGTTCTTTAGGAACTTTGATCAGTATTCCATAAAGCTTCTGGATGAAGCAGAGCATGTGCAATTTGACTGGACAGGCGGAGACATGCAGGGAGCTGGGCTGCTGCCCTACACCTCTGACATGGCATCAGGCAGAACAGAAATGGGGTGAAATATTCGCAGCTGATTTCTGCCGTTTCAAGCACAATACAACAATGTATAAACCTGAAGCTGTTCCTCTAGTTCTCTCCTCTCCTACTGTTCTGTACCCAGATGATATAATTTATATGCTTAAACATGTATAATAAATATATAGCATGTACTTGCTACAAAAGAATAAAATGCCATCCCCAAGAGCTGCTGTAGTCAGACTGTCCTCGAATGCGTAGCAAGGACCAACTTTTTTGTAGTATTCTAACACACCAAGGTTGAGGACTTTGGCAGAATGGGATGTACTCAGAGAACAAAATAAGTGATGTTAACTTTAATGACTATGTGAAGTACCTTGAATCTCACTTCCAGATTTTCAATAAAAACCCTATAAAAAGTATTGTAAACACTTCACAAATATTATTGGGTTGATCTGAGCTTAGGGAGGAAGCACAAGTGTTCTGGAACTTCATCCATATGATGTAACAGTAAGGCAACATTTCTCTTTCTAACCACCTAATCCACACAAGAGAAGACTAAATTTATTTTCCACAAACCAGTAACAGCTACTTCTTGCTTACCTCCCACTGCATCTACTTTGATGAAATAACTGCATTCATTCTTGCCAAAATATTAGCATGAAACCATTAATATTTGCATTTAAAGCAGTGTATGCTTGAGCTTTGTAGTTAATACTGTGTTAAAATGGAATATGTTATTTCATTCACTCTTTTTGACAGCCCAACGTCGTGCATAGAACTGAAGTTTATTAAATTGCTCTTCCAATTGTGAGCAACAAAAATGCCTCTGTTTTACAAGACATATAGTGAACTTGGGGTATGATTATTTCGTATCTTTTGAAGAGTGACAGCAAGGTGGCAATTTCTCTACGGTATTTTCAAGTTTTATATATCTAATGTTTTTTGGTAGGTGTAAACTAAGACTAAAAAGTCTGGCAGCTCTTTAGGGAGGCTTATTCCTTTTTTCTTATTATACCCTTTTGTGGCGTGGAAGGTGGGAAGTAGGTAGGGTAAATGGAAATCCCTGGGGAATTTTTGAGGCTGAATGAAAGAAAAACAATTCTGGTGAACTTCATAGAAGAATGAATGGTTTCCTCACTTGTGTGATTGCCTCTGGCTGTTGTATTTAAGAGGCAGTAAAACTTCATCGACGAACAAAAATAATCATTTGGAGCAATAAAGACTGGAGGTTACTGAAAATGAGAAGCAACTTTAGTAAATGAGGAAAGCCAGCGGGAAAGGCCAGAATGACTGAAGCAATATTCAAGTGAAAAAAATAAACATGGGAGATGGGAAGAAAGAAAATTGGTATGATCAGACTGATAATATTTTTGTTCTCATAGTCATTGGCATTTATTCACTGTTTTGTCTTTGTGCATGTAAACAAGCCTCCCACCAGCCTTTGTCTCAGTGTATCTGACTCTACTTAATACATTAAATTTTTCTCCATGTTTACCAAAGCTTTTTGAGAAAAATACTCTAAATTGAAACCCAAAGTAACTTTAAAAAATTTCTGTTAAAATGGAGAGATCCTTAAGTAAGCAAATGAACTATTAAATATATATCTTTACTGTTCTCTACCCTTTTGGCTTTCTTTTTCCTCAAGTAACCCGGGACTAACCTGAGAGATTTTACTGCATTTAAATGCATTAAATATATTGATCTGCAGAAAGCTTTGGCGCCAGGCTGTCTGCAGCCTGTATCATGCTGTCAGAAAGGAAATGCTCCTGATTTTGTCTACAGAAAAAAACAAAATGAAAAACATTATCCTGGGTTCAGATTACTGTGAGAGCTGGAGAGGCCAGGGGAATTGGCTAATAGCAGCTGTATTGCAATTAGGGGGGAAAACTTGGCTAAGAGCAGCAATGATTCTTTTTAGCATTTCAGAGAAATTAAATGTGTAATTTTTGAAAAATCATTTGTTCAGAAATAATCTATATATTCACTATATACCTGCTCACCAGGCTCAGGAGCATTTTGGAGGGGATACTTTACATATATTTTCCTATTTATAACACCATGTTCTTCATAATGAGGTTCATTTGATGTCAGTACAGTCTTCTTTGAGTTCTGGACTAGTTTCAAGCTGTGAGTGGATCATATAAAGTCACTCCTATTTATCTTTTTTTATTTCAGTAAGTTGCTTAGGTTCAGTGATTTGCCCTCATAAGCCTCTTAGTGCTTAGTCAGGTGAAAGGTCAGTTACCCAAATACTCTCCCCCTGAAATTACAACTCACACAAAGGGTCCACCACCATCTTCTTACAGGAGCACTAAGTCAAGGCTTCAGCCACAACATGGATTGAATTGTTTTTTCTTTCTGTCAGAGAGTTTAACTAAAAATAACGTGACTTTGGTCGGTGAAATCAATCTGGGTTCACCAAAAATAGTTAATGGATATGACTGCTGTCCTGAGTCACTTCCTACTCCTTTGAATAACAACTTTTTCCATCAGTAATTGTCTGAAGAAACTTGTCCTTTAATCAAACTTAAATGAGAATTCTAAACACCTTTAGCTTCATTGTACAAACACACCCCCTTAGAGTATCCACCACCTTAACACCACACAAAATTCCCCTATTCCCACCAGCAGCCACCCACAATTCCCTGGTCCCATCACACTCCTGTCTTCCCTGCCAGACCATAGTGAAGTACTTACTGCACTTTGCCATACAGAAGAACATCTTCTACCCCTGTTACCAGCAACCCTTGTGTGTGCACCTCCCTGTGCAAGGTTCATGCAGCCACAGGCACCTCAAGCCCTGCCTCTTCCCTCCTGAACATAGTGTAAAGCAGTGCAGGGAGTACCAAGAGGAGTGGCAGTGGCGTGGCACCCCTCTCCCGAGTTAACCGTATTGGATCTGAGGATTCGGGATGCTTCTGGGTGCTGTCTGCTCTTCAGATATGGGAGTAGGTTTGAGGTTTGGGGGATTTTTTAAAAAATGCAGCTATATGAATGTTCATCCTTTTTTTTCTTTCTAAAACATTTTTTTAAGTATTACTACTCTTATAGTGGTCCAGACTTCAGTGCAGATATTGCAGCTGCTTTACATTTTTATTTTACTTAGGTAACATATACTCTTATATACTATACAGTCTTGCCTGGAAAATTTCCTTAGGGATCCATTTTTCTGAATGTCAGTGCCACCTTCACAGGTGCTCCTGCTTTGCTTTCATTAATTCTGATATTTGATTATCCTCCCAAAGAGGAGAAGATCCTTCCTGTATGGCCCAGGTGAAATGTCTCTTCTCATTACAGCCAGTTCTTAGCTGGTGCCTACCACACAGCTCTAGGGTTTGTTTATGCTGTGGAGTTCTGTGCAAGCAAGACAAGCAAACTTTTCTGGTGAGGTAAACCTGCATTGCAAATGAAAGTAGTGTGTGTTTCCTAGATTATCTCTGATTGTTAGTTACCATAAGTATATATAATAATGTATAGTTTCCTAAAGGAAGTGTGTTACCACATTTTTTTTTTATTTGTGTTGTCCTTGAGCTTTGAAATTAGGTATCACATAGTGCATCAGTAAGGGTAGTCCTGGGGTGTATTAAAGTTGTTTTCTGTTGTGTAGCTGTATAGCATTCTTTCTGTGATAAATGAAGGAAGAGGGATTGGATGCTGTCTATTTTCATGTTTTGCTATCAGGACAGAGATGATTTAATTACAGAAAACAACAGGCCTGCTTAGTCTCCCTGGAAGCAGTGTCTTAGGGTAAGGTGAAGGCAGAGGGGGTTGAGATGAGGGTGAGATGGGGAAAGGAGAGATTTGCCATTGTATCTTGAATTACTTGAACACTGGTACTATTTGCTCTTTGATCAGCTTGACCTCTGCTCTTTAGCAGAAACTCAAATTAGGAGCATAGGATTGGAAGGGACCTCCTAAGTAAAACTGTCTTTCCTCTTGCCATTACAGCTGCTGTAGTATATAAATCTCTGAGAAGGTTGTTACAGTATATCTTCAATTTAGTAGGGCTCTTTGCCCTTTTATAGGCCGGCTGTTCTGCAGTTGAGCTACTGTAAAAATTGGAAACCTTCTAATTTTTGTCACTAAGGCAAGTTCAAAGCCAGTTTACTCATAATTATTTTACTGCTGGTAGTGTTATTTATCTTAAATTGTTTTGCCTTTTTATTGCACGTGAAACTTCCTCAGGTTTTATTCTTGTGAGAGTTTACAAACTAAGGCCTTTGAAATGTGTCTTTTCAGGTAAGGGAGGTGGAGAGGTGGGTTTTGTTGTTTGGCAATTTCCATTAGGTGTTCTGTCTACTTTCTCCATTTTGTAAAATTGTTTTTGTTCTAGGATGTGTAAAACTACTACCAGTCAGCATTTCAAATTACTTTTCCAACAATTTCTATGGAATCGATGCTTCCTAATAAAAAAACATTTATTGATCCATTTTGGGGTCTCCCATGGAGACAGAGCTTATTGGTAGCTTATAGACTTCTGGAGTAAGGGGAGATTCATCTTTCTTTCTGTGTCTGTGTTGGAAGTGGCCACTTTGGGCTGTTTGTATTGTCACTAGAGAGAAGCAGGGTGAGATTAATCTGACCTATTTTAGTCATCTGATTTCAGATAAAAGGAATTGCAAGTGGCTTGCATTGATGAGAATTTCTGTATTTTATCTGAGTAATCTTACTTCTTCCAGCTGGCAAGTTAGCTCCTGGTTTATAGTGGTAATTCCTGTTAATGTCTATGGATACATGGGAACACATTCTAATGCAGTCTTACTGCTTCTCAGTTCTTAATGTATGATGTCAAATGACAAAGACAAAAGCTAAGACCTACTATAGACCTGCTTGTACTAAATGGACTTCTTTTCTATATATTTCTGAAATACTACCTCTGGAGGGCTCATTCTGCTCTTAATCTTGCAAAAGGTAAAGAATTTTGAACTTCCTCTAAGACTTGAAGGCCGGGGTTCAGTGTTGGCAAAGCAGGAGTCTCTCACACAATTTCTTTTTTAATGACATCTGTTAGATGTCAGACAGGGCAGTGGGACTTGGCTGCTGCCAAGGAATAGGGAGGCAGATGGAGGAACCCAGACAGTGTAAAACCTTCTTTTTAATGATTTTAGCAGAAAAATGCTTTCTGCTATTTCACCTACTAGATAATATTCAAGTAATATTATTGAGGACCTAGAGTAGTTCAAGAATTTTCAGGCTTGGTCAGTACTATGCAGACCTTGAAGAAAGTACAAAGGTGTTCAAAATGCTTGAAGCCCAGTTTTCAATCTCACACTGAAGCCAAGGATAAGCGTAAACTTCTATCGATTTAATGTTCTCTGTCAATCTTTTTTCTAAGGAGGCAACACTGTCTGTAAAGTCTTGCTGAGCGACAGTTATTCAGAATTATTTGTAATAGCCTCTTTGGAAATGCTTCACAGCTGTCTGCAAGCCTTGTAAGTACTCTATCAGGGAACACGCTCAAAGCTAGCACAAGGCTATCAAAAGTGGCTTCTCCAACACATGTCCTGGTAGTCAGTGGTGATCATAAGAGCTAATGAGTCTACTTGTACTTTAAAATTTGTCTAGCCTGCCATTCTTCCCCTGCCCAAAGTGGAATTCCTCACCCAGAGGAATGACTGGTCCTTGATTCAGGAAATATTAGTCCTCCAGGGCTGGAGGGCAGTTCAGGCTTGGAAACACTTTCCACTTTGCTGGGGAAAGGGGAAGCATGTTCCTTAATTTGTAGACAATGTCTGTTTGGAGCTGCTCTGATACAGAGAGGTGACATGGATAAGAGGAGCAAATGCAGCTGGGACAGCCCAAAGCCTATGGGCCAGGGTGGGGCAGACACTTGTGTTCTGTGGTACAGGCAGTCAAAATTCATGGAAATGCTGTTATTGCTATGAAATGTAAAGGGAATGAAATTCCATGGAGGGTGTTGAAAGACCTTAGGATTAGGTATTTTGTCTTGCTCACACCAGCCTGTGTAAGTGGTGGTCCCACTGATAGGTTTGTCTGCCAAGGTAGAAGATGAAGCATACAGCTTTTGTCTTGCCACTTTGTAGGTTTTGGAATATTTACTTGCTTATTTTTGAGGCAGAGTTGCACTTTCAGAAATAATGATAACTTTCATCTGCTGATACGATGGCTGAGCATCATCTTGATGACTTATGAATGGGCAAAAGCAATTTTATTATTGAGTCATCCTTACTCACAAGTCACTCTGCTGTTTGACTTGGCGTGCATGGGCTTCACTGTACAATCGTGTTTTTGTGGGGTCAGAGCTGATGGATGGCATCCAGAGTCTGTGTTCCCATTTAGAAGCAGCTTCCAGAGCTTTCTCATGTCACTGCAGAATTTCTCTGCTTCTTTATCCTTGTGGTTCCTACGGTTGTAGAACTGTGGTATGACAAAAGGGCCTTCCTCCACACCCCGTAGACTAATATAACAATTTGGGCTCCTTGCTGTATTGGAATTGCCACAAATCTTCCTAATTCATGTAAAATCATCTGAAGGGGAAGTAAATTCCACACAGCAGATACCTGGAAAAGGGAATTGGATACTATCGAAGCTGAAATGCATACCTCAGGATGTACTCATGTAGGTTCTCTAGTACTGCTTATTTTCAAACTTTTGGGATTTAAAACATTTAGAATATTCTCTGCAGGTTATAGTATCTGTTAGTTCAGAATCATGTGTCTGTATGCACATACGTAAAAAATATGGGCTAGATGTGTAAACTGATACTTCAGGGTCTCAAGATAACCCAGGTCTGACCATGTGAGCTTCTTTCTTTGGTTCTCTGGGAGTTTCCCACAAACAATGTGCTCTGCTTCTCTCTTGTGGACTCATTTTCTCACCTCTTGAATTGCTGGAAAGGTGCTGGTACTCCTCAGGCAATACTTGGGACAATAGAAATAAGAACATTGTGAAAACTAATGCAGCTGGGAAAGAGGAAGGAGCCAATCCACACAGTCATTCTTTTATAAAATACAAGTAATAATTTCTAACTGAAAGAGATGAGGATAAGGAACTAACATAGCTACTTCAGGTGTAAAATATTTCGGCTACTGAAGCTTTTAAGTGATGAGTTTAAGGAAATGTAGTAGGTTGCAATAAGGTCTCCAGACATTTTATGGAGGAGCAGTGTGGATGATTCTAGCTCAGTTTTATGAAACCATTGGAGGTTTCGAAATATGTAATTTTGTGCTCAAAGAAAAATAAACCTTTGGACAGTATAAAATTAGCTCATGTCAAAAGAGCTATTTTCAGCCCTGAGTCCCACTGATTAAATATAAAAGATGTTGGTAAAAGTATTATAACATTACTGAAGTATTTCAGCAAACAGTATGTTTGGCAGAATATTTATTGTAAAATTTCTACCCAGAACCTTGTGATTAGAAGATCATCTGTCTAATATGAGACAACTGTTGCAGACAATATAGGCTGATTAGACTATATAATTGTACTACATTCTACTCAGATTTTTTTGATACCTTTTTCAAAAGTAATTTAACTTTTAAATGGATTTAGTATTCATAAACTGTATATCAGCTGAGAACAATATGAGTGCCTTGTTAAAAAGGTTCATTAAGTATTAGTAAGAAAAATACATTCTAAAAGTAAGTTTAATATCAAAGTAAAAGATAAGGTCTGGGTTATTTGTAGTGCATGAAACTTCCATGTGTACTCTCAAGTTTCTGAGGGATCCCCACATGAGAGACTACTTACTAAATTGTGGTATGACTACTGTTTAACACTTTCTTCCTATTTATTGTAGAGGGGTTTTTTATCTCCTCAAGATGAGTTAGAGTATGGGACCTACCTATGTAAACTTCCAAAGAAGAATAGTGCTTCCTCATTAAACTAAATCTGCTACTTGCTTGTTGTAATCAAGGTATCACATGTTTAAAAATGTTAAATGCAGATTTTTTCAGAATAAAACCACCAGATTTTTGCCAGAATCCTCTTGTGATTCAATCTCAGCTGTCAACTAAGTCCCACCCAGCTGCTCACTCACTAGCCCCCAGTGGGATGGGGCAGAGAACTTACGAGACATAAAAAAACTCACTTCAAACTTCTGAAAGCCAATGCAACACAGTGTATACATGTGGATTTTTGAGCCATAGAAATCCTCAAAATGTGCATTTGTTGTTTTCAGTACAGGTAAAAGATGTTTTCTGGAGGTTCATGACCTGCATGTGTCCTTGCCTACATCAGTCAAAACCATACCTGCACAAACAAAAGTTGTAATGCTTTTCTGTTCCTTTGGAAGCCCCATGACCATCACCGCAGGGACTGTAGTTTTCAATTTTTGGTTAGTTCACAAGAAAAGGTGGTATCTTGAGAATCTATGTACCAGGCAGTGGGAAGTTAGCACCAGGCTCTCACTACATTAAATGCAGCATGCCAATGTTAAGGTAAAAGAAGACTTTTCTATCAATACCGGGTCTTGGTGACCCTAGTGACTGTGAGAATTTTGGTTCAAAAATGTTGTTGTGTGAAAAATCCCTGTATGTTATATGGTCTGGTCCCATACCAGTTTTTAATTTCAAAACCTTACTTTTAGAAATGCTTCTAAAATGACAGTGTCAGATGAACAGAAATAGGCTCACGTTGCTTTGCTAGGAGGAAGACAGACATCAATACCTCTGCTTCACTGTAGAACCTAGACCCACCTTTTGCTCTAAGAACTGGAAATGTAATCTGTTTCAGCTGCTCAGGATGCCTCTGTTTCATGTTTGTACAGGTTCAAATGTTGTGGGGTCTGGGCCTGTGATTAGGATGTCTACGTGCTGTGGTGTATGAAGAAGAATGGTTATAAGTGGAAATTTCCAAATTGGCTGTAACTTAACCTCATTCCTAGTGAATTGGCGTATTGGAAGTGTTCATCCTGCAATTCTGAAGTCTAAACACGTGATTCAAATACTGCTTAGGTCACAATGGTGGGTGACTGGCTCAGTGCCAACCAGCAGATCTAAAGCAAAGGCTTCCAGCTGATTTAGACCAAAGAGGCAGTCTAGGGCCTTTCTCAAAGTAGCCACTGCCAGTTTCCTTCCACTGAGGAGATGAGAGTCCTCAACAAAGAAGGACTTTTTTTTTTTTTTTTTTTTACATATATATGTATATAGGTTGCATCCATTCTCCCACATCTTTGCCTTTTCAATGAGCAGCTTGGGACAGGTGAGAAAGTGTTAGTATTCATTACATTTTCCTATAAGACCCTGAAAGAAGTCATAAGGAGAAGACATAAGCAGATGCATTTCAACCTTAGTTAAGACAGCAATTCTTACCAAGCATGTGGACAGGTTGCATTTGGAGAGAAAGAGATGGGTGTTTTAGGTTTCTTTTGGTTTTGTCTTTTTAACAGGTGCTATGTGGTATACTTCAGGACCTCAATAAAGTGTTCACATTTCTGTTTTTGTTCCCAGTTTGAAGTACCAAGAAAACAACTGCAATCTTTTTCTCACTTTCCTTCTGGCATTATTATAATAAATTTCCTGGGCAGCTTCTGAGATAAATGTAACAAGTGTTAGCACATAGCTATTAAATCTTCTAAGACTGTTAAATAATTGTTCCTGTCTGGCCATTTGCAGCCTTGTAATAAAGCATGTTTTAACTACAAAATCTATCAAAGGTATGGGAAAGTTCTCACATTCTGTTTTCCCATAGTACTTCCTGTTAGGCCTCAATGTACAAAATAACATCACTGTCAGCTGTAACTCTAGATTCATATATGCACAATTAGGAGTGTGATAGAATTTTTTTCTTTTTATGGTTTCAGCATAGGACTCAATTGATATCATCTTTGCTGTTCTCTACTAATTTTGATACTTGTCTAGGATGAGATCTAGAACACAGGTGCTGTTTTCAACCATGTTTTGTACCTGGTAGTATAAATTATTATTGGCTTTAGTTTAAGCTTAGAATTTGTTCCACATTGTACCATTTAAAGTCTATTCTCTCCGTGAGATCTGTTCTGCACTTGCACACAGCACATCTTTACCACAAGCACGCAGCAACTTGTTATTTCTAGCACATTACTCTGCATAATGCAATGCACGTGATTATGGCATTTTGGAGACAGGAAACAATCTAATACTGGTTTGAGGCTCTTTTAGTGGTGATATTTTTCCCTTCCATTAATTCTACTACAAGGATGACATGATTTTTCAAAGGAATAGGATGAGGATGTAGATGAGGAACTTAGTCCTGCTTTATCTTCAAGCACTGCTTATCCGTTTTTCACTTAAACACCTTCCTAAAAAACATGGTCCACTAAAAATATGTATCTAGCAAAGGTAAAAGTCTCTTCTAAGTTTTTTGAATTTAAGTCCCTGAGTTTTTGGGGTTTTCCATCCTGCATCTTCAAATCCAGAGATGTTTTATTACATTGCTTTAGTTCCTTAGGGCAAGCTAAACAGTTGTTTTCAATGTTAACTCCCAGATTTTCTTGCTTTCCTATTCCCTTCTGCCTTCATATTTGAGAAACAAGATACTTGCTGAATTTCTCCAAGGGAAATTTTTATTTTACCAATAATCTCCTTTTCAGGAAGCGTTAAAGCCATGTTCCCTTACTGTTTTATAAAGGAATAACGTGAGTATTACTGAAACCAAATAAAGCATTTTCCTGAATTGAATTTCTCAAGTCAGTGCTCCATTAGTAAATTGAATAATTCCACACCACCTTTTGCCTTTTCCTAATGCATTGTTTAAGGCCAGATGTTGTGTGGAGTGGGATGCTGTTGTTCTCTAAGGAAGTCATTTTATTCTTGGGTTACTTTATTGGATGGATTTATAGAGTCCTGCCATTACACAGACTCGTTCTTCTCCCCGGCAGTAGCTGTATCTGCTCCAGCCAGATGTGCAGCACTGCTGCCCCTGCAGAGATCTGAGCCATCTGCTCTGTGTCACTCAGACGGACCATCATTTCTTAAATAATTAGGTGGTCTTAACAACAATATTAAGATACCATGTTTGACATAAGCTGCAGGGAAAATAGATTTCAGACTGTGATTTCTGCATACAGTTTTAACTCCTTTAGTCAGTTACTTCCCCAGTAGTGTCGATATTTAACTGTCCAGTGAAAGAATATGAGTGTGCTTCTCACACAAACAGAAAAGTAAGAAAAAGCCTGGCTTTTCCCCACTCACTTTCCATCCTCATTCTTCTTTAAGGGCTCAGCCCTAGAGTAACAGTCTGATATCTGCCTTCAGCTGTGAGCACAAGGCCTGGGGTGGGGTTCAGTGGGATTATAAATCACAACAGCGATTTATCTTGTTCTTCTTAACTCCCTTTCTAGCTGGTATGTGGTGTCAGATGTTTTACAGACCTACAGCAACCATCTCACTGATGAACAGAGTATTTGTTTCCATCTCAAATAGGGAGAAAAATATTGGTTTCTTAACACTGCAAGGTCGCAATTTCCAGAAAAGTAATTTTGAAACATTTCAGGGAGTATACCAATGTATTAGTACAAACTACTTGACAAATTGTAGCTTGGGTGCTTGCAGAATAGAAGACAAAACAAAACTAGATTATAAAGAACAAAATAGTGCTGATGCTGAAGTATTTTTCTGTTGTTAGAAATAAATTATTTGGAAACATTTTTGGAATGAGATATATCAATCTTGATTTTGCTCCTGTAGTGTTGTGAGTTTACTGATTAAACACTGAATGTTCCCTCTTGTTTATTCCAGAACTGAGCAATGAAAGAGTCTCAATGTGGTCTGAATTGTAGCATTCACTGGCGGTAACCCCTATGACTTGCTTCTAACTTTGATGCATTTAATGTGGCTCATAAGGTGTTCTTACTCATCTTAGTTGCCCAGTCTGGCCCTAAGAGGTGAATAAAACATGTAGGTCTGTCTTATGACATTGTTTATAGTAATTCAGCAAACTAATGCCAATGCTACTTGGATGGCTGTTCACATAGAATGTCACAGAAAGTTGAGGCTGGAAGAAACCTCTCAAGATCTTTTAGTCCAACCCTCCTGCTCAGTCAAAGTCTGCCAGAGCAGGTTGCCAGACCTGCTCACAAAAGTCTTAAGCAGGGCAGGATGCTGTTGAACTTTTTTGCAATGAGGGTACACTGCTGGCTCGTGGTCAGCTTGTGGTTCAACATACCACCAAGGCTGTCCTCTGCAAAGCTGCTTTCCAGATACCTCATCTCCAGCTTGTACTGGTGCTTGGGGTTATTCCTCGCAGATGCAGGGCTTTATACCCTGCATTGTTGAGGTTAATTATTTTCCTCTCTGTCTGTTCAGGTCCTGCTGAGTGACAGTACAATCCTGGTGAATAGCACAGACTAATTAATACCATCTGCTGTATCAGCCACTCCTCCCCGTTTTGTCCTGTCTAGACTTGCTGAGAGCACACTCAGTTTTGTTATCCAGGTTACTACTGGAGATGTTGACTGTATTGGCTCCAGTGTGAACCTGTGGGGTACATTACTAGTGACTTTCCACCTGCTGGACTTTGTGCCACTCATCATAACTCCCTGGAACTGGCAGCTCCACCAGTATCCCATCTACCCCACTGCCTGCTTACCTAACCCATACCCTGTCAGCTTGTCTAAGCATGTTAGAGGAGGCTGTGCCAAAAGCCTTATTAAGGTCAAGGTAAACAACATTCACTGCTCAAACAAAATCCACCGAACGGGTCAGCTCACAGAAGGTGATGAGCGTGATTTCCTCTGCACAAATATAGGCTGACTACCTTTGTGCCCTTTGTCTGTTTGGAAATGGTTTCCAAGACAAGTTGCTCTTGTCCCTTCCCAGGGACTAAGGTGAAGCTGATGAGCCTGAGCCCAAGTTCACTCCCAAGTGTGTTAAATAGTTCCTTCTCTATGCAAAGCACAGATCACACCAAGTATTTTGACATAATAATAATAATAACCATCATACAGTTTAAGTGTAGTGACTCATGTTTTTCCAGCTAGATGATTCTGCTCTGAGATACAGCATTGTGGACCAATCTGGTTTGGCAGCAGGGAGACCCTCCCCCAAAGGGAATTTGGGTTGTTCCTAGTATTTGCCAGTATATATGAGAAGTAGGCAGACTTCGTCAGTGATAAAAGATGACATTCCCATCTTCATTGTGTCATGTTCCTCTTCCAAGAGAAAAAAAACAGTAACAGGTTGTCCTGACATTCTGGCCCTATGTGTTGTTACCTCTAAGCGTGCAGGTTATCCCTGCTGCAGAGATGGCAATGGGGTCAGTGAGGTTTCCTTGCTTCCTCTGTTCTAGGCTCTCACATCTCAGTCTTGAATGTTTTTTGCAACTGTAATTGGTAAGTTGATGTACTTGAAGGAAACTTTCTGCAAGTGGAGCACTGTACCTCATTATAATTCATTTCTAGCCCATTGCAGCTGTTCCTCATCTTAAAAATACAGAATTTAGTAGTCTTCTGGTGAATTGTGCTCCTTATACAACAAGGGGAGAAGCTTTTTAAGGCAGCTATTTCATCTGTGCTCACAGTTTTACCACAGCAGCATGCTGTAACATAAAATTTAAAATTAACAACTTGGCAGTAACTAAGTAATTTAAACAAAAGCTTCTCCCCAGTATTTGATGATTGGAGGTAGAGGAGGAGAATCAGGACTCTATTGTTTAATGTGTTACCACAGTTGCTCCATTTCTAAGGCATTGTGTTTAATAAGGATAGTAACTATTGCATTAAATAGTTACTTTATTTAATAGCATGCTTTTCTCCCAGATCATTGTTGAATTTGTTTTTTGAGATTGACTGTTGATGCATTGCCACTAATGAGTTCTGTATCCTCCAACGAATGTAAAAATTATGTGTCTGCACTGGGGAATTTACAACTGAGTTGGTTGTGCCCCACTTTTTAACAATTAGAATCAGAAAGATCTATGATCTGCATGCAACTAATGAAGGTACTGATTAATGTTATTTTTCTCTTTAAGGCCTTTATGTGCTCTTTTCCTGACCTAAAAATATTTTACAGTATCCAGCCTATGATAAAACTTGCTTTCATTAGGGAAACTGCACTAATAAAGTGATGTGGCTTATTTTATGTAAAAAACCCTCCTGCATGTTAATTATTAGACACATGATTGTCTTGTTTGTTTGTACTATGTGGTCAAGACTTTATTGGATAATGCTATCATCTAACAGATGGATGGTAGATTAACAAAATGCATGGATCTGAATTCCTCATCTATGTGCAACTCCTCCAGTAGTGATGAATTTCTAGTTACTCTTTAACCATATTCAAGGAAAATTTAAAGGTCAGTTTCATATTCTGATTATAAGTCAATCAGCTGGATAATTTCTCTATAGTAAATGAATCCATACCAACAACAGATTTAAATTTTGGCATAATAGACCGTATTTTTTTTTGTAATTTAGACAGAAAGACTAGCAAGCATCATGGACTAAAGTAAATATCACTGGTTTTGGAAACAACCGTACAATTCTCAACAAAACTGAAAATTCAGCAAGGTTTGACTCTGAGGATTCTGGTCTGACCCTTACCTGCTGCTTGGCAGACTTGCAAACACACATTGGTGTGTACACGCAGGGATTTGGGGCAGCATCTGCTGGAGCAGGGCCGAGCATGGAGACAGCACCAGGACAGAAGTGATGAGAGGCTCAGTCAGGGCAGGCACTGCAGCAGCACCACACCCAGCCAGGGACTGTGCACAGCCCTCCCAATATCCTACAAGCACACCAGGCCTTCATCTTCTCCACCCTGGGAGCACTGCGGGGCCCTGTGCAGACGGAACAGCCAGTGGTATGGGGCAGGTTCAGAGACACTGATTTCAACAGGCTTTTTCAGCTCTAGATTTTGAGAGAGCAAGTTTGCTGCCAAGTGCTGCTCAGGAAAGTAGTTAGTGCTTTTGCTTTATTACATACATGTGTGTGCATGCACACACACACGTATATGAAGTATATATATACACACTTTAAGTTTCATACCTGCTGTTGTCTCTAATGATATTTTTTTTTTTAATATGATTGAAAAAAGAAGAATGATGTATTTTTCAGGATGGGAGTGGTTCTTTTCAAAATACCTTTTATGTTGGAACTTATTGGCCCTTAACATATACCATTTACAGTCTTTGTGCTTCTAGTTTGCACAAAGTGATACGGGTGTGGTGGGTTGATGTGGGTCAACAGCCACCCAGTCACTTACTTGCTTGTTCTCCACTCCTGCAGAATATGGAGAAAATAGAAGGAAGGCAAGAAGACTCCTGAATTGGGATAAGGGCAGTCTAATAGGGAAAGTAAAAGCTGTGTGTACAAACATAACAAACAGGAGAAGTTAATCCACTACTTCCCATTGCTGGGTACATGTCCATCCGCTTCATGAGAAGCAGAGCCTCAGCGTACATAAGGTCTGCTCAGGAGGACAATTACCACAACTGTGAATGTGTGAGTGTCCCCTTCCTCCTCCTTTCTACGTGCTTTTATTGCTGAGCTCTTTGAGGTACACACTGAATTCCTTCATCCTTCTGTTTTCCACCAAGTACACCTGGATTCTTGACAGAAGGCAATCCTAGGAAGGGGCTTGGTTTTTCCTGGGAGAGGAGAAATCCATGCTGCTTTTTCCAGCTATTTCCTTATATGCACTATGAAATCTTTTTGTTCCCACAGCATATAAACACTTTGTTTGGGCAGCTGTTTGTATATCTTCTCCAGTAGCCTGAAGTTTTACACTTGAACAGCACTGAAACCTATGATTTGTGAGTTGAAGCTGAAGAGAGAAAGTATAATAACGTATTTTTCAGGCATCTGTTTCTGAAAGAAATGTAGAAGTGGTCTAGGAAGGCAGCTGTCTTTTGACAAGGCTTATGGGTCCCCAACCCAGAGCAAAAGTTAGGGGGAATTGGGATGCCCTCAAAAGATGTTTGAATATGGTTGTGCTGGCTGAGACCTTCTTTTTGGGGGTCTTTTGGTTTGTTGTTTTTTGTTTTTTTTTTTTTAACTTGGAGCTCTAGTGCAATTTTGAACTGAATACCCCCCCCTTGTCCTCGCTTGTAATTGTACACAAAGCAGTTTTCCTGTATACAAACCAGATTGTTTGAAGGAAGGCTATACAAAAGCCACTTCTTTCCAAGTGTGGTTCAGCCTCTAATGGGGATGGAAGGCACTGGTGGTCCCTTTCAGCAGCTTGGTACTGCTTCTGCATGGGGAACACCTATCCCAGGAACCAGGCAAAATGTAGTTTTAAGTAAAATACACCAGCTTGCAGATAGACGATGTGTCTTTCATGACACTTGCTTCAATGTGCTACTCTGTTCATCTTGCACTAATTTTCTAGTTACTTAGAACAGACCCAGGGAGCACTGCAGAGACTGCTGGGAAGTTTAGCTTGTTGACATGGTCTGCAAGCTGGGGCTTTTTCCTGAGGCCTGTGGAAGAGCTTACTTCATGTAAGTGAGCCCTCGGGGCACCATTCAACTTTTCACTGTGAAGCACTCCAACCTGAGTCCTCAGAGGAGTGAAGGGTGCTGCACTGACAATTCTTACACCCTAATATCTGTGTGATGAGAATGCACTTGCTGCTGTGTGTCTTGGATGCTAATTGTAGGACTGTTGGACTCACTTGAACTATCTAATCACAATAAATCCAGAACTAATGGTGATTATGCTTTGCATGGGTCTGATACCTATTTGCATACAGTTCCTTCACTTACATGTTAAAATAGACCTACAGAATTGCCCTAACCAATTCCTGAAGGCAGGAGGTCTAGGAGAAGAGAGGATGTGTAAGCATTGCAAGAAGGGTTTTTCCAGGCAGGAGACTGAAGGTAAAGGGTACAGCTCTTAAAGGCTGAAGTTAAATCCTTTGAAAGACAGAATGTTTGTGGACTGAAGGGCTGGCTGAGCATGCAGGAGCTGTGGATAGGGCAGCTGTGACCTGCCAAGGCACACAGAGCTGCTTACAGGAAAGATGCTTGCTTACCTGGAGGAGAGGTTACTTAGTGTCCCTTTGTGTTAATGCAAATACAAGGATGAGGGGATTTTAAGAAAGTTTAGCTTTGCAAACAGTGGTGAACAAATCTGTACAATGCCTTGCTTCGGAAGGAGTTTTTTGGCCTGAGTGTGGAGCACCATGCCGGGTGGCTGTAATGTGATCATTGCAGCTCTGTCCCCGTGGCCAACACACTGGTGGCATGCCACTTGTGTGGCAGGAAAGCCCTGTAAGGAAACTCAATACAGAGAGAATTACAATAGCTTGTCTTTGTGGCTGCAGGGGCATGTGTTTTGCTGTTGCGAGGATGTACAGGGATAAATAAGGTGACAACCTGTTCAAACTATGCAGCTGCACGAACTCTTTTCATGCTGCATCTGATGCCGTGCCTTTTTGGTGGAATGACCAAGGTCAGAAGCATTGTAAGGCTTCCTGAAGTGCCATGTGGCTTTCACATAACCCAAGTGGCAGGCATGGTGCTTCACGTTTCCAGGGTCAGGTGTCCCTCCACTGAGGAGAGCTTCCTCTTGTTATGCAGATGTCTTTTGGCCAAACAACTCTGTGGAAGTGGATCCAAGTTAAGCAAGTAGGTCAGAAAAAGGAATATCTCATTTTTATACTGATTATGCCAAAGATAATCTGTAAATGAGCATATGTACGGGCTTTCCATGCTTCTATGAAATACTGATTCTAACGGGAGGTGGGTATGTCTCTCTAGTGCCATAAATTCTCATTTTGTGGAAGGAAGTTTCACAGGCATTACACAAAAAAAAATCTGATGCTTCAAAATAAGATCCATTGTAACTGTGGTAGCCAGTTAGATTTATTTATGTATTTATTTTTAATCTGAAATTCAGGAAAAAATAGTTTCTATGTGAAAAGAATTGGTTTTCAGCTTGAAATTTTTACTGAAATGGAAGAAACACTGAGAGTGTCCATTGGTGGTCTCGTCTTCTCAGTCCAGCTCTGTGATTTTCCCTGCCCAAGCAGAGTGTACATCATAAGCAGGTGATTATTGCCAAGAGATGCAGATTGTTCACTTTAGCCCAAAGGGAGGAATGTTGCTATAAAATTGCTCTCATTCACTGCAAGGCAGTGTTGTCATTAGCTTTGATTAACTTTGCCTTTTTCTCTAATACTCTGGGATTTTTTTCCACATCTGACTGCTGTTGAGAAGAGAGCTGAACATATTTTTCCTGATCACTGCCATGCTGAATCTGACTGCTGACTGTATAAGGCCTTTTGCAGCTCACTAAGAACTTTCATTCCTTTCCCTGCCCTCAATTTTTCAAATTTCATAGATTATTTGTACATCTGTTGGCCTTTGTTAGTAAAATCTCTGTTCCAGCATTTCTCATGTATGCTAAGAAGGAGCAGGAGAAATTAAGCAAAGTCTAGAACAACAATGAGCCATTTTCTTCATTGGTACAAATCTTATTTTTTAGTTTCATGATATTCTGTGATGGGTAGGAGGTCCTTAGGGCCCTTGGAGCCTCACCTGAGACACATGTAAACTTTTCACTGTTCAGACAGTTTGCAATTAGAGCACATCCATTTCATTCCCACTGTGGGTAGGATTTGAGGAGGGAGGACTTAACACCACCACAATGCTTCAGGGAACAAGCTGAGTGCATGAGGTCGAATATGGGTATCTGAAGAGACAAATCTTTCAATGCAGACTTAATTTCCCATTTTTCCCCCATGTACAGCACAATGCATGCTCTAGCATGGCTGAATGGTACTCACCTGTTAATGCAGACTGATTTTACAGTTACGTACCTTGTACTGTCATTGCTATTTGAAGCTCATATGTACCTGTGATGTACAGAAGATTAAAAGCCTTTGTATAGAGATGAATTTTATAGCTTGCTTTCCTCTTGGTGTTGGTCATACTAACCATCCTTCAGTTCCCCAGGGCAGTTTCAAAGAATTAAAGGGCATAAGAGGGTTCAGTTTTAATTATGCAAAACTGTTTCTCATTGAATGATGATCTGATCCTTGAATAATTGTAGATTAGGGATTAAATAGGAGAATATGGCTTACTTTGTTGTATTTCAACCGTAACGGGTGGTCTAGGACTGAGGTTTTGTCCAAGTTCAGGAGGATGAATAGATATGTGGAAGTTTCAGCACTCAAATAGTCACTTGCTGAGGACAGAATAGGAAGTGAACATTGGAAAAGTACTGTGTCTCTGTAAAGCTATAAACACTAACCTTTTCCCTCTTCTGAGCCTTAAAACCTGGTTTAACCACTGACAGATGGAACTTGGTTTGCTCAGGTTTGCCTCTAACTTGTGTTGCTGTTTAGGAGTGATACTGCCGAATAGAGTTCTCCCACTCTCCAAACCGCTCTGTCCCCTTCCCCTCCCCCTGTGGCGGGACACGGAGGAGAATTGGATGCACAAAAGGTTAGGACCACCTGTTGAGATAAGAACAATTTACTGGAGACAGCAATGAGATAAGACAATAAACTGTAACAGCAACAAAACTAATGAAAGAGGATGCAAGAAAGGTGAAGGATTCTCACAGAAACCCTCCCCAACAACAGACAATACCTGACCACTCCCTCTGCCACACAGCACCCACCCAGAAGGAAACCTTCTCCCTGGAAGAGACCTCCTTCCTCCTGCCAGGGACAGTGATGTGAGGTGATATAGGATAACCTCTGTCCTAGCCATGCTCCCTCCTGGCTACTGTAAAAATTAACCCTGTCCTGGCTGCAACCAGACAGTTGCTGCTTAAGTTCCTCTGCAGAAACCCCAGTATCAAGCTTATCATTCTCAATGTAAAAATCCATTTTCATGGACGCTTGCTAATGCCTCTGCTCTTGCAAATGTTCAGGTTTCATTCACTTCTATGAACAAATATTACGTATGCAATTATATTGTTGTGGAGATGTGGATCTGTGATTTCCACCCTCACCGCTGAACTTCAAGACTTTAACTTTCTGTGACATTATCATTTTAAAGAAGTGGAAGAGCCTGCTGCCTGCTCTCTCAGTGCTAGGAGGAAAGGGGAAGAAAACAGATATTGCTTATATTTGACTTGATAGATGCAAAGTCAGTTCAGGAGTCTGAATATTTGCTGAATGACTTGAGGGTTACCTGTAAGTCAGCCTGAATGTACCTCAGTTTTGGTTCAGAAAAATTCCAGGACACTCCTGTTTGTGGAAGTGTGGAGGGAGGGTTTCTTGATCTTTGTTTGTTTGTTTGCTTTCGCAAATTATGTCGATATTGTGAGAACATTTCCTTCTTCTGAGCTGCATGACAATAGCTGAAATAACGTTTTTCCCTGAAAGATTTGAATCCATGTCTGTCTTCTGTCTATTAACTACTGCAAGGATGGGATAGCTTTCCAGTTCTGCAGCTCTGTCACACAAAGCAGAGACATTTATCAAGCAAGTCAGCAAGTGTTTACATTGTCTGAAAGACTGAAGATTTTGATTCACACATCTGTTCCAGTGCATGTATAATGGCAAAATTAGCAGCTCTGTTTTAAGTTTTATGCCACTCTAGAAAAACTCCTGTGTTATCAGTGAGATTTCTCCTGGGATGCAATGGGTTTAACTTACCTAGGACTTAGGAAATGCTCTATGCAGTAGGATATTGGTTAAAAGGGAACATTCAGTGCTTTCTACTTCTGTATTTATGTGAATCCTTTATATTTTTCTAAGTGCTTAAACTTGTATATTTAATTTTGGATTTGTTAGAAACTCGTATTTGAGCTGAATACAAACAAAAGCCTTGTGATGTTTGTGCATTCATGTTTGCTTTTGTTCGATGGTCAAACCAGGAAATGTTACCTATGCAGCCTTACTTTTGACTTTGCAGAGACAGTCATGAAATACAGGGGAAATGTGACAGCTCTCTCACTGCAGTCTTTCACCACCAACCAGTGTTACAGGACATCTTAACATGCTGTAACATATCCCTTGCTTTGTGTTTTCAGTGTGGATCTGGATAAGCTGTGGAACAGCTTTTGGGACAAAAGGTGGCTTAGATTCATGCTACATTAAGCACAAGGGCATGAACTTTAGAGTGACAATAATTTCATTACATCCTAAAAAAAGACATAATTGGACAGCTTGTCTGAGACATACTTTACCTACAAGGACAGGAAAATGACACCATGATAAACCTGTAAACACTAATCTTCAATTTACATTTTGGAATATACTGTAATAAGGACAATGCCCAGAGTAACTCTTTGTGAATGAGAAGTTGCCTTAGCCCTCAATTCCAAAGAGCAACTGTCAGTAAATTGCTGGTGAAATGTTTTGCTGTTAGGCCTTGTCGCATAGAGTTTGCCTTTAATAATTTTCCTGTTTTCAGAGCATTCTGCTTCCAAATTGTGCACCCTCAGAAAGAATGAGATACCAGGGTAGGTAAATCCAAGTAATTTCTCAGTCAGAGTCATCCAGAACAAAAGGACCTTTTTGTTTTATTTTTTTGGCAAGATGCTGAATGGTAGCTCTGAAGAAGTTTGGGCTCCTCTTTGAATGCCTGAAGTATCTTTGAACAGGCTTCCATGCATTCAGAGTATGAGAATAGACTTACAAAAGAGGATACAGCAAAGCAGATGTGAGTATTGGCACAAAGAACTGCTTAAAGTTCATATTTATGCTCACTGAATGGTGTTCTCAATTTCAATTAAGTATTTTTGTTTCATGGAGATGCTACCGAGTTTTCTTTGACCACATTCCCACTGTTTTGCAATTTGCCACTCAGTTGATGCAAGAGACTCCTGGTTATCTGTGGTGGAAGGAGACAGAGCAGAGAAGGATGGTGACAGCGGTGGCTGTGGAAAGCAAATACAGATAATACAAAACACAAACAAATCTTGCTATAAAAACGCACAAGTAAAAGTGTAACAGAGTTGAGATGTCAGTGAGCTAACACTCACTTAAGCCAGGTGGACACTGGCCATGTGAGCCTGGTTAAGTGGGTTCTGAGTCCAAGCTGGTTATGCCTGGAGCCAGCATAGATGCCTCTGTACCTGTAGCCTGTGTAGTCCAGCACCTGAATACTCTGCCCATGGTTCATGGTAAACTCATTTGGCTGAGTTTGATGTAAACCTATTTTCCCAAACTTTACCAGGTCCTTTTGCATTATATTTTTGCCCTCCGTTGAGTGGTTTTAACCTACTCTTAAGCCTATAAAACCCTTCCTCTTTCGTAGAGTTTTTCCTGTCTTCGAATTGAAATTTGTGGCTTTTCTGAGAACACCATGGAATTGCTTTCTACAGGATGGTGACATCCTAAGATTTCAGTTTTGAATAGATATGACTGTATATAAGAGACATTTGGAGGAAACTGAGGAAACAAACCCATGAACAATGTTTCCAGATTGTTAGGAAAGTTAGTAAAATGGAATAAATTGGAGAGATGTCAGGAAACTAAATGAGAGCTATAGAAAGTGACTGCTTTTTATAAAATTTCTGAATTCCCCACTTTAGTTGGATGTGAACATACTTGTTCATTAAATTGTCATTAATAATATGTAGATTCCTACAGATGATTTTAGTAGAATAGGATAAGTCTTCTAAACTCAACAAAACAAAAGCAATATCTTAATGATGAACTAAGGACGAGCAATAATTGGCCATGAGCGTGAGCAGGGGCATGTGTCTTTCTGTACTGTTAAATACTCTGCATAGATTGCTGACTGGAGTGAACTGAAGTGTGGGATGGAGGGGATGCATCCCTGCTCCCCAGCATCTGCTGCAAACTGCTGGATTGCTGCCAAGCATAGGCATCCTCTGACCACTACAGCCACTTTTTACTGCTTTATTTCTTCATCCTAGTGAGCTGACTTTCACCACAGTTTTGGAGCAGATGGATGGTAGCTTGCATGAGGCTCTCAGTGGTCTCTCCCTCACTTGTAGAAGTAATGGTCTTTCCACAATTATATAAGCTGGGGTAAGATTTTAGCATAAGCAAGGCACAAGCTATGTCTCGTGCCTTTCAACTGCAGCAAACGTCCATCTGTTGTTTGAATGCCATTTGGAATGCTTAACCCCTGCCAAATCCTGTTGTCTTTGAAGTTCATGGGAGTCTTGCCACTGACTCCAGCTGGGATAGAATTTAGATGACAACATTTCTGTTCGCCTTTGTTTCGCATAATTTTTATGTGGACTCTAACAGACAATAATATCTACTTGTGATCAGGGTTGGATGAGGAAAGAGGGAATTTATAAGCAATATGTCTCTCTGGCCTAGTGATGAAGAATATTCTAGTTCACTGATTTTAAAAGGTTAAGTTTTGATGTTGTTGTCTTTTCTAATGCCCTTTTAAGAATCATTTACTGGTGACAAAGGGAGATTTAATTACATGAACTTGGACATCATACCAGTTATTTAAAAATCAATTATTCATAGAGTGCTGCTTTTCCTGAAAAGTGAAGAAATATTTATCCTTGTTAGGAAAGACAGATGAATGACTCCAGACACTCTTTGTAGTGAGTGGTTGTATGAAATATTTAATCTTTTGGTAATATGCAGTTCTACACTTGTGGAATCTGTCATCTTTTAATTCTGGATCACTTACATACTTGTGATGTGTAGTATGCTTTTAAGCATCTGCTTAAGTATTGCCTGCTCTTAATATTTTCAGGATCTATGATTATACCATATGCTGCCATGGAGAGGATTATACTGTCAGTGTTGTGTCAGAGTAGCATGGAATTGCAGTCTGATGTACAATTAGAAAGATATATTCAGGAATGTTTCTTAGGTGACTGAATTTATATTGATTATTCAGAAGAAGTGCACATCAAATTACAGACTTTGCATCTATGTAAGAAGCATACATAGACTTCAAATGCCACTGGCTGGTAGGGCACTGAAAAAATATGAAAGGATGAGCAGAAATGGATGCGGACCAGATGAAGCGCTCAGAGCAGATTAGGGAGAGGTGTTTTGTGTAAAGTGATTTTGTGCTTAGTGACTCCTCATCTTTCTTAGTGCTAGACTGTTGCTGTCACACAGATTAGAGATGGCTGGAGGGAGGATTCGGAGAGCTCTGAAAGGCCTTTGCAGCAGCCAGCACCTATGAGACACAGCAGCATGTCTCTCCAGTGCTGGGATAAACAAGGAGAAGCTGGTTTGTGGAGAATATTTTGCAGATGGGAAGAAACTGCTCTGTTCTGGTACATGCCAGATTTATCCATGGTGGGACACATCAAAGCAGCCCTAGAGCTTCAGGAAAGCTGGCCCTATCAGCTGCTGCAGCTCTGGTGTTTGACAAAGAGGGCGAAAGGGTCTAAACTGCCCAAAATAAAGGCTACTTCTCTCTCTGCTGAGTGAATAAAAAGTCACAGATGAAGAAAGTCTCCCTTTTGCCTCTGCTTTTTCTCAACCCGTAAATGCAAATTATAATGAATAATGTGGGTTTGCTCCAGAATCTCCAGCTGTTGTTTTAAGGATACCTTGTGTTTACAGGCTCATACTAGAAATGTAATAGGTAATGTAAAATAGGTGGTTCCATATTGTGTGAAACTCTAGCTCATTATTTAGGGTGCTGCAGAATTTAACATGAGATCTAAATGTGCTTTCAGGTGCTATAGTTGAATGCCTTGGGGTCTGTCTCTTGCTGATGAGATGCAAACCCCTATAACTAAGGAGCTTGTTCTTATATTTTTTCTACAAGATGCAAGATGGGAGTTTCAGGTGTTTACCAATGTATATTTAAACCAAGAAGGAAATACATGTCTTGAGGAGGAATCATTGTAAACGTAGCAACAATAACTATTACTAATTTCCAAGGGATTGTTTATACCAGATGTGTTGTCAGAATCTTGCTTGACTTTTGCATCACTGTGAAGCTGTAGAACTCGCTGGAGTTTCTGATTTGCAAACCTGAAAAGAAGATGATAATCATGGCTTCTGTCTGTAAAGTTGTGTGTAAGAATGAACAAAGGACTTGTTATGGTTGCCCTGTGCAGCTACTAAATATTTTATATGAAGTGCTATTTTGAGTATTCTATTAATTATTTAAAATGAAACATGGTTTCTCTTTATGACATATGAGATTTGTGAGTAGCAAAGGTTAAAGTGTATGGAATATTTTTGCCAAAACTATTTTTTTTTTTTGCAGTAATCTGCTAAAGTCAGATATATTTGAGCAGCGATCTAGGTAAGATTTCTCTTAGATAAAGATAAAAACTAGTCATTTTAACAGGGATTTATTAATGACCATTTAGACCAGTTTTGTGGCCTGTAACATTCAGTGTCCTGTCACTGCTCCTAGCTGCTCACAGATTTTTTTCAAGGAAAGTTTAATAAAACCATCTATAGAATTGATATTTTTTTAAGATCATAGTTAAAATTAATTCATCAAAGTAATCTCACTAGGTCTCCTTTATCTCCATATATTGCTGACAAATTTCAGCTGTATTCTATGCTGCTGAGGTTATAAGCAAATAATACTGTTTCTGTTTATTGGAAATGTACCCTTGAAAAGCTAGAAACTAACTATTACAAATATATAAACTGTTGAAGCACCAACTGTGAGGAACCTAATGGAAAAAAACCCCGATATTTTAACACTGAGAAATCTGGGTTGTTCAGTCTCGATGGGAGAAGGCTTCAGGGAGACCTTCCAGTACCTAAAAGGGGCTACAAGAGAGCTGGAGGGGGAGTTTTTACCCTTTGCCCTTACATGTGCTGAGAAGATGAACGGGAGTAGCTTCATTCTGAAAGAGAGTAGGTTTAGATTAGATATAATAAAATTTTTTTGTGCTGAGGGTGGTGAGACACTGGAACAGGTGGCCCAGAGCAGTGGTAGACACCACAAACCTAGAAACATTCAAGGTCAGGTTGGATGGGGCTCTGAGCAACCTGATCTAGTTAAAGATGTCTCTGCTCTTTGCAGAGGGGTTGGACTACAAGACCTTCAAAGGCTCACTCCAAACCAAACTATTCCATGATTCTATTCAGTCCTACTTGTCCAGCCTCATAGTCTTTTTTTTGGTGTCTTTTACTGGCAGCCTCATTTATTAACCACATCTCAGGTTGCATTATATTATTGCTTCTTGATTGTGGTAAGAATTTTTTCAGACGGGTATCCCACTTAATTTCAAACTGGTGTGCTCACAACACTGGGCACCTTTTACCCCATACAAGGAAATATCTAAATTTTTCATTCCATCAATAGTTTTGCTTTGTAATACATATTTTTTTTCTGGTTTAAGAAATGTGGGCATTTTCTTGACCAAAAAAAAAAGCAACAAGGCAGTAGTAGTATACCTAATGACATTTAGAATTCTTTTCAATTCAAGGAATTGTGCATATTTTCAATCTGATCTAGAGTTCGTGTGAATAACTCAGGCTTGGGATGCTGCAGTTAAATTCATACTTGAGACTTATGGGAGAGTGTCGCTCTGGTTTTAATATGCTATACTAAAGCTTGTAAAACTCATTCTTTACTGTCACAGTCGGTGATACTTGGATGTAAAATTAAACTGAGAAGCATTATTGCATCCACACATTTCTATTTTTTCAGTGGGGCTTACATTTACATCCCTACTGTATCACAGATAATGATTATAGGTGGGTCTGCCCCCACAGCACTGTGTATTGGATCTGTTACCTTGCTGTGATAGAGCAAAGAGAAACAGGGAGGCAGCACTGAACAGAATTCTGTGGGTCTGTCACTCTGCTTCTGAGTGGCACTTAACAACTTGTGAAAGTGGGTGACCAGACTCCTGGGATCTTGCCTTCCCTGGCTCCCTCCTGCAAGGGGACACACTGGTCCTTTTGTTATCCCACAAAAAGAGCACCCTATGGTTCTCTTGTATTAGTCTATGTCTACTTTTATTAATTTTCTAAGTGATTGTATCTATGGGTTATAATCCTTTATTTAATATCACAATCTCTCAACTTCTGGAATTGTAACACTGGTTTTGTAGGTAAGAAACAGTAGCTGAAAGACTGCAAAGTTTAGGTAAAGCATGGAGATATATTTGACCTTTTCTTCACGAGTGTTGCCCAAGCTTGAAAGAGCATGTGTGGACTCCACAAGATTCCTGTATACAGAATTTGTACCATCACAGAAAAATAATTAGTCATGTATATTTATTCATTAGTGTAAAAATGTACAGCGGTTGTCTATTGATCTCTTTTTATTTCTCTGAAAGTATTTGGAAACAGTTGAGATTTAATGGATATATTTGTTATAATATTTTTAAGAGGAGCTTAGAAGAAATAAATATTACTTGGATTATAAATATTTTTTTCCTTGTAGCTAAAGGAACCACATGCCTTTTTTTTTTCTAGGCAGTGGTGGTGCATGCTGCTTCTCAGGGCCACTGAGTGATGAGGTGTTTCCTTTCTAATAGTTTGAGTTAGAGGTTTTGAATAAAAATTTATAGAGAAGCTATTGAAATATGTGAATATGCACTCTTTAAAAGTCTCAACATCTTTCCTGTCCCACTTTTGAAGGCTTTGGCAAAGTTATGCTTGCATACTGTTCTTGGGATTCAGTGGTACTGTCTTGCATTTGTTTGTTTCATTCAAAGTGTGGAAGTCCTATGAGCAAGGAGTTCTTCATTTTGCTGTGATTCATCCAAACATGCTCAGTGATAGTGAAGTGGTTTTGATGGTAAGATGTGGTGGCTGGGGTGTTTGTTTGAGAACATAGGGTTGCTGCCAGTTCTGTCAGTGTTTTTTTGGAAGATTTTCTGTGAGGGGAGGGAGCAAGTCATCTAAAGCTTTCATTACATCATAGTAACAGCTGTTGGTTTTCAATATTAAAATAAAATTAAATTTTTGCAAGAAGTTTGGGTTTATATGTCAAAGTGTATATATCTGAGGGCCTTTAAGATTTAATCCTTACTTCATGTAGAAACTATCTCCACAGTGCTTGCAGCACCTGCATAGTCCTGTGGGGAAAAAAAAGTGTTTTCCACATCTTTGTCCTCTGCCTTTTCTACTTTTTCTTTCTTTTTCACTTTCTGATCTAGCCTTTTTTCTGCCTTTTTGCCTGTGAGATTTCTTTCCTTTCCTTTAATTTGTATCACTTCTTCCACTGGTTGCCTGCCAGCTGCTATTTGATTTTGAGGACGGGACATCTGTCCATGAGACAGGTGAATCTGGTATGTGTTCCCATTCTAATATGGATGCCATAGAAGTAAAGAAGCAAAGCTGTTTTTATTTGTATTTGCCTTATAAGTGGCCCCTTCAGAGTCAGGAACATGAAAATATTTTGGCTGCTTTTGTTTTAGGCAGCAGGATAGGGCACACTGTAAAAGCTGGTTCAGATTTTGGTTGGGTATTTGGGATTTCTTGTCCATAAAACTCCTTTCAGCAACCCCTCTGCTGAGGACTTTACAAATCTTCCCACCTTGCCTTCTTCTCTTCCCTGCTCCTTTCCTGGGAGGACTTGGATACAGCAGAAGATACCCACACGGGAAGTGATGTTGGCAGAAACCCAAGAGGGGCTTCCTTCCTAAAAAGCAAGCAAGCTGTGGATTAAGAGAGCTGTACAGTGAGGATAAAGTCTAACACAGCTAGGCCAGCTTTCTGTTACCTCTCATGTTAGAAATTCATTAAGCTTTGCCCCAGGAGCACCAGCTGCAGTGCTGTGTTGCTCACTTTTTGGAACACAGCGTGCATCAAATCTTCCTTTGCCTGGTTGCACTTGATGTTTCCTTTCTTCTTTACAGATGGCTGCAAATGGATAATTCCAAATGTGAATGTATTAAGCATGTCCTACACACTAGCTGTGTTTTGTGCTGTCAGTGTGGGTGGTGGGCTGCTTTTTGGGTTTTGGAAACATCCTATTCTATTACCCCAGATAGCTGTGTTGGCTAAGTGTCGTCTTTTGTGGAGAATTGTGCCAGGATTTACTAATAGCAGTAGGGCATTCCCTGTTGTATGCTGGGGGGATACATCAGCTTAGGCCTTGCACAAACACATCTAAAGCATCAGTGCTGCTAACAGGAGTTTCATCACTGACTTCTGCCAAGTCCAGGATTTTCTATGTGGCTCTAAAGAGAGATCTGACTTTGCAGTTGTTCTCTGTCTTTGTACTTAGCTTGTGCACGACCCACGTTTAACCTGAGTGCTCTTGATATCAAAATTTCTATAGAAGCTCTCTGGTTTCCTATGTCTCAGTTTTTCTGCCTAATCAGGAAGAGGATTTTTTAACAATTCTTTAACAGGCATAAGAAAAAAGTGTGTTTAACATAACAGCAAGTGTGAAATAAGCAACCTCCTGCTGAAAGTTCACATGCCAAACACAGCTAATCCACCATATGCGTGACCTAAAAAGTACAGACATATGGATATTCTTCCCTCCCCCAGTTTCTCAGCCTTTTCATGGCTGCTGCAATTCTAAGTAGCCCAGTAACACTATATGCTTGATCAGTGTATGGGATCTGTGATGGTATTTTGCAGTTGGGATTGCTGCATTGCATAGCATGCCTCAAAGTGAAACAAAAGGAATACCATAAGCTTTTCAGCTGTGACATGTCACCTCGGCAGTCGTGTGCCTTTTGAAAATACATAGGAGTGACAGTTTTCAGTAGCCCAGGGAGGATGATGTCTAACAGCAAATACTCTGTTCTTGATTCTTATTTAAGCATTCTGTATGTTCCTGATGAGTTTCCCATTTAAGGGATATGAATCTTTCCTTGCCCTCTGACTGCATCTGCTGCAGCCCCTGGAGTTACCTGGTTCTGGCATGGAGAGAATAAGACTCGTGGTATAGGGAAAATAATACGATTACATACTTTTAGAAAAGGATCTATTTCTTGGCCATAGCATAGGGAATATGTAGCTGTCATACCCTTGGGATTTGCTTCCCTGCCTTCAAAGACCAGTTACAAAAGATTAAGCAGTGGCCAGAGCTGCAACCCCCAAAGTCATTTGAGGTCTGATCCCAAACAGCCATCATTTAAGTGGCAGAATTTTTACTCCTTTTCAAGTAGGTTGGTACTCATCATGGGTCCAGTTTTGTGACACCCAACTCATGTCACTTATTATGTTGCTGTAGCAAGTGGTATGTCACCCACTTAGATCAAGATTAGAAAAACAAGCACAGTACGTCCCACTTAGTAGCCAAAGTGTAAGCACGTGCCTCACAACTCCTGTAGACAGAACACAGTTTGGCCAAAGTGAGTATAATCAGTTCATTTGTATGCAGAGCTAAAATTACTGAAGAGTAGCTTCCAGATAAGGATTCATTTAGGGAACTGTGGCAACTGCCTAATTAGCTATAGGTATGGCGTTAATTGCAGTCTGTAGCCAATAAAGAATATATTTGGTCTATAGAAGGAAGCAAAGGAATAGAATATGTGCACGAGGCAGTTTAATGTTTAAAGTACTGTTTGCAAATACAAGCTATTAAAAAAGCGAATCATGCTGGAAAATGGTCCCAAGCCATAAAATATTAATTGATCATTAGGTCCTTGTAAGAGGCACTGATATATGCTTTTTTACTAAATGTGTCCCCTTTTAACTTCCATCTGCTTTGTGCACACCAGTGAGGGGGAAAAAGCCACATTTCTTGGGGATCAGAATGTAACAATGTTTGCATTTCACAGAGGGTAGGATGTCCAAAGACTGACCAATATTTTACCAGTAAGAGATTTTGTTCTAATGGAATGATTACATTAATATTATTGTTTTTCAAATCAAGAGAGCAGAGAAAACCATGTTCTTTTTGAGAACATGGCAAGTATGGAATATGGTATTACTAAATTTATATCAAAGGTCTAACTAATCTTCTAGTATAAGAGAATATGCATACAATATAGATATGTAATCTAAGAGAGGACTTGAATCTTTGTCCACCTTGGGGCTGAGTCTGGAGAAATTTTTAGCTTGCAGGCAGAGAGCTGGAGTGATGATGATTGAAAGGTCTGGGTTGGGGAGAGTTCTTCAAGAGACAGCAGAATACAGGATGATTTATGTGCCTGCACACGGCAAGCACGTCAACTGATGGAGAATATATGAAGGATGTAGCAGCAGACAGAGAATTTATAGTTATTTAGCAACACAATGATGATTATTCACAGAATTTTTAGAATAATTCATGTTAAAAAGGACCTTTAAGATCACGTAGTTCCAACCCTCCTGCCATGGCCAGGTACGCTTTTCATTCAACCAGCTTGCTCAGAACTCCATCCATCCTGGCCTTGAACATTTCCAGGGATGGGACATCCACAATTTTTCTGAGAAACTTGTTCCTGTGCTTCACCACCCTTACAGTGCAGGATTTCTTCTAATCTAAAGCTGTGCCTTCAGGGTGAGCCATTACACCTTATCCTACCATTATATGCCCTTGTCAAAAGTTGCTCTCCATCTTTCTTTCACTTTAGGTGCCAGAAGGCTGCTATAAGGTCTTCCTGCAGCCTTCTCTTTTCCAGGCTGAACAGTCCCAATTCTCTCAGTACAGCTTCACAGGAGGGGTGCTCCAGCCCTCAGATAATCTTTTTGGCCCTCCTCTGGATTTGGCCCCTCCAACAGGGCCAAGCCCTTATGTTGCAAGCCTCAGAGCTGGATGCAGTCCTCCAGGTGGGGTCTCACTGGAGAGGAGCAGAGGGGCGGAATGCCCTCTCTGCAACTACTGGCCACCCTACTTTTGCTGCAGCCCAGGATACACTCGGCTTTCTGGACTGTGAGAACACATTGCCAGGTCATGCTGAGCTTCTCATCAACACCCAAGTCCTTCTCCCCAAGGTTGCTCTTAATCCATTCTCTACCCAGCCTGTATTTGTGTTTGGGATTGCCCTGACCCATATCCTGGACATTACCCTTGGTCTTGTCGAACTTCATGCTGTTCACACAGGTCCACCTCTCAGAGTCCCTCAGGATGGCATCCCTCCCCTCCAGTGTGTCATCTGCACCACACAGCTTGGTGTCATCAGCACACTTGCTGAGGGAGCACTCAGTCCCACTGTCTATGTTGCCAGCAGAGAGGCTGAACAGTGATGGCCCCAGTATCGACCCCTGAGGAGCATCTCTTGTCACTGGTCTCCACTTGCCACTTCACATGAAAATCAGATCTTCCAACTGAAAATGTCACTATGTCCTGTTGTTTAGGCATCCAGGGAGGACAAGTCATGTAGATGCAAAAGGAAGGAGTTAATTAGCCAGTGCACATAGCTGTGGCTCCACAATGTGCAATGCATGCCTGTGTGAGGAGAAACAGCAGAGTACACACTGCAGTCTGCTAGATTTTCCTTGTGCTTATTGTTTTGTGTGTCTATACTTGATAACTGTCTTATGGGAAAAATTGAGTTTGGTAACAAACAGTCTGCTGTGAAAACATACGCAAAAGAGGATGATACCTGCATAAATTAAATATTTAACATGCTAAAGCAGCACTAAAATACTACCCAATAGTATGATAGATACTGTATTGCTGTAAGTTTTCCAAAACTGAAGTCTGATGGCTATATTTTAAAATAAAGGACCACGGCTTTCCCTGGAAGGTAATATTTTTTTACTTCTAGCAATAGAAGCATGTAGTGCTCTCTGCCAGTGAGAGGAAAATATCACAGTTAGGAATGGTGTTGGAACTGGGGCTTATTTGCCCACTCAGAGAACTAGATTTCTCTCTAAACTTTTTCATTTGGATTTTTCTAGCATTTCTGAACACAGATTAATACTTTCTGATGCATTTTACTTACTAGTGGGACTTTTCAGTAGCATTGATCCTTTCATTGAAGAGAAAACCTTGACAAACTGTTCTAATGTAAAAAAACTGACCCAAAGAATTTGAAAATCCATATTCCAAACTCATACCTTAATTTTCTAAAATACAATGTACCCACTATTTCAAAAGAGTCTCTTGGGCTTGGGGGAGGGAGAGGAGGAGTATTACTTTTATCTTCTCAATTTAAAATGTTTTAAATATTTCATTTTGCAAACTTCAGGTTTGTTCAGCTTCTCTCTCCCAGAATGTCTTGGTCACTGCTTGTACCACAGTGGAAAAGGGAATGTCTGTAAGGACTGTTTTCTCCTTCTTTTAGCAGGGCATGCCTGTGTATTATATTTAACATGCTGTATGGCAGGCACCTGTCAGTGTCAAAAATGGTGCAGAGAACAGTGACACCAGCACTTTTCCTTTTTTTCCTTTGAACCAAGTGTACCTATGGTACTCCTCTGTAGATCTCACTTGGCTTCTGTGAATAAATCAGCTACTGTCTGTGTTCTCAACTACACTGATTCCACACATGTATTACAAATTCAAACTGGTAAAACACATGGATTCCTTAATTTTTTTGGCTTGTTTATACTGATAGTCATAGGCAGTCCCTTTCATCACTCCATTTATATCTGTCCCCATCCAGTCCTCACAGGCAATTCTGCACTGCTGTGAAGCCCACATTATTCCATCGGAACAAGCAGCCACAAAGCACCTATTTTGTCACAAATTTTACCTGCAGTAAAGGTGAAACCAAACAATTTCTACTTTTTCTCTCCCCACAACAGTCATTGCCCAGAGATGGTGTGAGGAATTGAGTGCCTTATTCACACTCAGTCCTGCTATAGCACAAGACTTGTTTACAGCAAAACTGCTTGCTTTGGACCCTATACACACTTTGTGCTCATACACTGTGTTACGTGGAGCCTGTTTAGAGCTCCTCTCAGAAACAGGGAAGGGTCCTGAGGAAGTTTACAGCATGCAAAGATTAAAGGTGAGATGTTTGAGGACTTTGTTTGTCCAGTACTTTGTCTCAGAAGGACTGGTAGGATTTTGTTTCTCTGGAATTTGAAAACAGCCTGTAACGCCCTTCCGTGGTCAATTAGGGATGGTTGTTAAGTTTTCCTCACTGGCACAGTAGTTGGAAGGACTGATGTTGTGGGGTCTGAAATCTGGTGGAAGACAGAGGGGAAGCTGGATGGCTGGACATAGAGAACTTTCTCCACCGATTTTCTGCTGTGTGAGAATTACTGGTGTTCTGGAATTCTTACTGAGAGTAGATGTTTAGAACACGACAGAAGCTGTTATCTGTTTAGTGACACACAGAGAAAAAAGGACGATTTCTGCCACGAAATGCTGACAATTACAGGCAGGAAAATTTCAACACAGGTCAGCTTTGCAAATTTTAATGCATCTGCCCATAATTTAAATATTACTTAACTAAATTCTTCACCTGATAAAAGTGATATCTCTTCAGGGATAAAAAGTTGAAATAACATTTTGAAATTTCCTCCTAGTTTGGACTCAGTTAAACAAAGCATTATGGCTTGATTTTTGCCCTTTATGTCTTTTTTAAGCTGAGCACTTACTTGTTCATCAAAAGTTTGGGTGTTGGTGGTGTTGTTGTTGTTGGTTTTTGTTTGGGGACAGGTACTCTAAACTTGTAAAATGTTTCATAATTTATTTTTGCCTAAAAAACACGCACAAAAAAAAAAAAAAATCCCTTATGTGAAGAAATTCACTATAAGGAACTAGTTTCCAAGCTGGTTAATTGCATTTTAGCTCTGCAACTTTGCTTCTAAGACCCCAGCTAGACACAGTGCATACCTTTTGCTAATCAGAGAGAGAGATCCTAATGAAGGACTATGGAAATTACCAAGATAATTTGTGCGCTGGCACCACAGCTGCCATATAAAATAGTGCTTCAACATGTTTAATTGATGCATCTGTTACCTCTCACACAAGTAACATTAGCTGTAGGTCGAGTAAGTTTATCTAACTTGATGAAATTCCTATTCTCTGTTGAAGGGGAATACTTTTCTCCTCTCTGCCCTGTGTTTAGGCTCTTGTTCTGAAACGTGAAGGTGCACAGGAATCCCTCGTGCAAATTAATCTTCTGTAGTCTTCTTTCAAGTGAAACTAACTCCCATGCTTGTCTCTTCTGTGCAGCTGTCAGGCGATTTGGAGACTTATTGATCCTTGCCACAATAGAACAGTGACACTCAAGCAACAGCAAACTGCTTTTGAATGTTTTCTGATGTATTGCTGGCATTAATGCTATTCAGGTTAGCACTTGGGCCAGATATGTTGTTTTCTTTCACTTGCTGTTGCTCCGTTCTTTGTTTATTGTCTTCAAATATGGATATGCTTACAATCTAATTTACACAGCAACCTAGAAACAGCGCTCTGTTTTTTAAAGTAGGTTGTTGTGTACAACCGTTGTTTTTAGTAACAGAGAAGCGAATAAGCTCTAGTATTGCAGTTTGTTCCAGCGCTGAAAAAGGAGAGGAAGAATTGCTGGAATCTGTGTTATACATGAAGCCAAGACTGCTAAAGTGAATGGGTCGCTGAAATCCTCTAACATGACTGGGCACGTGGAGGCAGGGCAAGTATGGGTATTTGTGCTTTGTTTTTTGGAGGGTATAGGTAATGGAAGCCATGCGGCTGCACTAGTCTTTGGACAGCAACGAATTGAAAGAAAGACTTGCAATAGCTGAGACCTATGAGCAACTTGTGGCAATGTAGAGAAGCAGAACATTGCAGAGCTTGTCTCACACTGCCTGTTCGGAGACGATTTTATTGAACTGCACTGAAAGACGCATGAAAGATTCAGGGAGGCTTCGTGGTAAAGGGTGGGGTATGTATGGTAATAGCAGAATGCGTGTGACAGCAGGAACAGTGGGACAGTTGTCATACTTGATTGTTGGTGTCAATCCTTTCCAGAAAAAGAAGCTGCATAATATGTCAAACTACAGGGGGAAAGAAAAAAAAATGGAATGCGTAGAAATAGGACACAACTTGAAAACACTCCAGTTGGAGACAGACAGACTTTATTCTGGTATGCCCAATATACTGAAGCTTCTATGGAGAACCCTGTAGGTTCTCTGGAATTTCAAGCCAAAATGTCATGATTTTTGGGTGCAATTGTTTGCTCAAGGGCATTTGGCGGGCTCTTGAGGTCATGGACAAATAGCCAGATGTAGATAATAGTGCCTACTCTCAGAAACTTATGTGAGAAACCTGAAACTTTTTTTAGAAAAGAAAGCATTGATAAAATACTATTTGCAAGAAGTATATCTCAGGGTAGCAGTCACACGTCAGGTGTTTGATGCAGCTATTTTTACATGGCATGTGATAAATGTAGTGAGTAATACTTTTAATAACTAATCTACTGTCCCTGCAGTTGTACAAGAAATGTGTCTTGTTTTATGTCCAGGGCTGGGAACAGTCTCAGAGATGCAATTTGGCAAAGAGGAGATAAGTGAGAGTCTCAGCATCTTCTCCAGTGACTACTCAGAAATGCTGTCTGCTGCCTCCCTCTCCACATCTGGTAGTCCCTATAAATAGTATCCGTTTGACAACAGCTTTTTTCATGGGAAATGGTTGTGCAGGGAAGAGGTGAGGAAGGGAAAGAGGGTGCAAGCTCTGCTGCATGACAGCTGAGCACAGGGTAGAAGGTTTATCGAAGAGTTTTCCTGAGGCCAAGGTGGGGCAGGTGTAACAGGAGGGAAGAGGACCATGCATTCCAAAAGGGAACAGAAGATGATGGAGACAAACAAAGAGTCTTTGAAGGGTTCTGAAGATGGGTGCTCTGAAAAAATAAATGTTCTAACCCTCCTATTTTTTTTTGTTTGTTTTACGTTTGTATGTCTTTATCAACTTACGACCAAAAAGAGGAACAGCATGGATATATCATTCCTGGGTTGTCACAAAGCAGATTCCTTAATCTTCTAATGAAGTAGTAATAGATTTGTTATTTCCCTTTCCATTATGCTGAGGAACTTGGAAAAGTGAAAATCCTTGTGTCAAAGGGAAATTTCAGGTTTGCATTCTTCAGTCTATGGCAGTTGGATGTGTATCCTGTATAGGTGTGTGACAGACTGTCAGAGAATGAGTAGGTTGTTAAGTACTAGTTAATTTATTGTGACATTCATCACTTTGCAGTGATTAGGTTTCTGGCAGATGTTTTTCCCCTTTTCAATTAGCACCTGTGCAAGGAAAAACCTTCTCTGCAGGTTATTTTTCTGAACTACCTTAGACCCAGTTTTCATCCATGGGTGCAAGAATACCTACAGTACACAGAAACTGAGCTCTGCCTCTGAGTCAAGGAAGCAAATATCCTTTCTAAAGATAAGGCAACCCTCTTCTGCTGCCTGCCTGAATCTTTTCTACTGCTTCCTTTACCAAAGGCTCTTAACCTGGCACCACTCTCCTGAGCAGCCTTGCCCACAAAGTGGTGCAGTGTTCCCTGTCCCTACAACATTGTCTGATATTCTATTCCTGCTGCAAGAACTAAAGCTTCTTTTTTTTCTAAGCATTGCCTTAATCAGCTTTAAAAATAAGTGGTCATTCAAATGTGTTTTCTGCAAATATATTTCCATATAATTCTATGATTTAAAAATAGAAATTTTTTTTTAAAGGTTCTAATAGCCTTTTTGTGGGATACTCAAGTCTAAAACTTCTATCAATGTCTGATCATTTGATTGATTATTTATTTAAGCAAATTAAGTCATCTATTTCAGTCTTGGACCAAAGACCCAGGAGCACTTGAGTTTATGGAAGCCCATAAACCTCTCTTCTCTCAGAAAATGAAGTTGTTGAAGCTAACAAATTTTTGGGTTGAAATATATACGTCCAGAAAAAATGGCTGAGAGATCAGAAAGACTTGAATGTGCTAAAAGACAATTTTTTAGGGAAGAAGACTGGGCTGGCTAAGCAGGAAGCTTTCACAGGAATTTAGGGGGAAAAAAACCAGGGTGTATCATCTTTGGAAAAAGAGGCAGGCAACTTAGGAAGTATATGAAGATGTCATTAGATCATAGAGGAAGAAAATTAGAAAGACAAAAGCTCAGAATTTAATCTGGCCACAAGTGTAAAAGACAATTTAAAAAAGATTATATAAATAAATTTTATAACTAGATTAATAACAAAAGGACAGCCAAGGAAAATCCCCATTCTTTATTGACAAGGAGCCGGGGAATATAGTCACCAAATAAGAGGAGAAGGCTGAGGTACTTAACACCTTCTTAGCCTCACTCCTCAAGAGTAAGACCTGTTATCCTCGGGACCANTATATTTCCATATAATTCTATGATTTAAAAACAGAAATATTTTTTTAAAGGTTCTAATAGTCCTTTTGTGGGATATTCAAATCTAAAACTTCTATCAATGTCTGATCATTTGATTGATTATTTATTTAAGCAAATTAAGTCATCTATTTCAGTCTTGGACCAAAGACCCAGGAGCACTTGAGTTTATGGAAGCCCATAAACCTCTCTTCTCTCGGAAAATGAAGTTGTTGAAGCTAACAAATTTTTGGGTTGAAATATATACATCCAGAAAAAATGGCTGAGAGATCAGAAAGACTTGAATGTGCTAAAAGACAATTTTTTAGGGTAGAAGACTGGCCTGGCTAAGCAGGGAGCTTTCACAGGAATTTAGGGGGAAAAAAACCAGGGTCTATCATCTCTGGAAAAAGAGGCAGGCAACTTAGGAAGTATATGAAGATGTCATTAGATCATAGAGAGAGAAAATTAGAAAGACAAAAGCTCAGAATTTAATCTGGCCACAAGTGTAAAAGACAATTTAAAAAAGATTATATAAATAAATTTTATAACTAGATTAATAACAAAAGGACAGCCAAGGAAAATCCCCATTCTTTATTGACAAGGAGCCGGGGAATATAGTCACCAAATAAGAGGAGAAGGCTGAGGTACTTAACACCTTCTTAGCCTCACTCCTCAAGAGTAAGACCTGTTATCCTCGGGACCACTGACCTCCTGAACTGGTGGACGAGGACAGGAAGCAGAGAGGACCCCTGTAAACCAGGAGGGAGCAGTGACCTGCTGAGCCACTTAGATGCTCACAAGTCCATGGGACCAGATGGGATCCATCCCAGAAGATGAGGGAGCTGAAGAACTCTCCAAGCTGCTCTCTGTCATTTACCATCAATCCTGGCTCACCGGGGAGGTCCCAGATGAGCTGAGATTGGTCAATGTGATGCCCATCCATAAGAGGGGCTGGAAGGAGGATCCAGGGAACTACAGGCCTGTCAGCCTGACCTTGGTGCCCAGCAANGGATCCTTCAGCTCAGGAAGGACACTGAGGTGCTGGAGCGAGTACAGAGAAGGGCAACAAAGCTGGTGAAGCATCCAGAGGGTAAGTCCTGTGAGGCACAGCTGAGGGAGAATGGATTGTTTCGCCTGGAGAAGGCTTAGGGGAGCCTCATCACTCTACAACCACCTGAAAGGAGTTTGTACCCAGGTGGGGGTCAGCCTCTTCTCCTAAGTAACCAGTGACAGGATGAGAGGAAATGGCCTCAAGTTGTGCCAGGGGAGGTTCAGGATGGACATTAGGAGGAGTTTCTTCACAGAAGGGGTGATTAAACACTGGAATGGGCTGTCCAGGAAGGTGGTNAACAAGGGAAGTGATTGTCTCACTTCCTTGGCACTGGTGAGGACACACCTCAAGTCCTGTGCCCAGTTCAGGATCCTTCAGCTCAGGAAGGACACTGAGGTGCTGGAGCGAGTACAGAGAAGGGCAACAAAGCTGGTGAAGCATCCAGAGGGTAAGTCCTGTGAGGCACAGCTGAGGGAGAATGGATTGTTTCGCCTGGAGAAGGCTTAGGGGAGCCTCATCACTCTACAACCACCTGAAAGGAGTTTGTACCCAGGTGGGGGTCAGCCTCTTCTCCTAAGTAACCAGTGACAGGATGAGAGGAAATGGCCTCAAGTTGTGCCAGGGGAGGTTCAGGATGGACATTAGGAGGAGTTTCTTCACAGAAGGGGTGATTAAACACTGGAATGGGCTGTCCAGGAAGGTGGTGGAGTCACTGTCCCTGGAGGTGCTCAAGGAAAGACTGGGTGTGGCACTTAGTGCCATGGTTTAGTTTACATGGTGGTGTTCAGTTAAAGGTTCGGCTTGATGACTTCAGAGGTCTTTTCCAACCTAATTGATTCAGTGCATCTGTGAATGAAAATCTGTGAATGAAAATAATTGAGTTTGGCAATTAAAAGTCTTATGTCACCCATGCTGGTAATGAAGTGGAGAAGAGAAAATCTGAATATGTAGGACTGTAATGCATCTGAGGTGAACATTCCTTTAGGGAAAGCTATCTGCTAAACTCCAAATTCATCTGTCCTGGACACCCACCAGGACATACTCGCAAGGACAGGCACTGCAGCTGTGGCCTGGCCAGGCCAGAGGGCATCTGTGTCTGCTTTTGATGTCCTGTTGCTGATGGGCAGCCAGCACAGTGTGGTCCTCCATTCTTTTCCAGGAGCACAGGGGTCAGACCACGGTTGGTGGAGGCCTAGCCTGGTGTTACAAAGCAGAAAGAGCTCTGCTGAAGGAGAAGGGAGATGAGAGACTCTCTGTCTCCCATAGCCTGAATAAAGACTCCCTTTTACACTCCTTAAAACTCAAATACTGTTTTCACTCTGCTAGGAAGGATCCTGCAGGCACCAAGCACAGGGAAGGTGCTTAACAAGTAATAAAAACCAGCAATAACAACTGATTAGGTTCGGGCAGGTAGGAAGAAGGGGAATACTTTGTGAGTATTTAAAATCTTAAAATGTATTGCAAGCAAGTCCCTCCATGCACTGTTGTTAATTACCTAGACAACAGAAGCTGTGCAATCACCTTCAATCACAGGCTTCTATTTAATAAGCTTATTGTAATGTATTGCAATTAATGCTCTTCTAACAGTTTGTGCAAATTTTCAGCTTTTTCTCCCAGGGCAGCCTTGTAAATCAAGCTATGAAATTCATTGGTAAATCTACTTTCCCTCTGTTAAAGTAAGTGGATGAAAATACCTGGTGGCAAAGCTGAGAGTGGCACTCTCTGGGTAGCAGGATGGGACTGCCAGGCAGCACTGGACAGCCACAGCCGTGCCCCAGTGTAATCCCCAGTGGGTAATTCCCACAACTAATTGTGAAAACTCTGGGGGAGATCTCACAAATCCACTGGAAACATTTGCAAATTCACACTGTTTAAAATGCTTCCAGTGTCAGGAACAGGATCCTATTTGTCTCTCATCCATAGTTAAATCAAGCAAAATTCCTTCTCTCTTGTACCAGCTCTGTTCAGAGCAACAGTCAATTGGAAGTTGATCTAACTGACATCAGAAAAATGAGAGCAAATTTTATCCTAAAAAAGTTCCCTCTAAGTTTAGTTTGCCTATGTATGGATTTGGCTGAATTTGTTGCTTAGATGTATCTGCAACATCTAGATGTATGTGTATGCACTTGTGAGATTCAGCTGGCAGACAGCTCCAGTGTGTGTGCTGTTAAGTCATAAAAATTAGGTAATGAGTGGAAACACTTAAAAATTATTCTGCAAGGGTGATACTGCCCAGGACGCAATTCTATACAGGCAGGACAGTATTGTCTAGGATATTATTCCTTGGCTTTTTATAATCATAGATTTCCTTTCTGGTACTTTTCTATTCCAGGTGAGATTTAGGCAGTGCACTAGAATGCTTAAATAAAAATTAGAGCAGTATTTTGAAAGACACATCCCCAACAATAAGCTTTAAATTCTGAGAGATGCTTCTCTTGTCCTACTAATTTTTTTAGACTATTTACAGGTTTTGCAAATTTTTATGGAGGTGAAATATCTGCAACAGAGTTATCAATGATCAGATGAGACATTTAACCATTTAAAAAAATGTGTATGTGTGGTATCTGAAGATACAAGATACCCTGCTGTGTAGAACTGGACAATATAAATGCTCTGTGTGATGTTTGTATCTGTATGACTCTTCAAGGTTGAGCAGAGAGGAAATTCTAAAAAGATAAAGCACAGGCAAATGGAGGCAGTTATCTCAATTGCCTATTCTCTCTTTTTGTAGTGTTTTTTTCTAAGCACAGAGCTTGAGTGCAGCCAGCTCTCCCAACAGGTGGACACTTGCCAGCCCCTTCTGGACACTCACAGAGGAAAAAAAAAATCAGGAAAAATTTTAAAGCTTCGAAATTAAAATATTTTGTTTGTTTGTTTGTCTTTAATACCTGTCTTCATCTCCAAGGAACCATGCTTTCAAAATGAACTCTGTTGGTAGGGGGTTTTTGTTTGCTTGTAAGTTGTTAGCCTCTCCACTGTGTAAGTCCTTAGTCAGGTCTGTTTAAACAGTTTCTTTTCTGCTACAGAGATTGACAGGAGGCAGGTGCTTTAAGTTTTTAGAGGGAACAGGCTTTTCTCCCTTTGGTTTAGCTGTAGCTTTAATCCCATCCCCTTTCCCCCCTACACACACCTTTTTCTTTTAAGAATATTCTTTCCTTCTGCATTTGTGTATTGGTGAGAAACAGGCAGAGAATAACTTCTCAGTTCTCTAGGGAGTGATGCAACTGCAGCCTGAATGTGGGATGCTCAGAGAGACGTACTCTGAGCCAGGTCCTGCTCCCTGCTTGGAAATATTACAGCAAGCAGCATTTTGGTGCAAGCAGCCATGGCATGTGCAAGGCTGTTGTTGCTCAATCTGAGCTACGAGAGCGTCTTCCTGTAAAGCTGAGTTTTTACATGTCTATGAAATATTTTGATTTTCCTTGGTTTTGGGGCACCTCATTATGGAGTTCTCAGCCAGCAGCAGTGATGCTGTGTTGCTGCTATGGGTGGGTTGTCACTCTGATTAGTGGACTTAAGGGGCTCAGCTGCATTCCACTTCCTCTGATGTATATTCCTACCACAAATATTATCTCAAGTTTGCAGCACAAGTCAGGAACATTTTTAACCGCACAGACCAAGGGATGTGAGAATAAAGCAAAGTGCTGGTAGAGCTGCAAGACTTACTGAACAGTTATCTTAAAGCTCAGAAAATGCTACTAGCTGTCTATGGAAACCAAGTGCCCAACTGAGAGAGAAAAATAAATATTGTACAGATTAATTTTCAGTTTTCATCCAAACTAGATCTCTTAACCATAATGCCATCTATTTGTGGAAATTAAATGCATAAAATAAGTTAATTGTGGTAACTATGACAAATGTCTACCACATGTAACTATGAATAAAGCCTGTATTCAGCTTTCCTTGAAGTGAGGAAAAAAATGTTTCAAAATATAAGGGGTTTGCTTTTTTGGGTTTTGTTTTTTAGTTGAACTTCTGGGAGAAAACAAAAATATAATGTAAGAAATAACACTTGAGGGAAAAAAATTCAGAGAAAAGATTGCCAGAAATAGTAACATTCAAAACAACAAAATCCAACCACAGAAATATCTTCCGTAAGTCACAACTGTGTGGCTCCTGTATTTTTGACATTTTTTCTGGGCTCGTATCATGTTGTTTGATCACTGAGCTTTTTCCTTGTGCCCTTCATTATGCACGTAGTTTGAAGAGTATCTGGGTAATAATTTTCTTTTCTTGTTTTGCTTAAAAGAAAAAAGCAATAAAGAAACAAACAAGTTTTTCATAACTTTAACAGGAAATATAAGGTAAGTTATACATAAATTAGGAAGCCTTATTTCTGCTTCATCAGACTGGTTTAACATTTTGATTGTAATGTCCGCTCCCCAACAGAATCCCCAGAGGAGTTTAACACAACTTCATTCAGTGATATTTGTTTAGAGGCTTCAGAGGAAACTTTAATTAGAGGAGGTTATCAAAGCTTAGAAGGTATCACTTCCAAAGCATCTATGCAGATGTGACAACTACAGTCAGCCTTCGTATCTGCACAATGAAACTCTTCCTCAATCCCTTTTTCTTTCCTTTTTAATTTTTTTTTAATTTTTTGGTGTGTTATACTTTGTTTTGAGAGCAGCAAAGGCAAATAGCTTTCTTTTATATACGTGTATGAGACTAGGCATGATTCAAACACCCTGTAGATTCGGGAAGGAGAGGGATGAATAGCACCTATTACTGCCTTATCCTAGGTCATTTATTAATCCACTTTCCATTGCAAGTTTTGTTATTTTTGCAGTAGAATTACAGTACATTTTGCTTTTTCTCTTATGTAGATATTTTCTCTCTAATTATTTATACAGAGAGGTCATACATAAGATGATACAGCTTCTGTAAGAGACAAGAAAGATTTGGCAAAAAGAAAACATCTATAGGGGAGTAATGAGGATTCTGAGATTTCAATGAAAAATCTTTCAAGTTCTTTCATCTTCCAGTTTCTGCCTTAGCTGAGAAACAGTGGTCTTGAAGTACAGACTGTATGTCTGTATCCAAGAACAGTAACAACTGATTTGTGCTAAAATTAGTGTCCTAAAATGGAGGGGAAAGCTTTCACAAATCTTGTATGTTGGAAGTATGGGATTTGATTACTGTCAATATTTAACAGATGACTGTTCAATTTATGTATATGCAAAGTCCCTGGGATCCTGATGTTGATGCACATAGAGTGCTTTGCTGCTTAACAGAAAAATAAAATCTGGCATTATGTAGGTTTTTAGGACATCTCTCTTGGTACATAACAGATATTCTGATTTCTGAAAAATGCTGAAATAATTTGGATTGCGCATCCTTGCTAAAACCAAGTAAATAGACAAAGATATTTCGCAGAGTCCTATTTGGGAAGTGTATGGAAATGTGTGTAGTGCCACTGTGCTCATTTTTGCAGTGCAGATGTGTCCTTGAAGTCAAGTGAAGGAAATATGCCTACACTAACTCCTTCGATTATTGTTCTTCACAAGCTTATTTGCAGCTGAAAAGATAAAAGGATATTGAGAATGCCTGGAACAGTGATGCTTGCGTGGCCTGTGGGATGTGACGGTTCTTTATAGGTAACACTGATTAAAAGACCTTGCACAGGTAACTCTAAGTGAAATGGTGCTTTGATACTGGAATCATTTTGGAAATTGCTTTTAAGTTAAGCCTCTGAGTAGCTGCACAAAGAGGTGGTACTTGAGAACATGCTCTGTATTATCAGGCAAAAGCAAGGTCTGGTATCTGGAAGCTGAGGAAACTTCAGACTGGGAATGTAGTACAATTTCTCAGCAGTGAGAGCAGACCTCAAGTAGAACACAGAAATGTGTGGGTAACTTGGCACTTCTAGACCTTTAGGTCAATTTTGGATGGTTTTGGGAAAGATTCAACTTTTTGTTCAAGCACGTCTTTTTATTCAAAAGGTACTCTTGTGAAGAGTACTAAGGTTGAATACAAGAAGTAGGAAATAACTTTCTCGGATATTATATTATATTAAGAAAGGGTAACTAGGTAATTTCGGTGATACAATAAATTTTTAGTTTCAACAAAAGGTATTGGAAGGGACTTTTTTTTTGCTTTACAGTTTAACAGTAGTTTTCCATACTATATTATAGTGTGTACATTAATTTATTTCGTGCGCCATTGGTCCTGTTAACATCTTCACCTTTTGGATGCCAGGCTGCTGTCTTATGAAGGCTTTGACAGAGATTTTAGGGTTTCCCTCAGCCCTAAAGATGCCATTTTTTCCGCCACCAACCCCAGAAGCCAAATGCTCCCGACATAGAACAGATGCAAATGTCAATGTGTTTTTGTACTGCTCAAAATAGAACACCATTCATGAAAAAAAGCTTCTCTTTATTATTCTTTCTAAGGCAAAAGTATTCAGTCAGGTATATACTGAAACCTCCTATGTATTTTGAGTAAAATTAGAGATAGCAGTTGTTTCAATTTCAAGGAGTTTATTCAAGGTCCAGCTCTTGATCAGTGCAGTAGGCAGAAAGGTTAAAAGTCCTTGTCTCTCCACTATAACAAATATCCTCTTACTTTGCTGTCCTTTTGGGAAAGGAGATGGGCTAAATCTGCTCTCTTGGTTAAAGGTAGGGTCTTCAGTTTCTGAGTGTCATTGGTTTTCTCCCCCTATTCAATTTCCATGAACTCCCCACTTGGAACTCAGGTGACAAGAACTGGTTCAGGATAAGATAATTTCTGTAAACTTGTTTACTGCTTCTAAAGTATCGCATGTGTTCTTAAAGTAGCTATTTGACTACAATCTGAAAGGGACAAAAATTATGGTGATGCTTTGTGGGCACTCACGCAGTCTAACAGATTCTTTGTGTGTAGTACTAAATACTATATTAAAAAAATAAACCACTGAGAGAAAACAAAGCAAGCTTTTATACACATGAAATAATTCTATAATTTATGTCAAAACTCATACTGAAAATATGCATTATAGCACCAAGTAAAACTCGTTTCAGATTTACTATTGCCAAAAATTTGTTCTACAATCTATGTTTTCAGTCAAAGATGATGAAGGAACACTGAAACATAGGAGGTTCAAAGCTTAGCTTACGTTGCCAGGAATTAGCCAAATATGCTGCAGCACCATGAAAAAAAAAAAAAAAAAAAAGGAAAACGAAATTTCTTTACA